>OY744519.1:98190377-98300377 GCA_963556195.1 Sepiola atlantica
TTTTATTGGCCTTGATTTCAAGCTCAATTAATCTAATCACTCGTTGCGACACATTCACCAATTAGAGACGCCATTTTGAAGAAAGAAAGAAGAAAAAGAAGCTTCATGTATCGGATTAAAATTATTATCATTATTAGAGAGATACGTTTAAAGTATCAAATGGAGTGTCAGATGCGAACCGAAGTGGATGATTTTTTTTTCATTTGGTATTTTTTTGTGTTACCTAACGATGATTGATGGACGAGAAGCGTTGACACAGATTGGCATTCGGCGCGAATATTCGCTTCGTCGTAATTGGCTTGCGTTGATAAAGCATACGTTTTTTTTTATTATGGGAGGGCGGTGAATTGGATGCGGCGCTTGGACACCGATTCCCAAGAGTCTTTGAGCAAATGAATACTGAACGCTAAAAATTAAAATTGCGAATTCTTTTTATATTGAGCAATTTTTAATTTTTTTTTGGGGGGGAGGGGGTTGTTTATTCTTTTTTGCGATTGTAAAAACTTTAATTTGAAGTAAGTCTTTTTCTGAATTCTGAATTTGATCTGTAAGCGCCGGTCAATGTCTGATCGGCGCAGATCATAACGAACGACTCAATACTGTTATGTTCATTGTATTTGCATATTGGTGCCGTCCTTGGTTTGTAAGGTCACTAAGACCGCGTTTTACATACAGTCCACGAAATTTTCAAACCCAACTAAGTACAGAGTATCAACACAGAAGCAGTAAGACTGTTTACCGATGACTTTTCGAAATATGATTTGATTCAGAGTTACAGTTGTACATACATTTTTTTCTACTTTTCTTTCTATTTTATTATCTGAACATAAAAAAACACCCGGCCTGCTGGCGAGGATCAAGGTGTAGTATCTGTTCCGTCTTTGGTCAAAAGAAAAGTCATAGACAGTGGCAATTTAAATTTTTGTCCCAAATACAAAGTTCACCTTTTTGGAGAGCTGGACTTTCCTCCACATTAAAACCCGACCTTATGTCTAACTTTGACATATTGGGGAGGTAAGTAAATAGGGACATTTATATAAAATCAAGAAAATCGACGATTTTTTCTTATCTTTATTATATAGTAAGTACACATAGTGGGAAACGCTTTGATGTATTTCCTATGTGAAGTTTTTTTTATTGATGGGTTACAGCTTATCAAATCCGGGTTGGGGGGGGCACTCCAGGATAAGACTTACAAGGTTTATTGGTTGTACGATGATTGCCGTCACGAAAGGATTAGAAGCAGTGGGTGGAATGGGCAGAATATTATTTTATTAGACTTAATTTCCTAAGAGGACAGCTCGACAAGTCTTTGGTTCACATTAGACTTGAAGAGGACCATACTGTCGTCGGTTGGGAAGCAGATTCGTGATATCTGTTACACAGATGGGATGTTCTAAGAAAGAAACTTTGTTCATAGATGTTCAGCTTTGTTTTTGGTACAGAGAGAAAGGAAAGTTCTTTGCTGTGGTTGTAGCCAAGCAAGTTCTTGTTGCGAATGTTTTACAAGGGTGTGTGGTCAGGGATTGGAGCCCAGTCGAGCACCTACCATGAACATAACGATACAGTAGAAAGAAGCTAGCAAAATCTCTTCTGTGTGAAAGAGTCTGTAGGGACACGAAGAGATCATCTCCCATTAGATTGCGAAGTCGATTTTGTACTCTGTAAAGACACGAAAGAGTGCCCCGAGCGGCACTTCCCCAGGCATGACAGCAGATCCCCATCTAAGGACGAATCTGTCTCTTATACAGATAGAGGGTTGCATCAAGAGTCAGGTACTTTCTGAAGCGGTAAAATGATCCAACCATTTTATGTTGGTCTAATTTCTCCGGAACTTTCTGTCTGTGGAATTTTGATTGTTTCTGGATTCCTTTTCTCTACAAGTCAATCTATCTATCTATCTATCTATCTATCTATCTATCTATCTATCTATCTATCTATCTATCTATCTATCTATCTATCTATATATCTATCTATCACAGTTTATCAATTATCTATGTATATATCTACCATAGGTATATATATATATATATATATATATATATATATATATATATATATATATATATATATATATTAGGATTATATAACCGTCATCTTAGCTTTTTGCAAGCATTGCATTTTATTTTCACAATCTTTTGTTTATACGTTCTTTTCTTCGCCACGATAAGTCACCTGTTCATAATGCCCCGAGCATTCAACGGTACCTGGTCGAGAAGGATATTGTAATATTGTGACATAATTGTTTAGTTCTTAATTATCTTATAACTATTGAGCGTGTCGACTCCGGCAATCAACAAAATCATACATTGTTTCAGTTACTCCTATTATAACTAAGGGCATCTTCGATGCGCACGCCTGTACATATTTGTTGTAAAATCGGAGCGCTGAAAATCAAAGGTCGGTAAACATTCTTTTCTTTTAAATGCAGACAATTAATAATTCGAGAAACATCAGATCGAGAAAACAATAGATTGATTGAGTCGCTTATCACAATGGATTGAATACATCAGATCGTTTTCGTCCAGATAGATAGATAGATAGAGAGAGAGAGAGAGAGAGAGAGAAAGAGAGAGAGAGAGAGAGAAAGAGAGAAAGAAAGAGAGAAAGAAAGAGGGAGAGTACAGCTTTTTAGATTAAAATTTCGTCAGTCCATACTAACACGTCGTTACCTTTGATCGCTTCTTTTAAAACTGAGGAATCTTCTTCATCAGAATTCTCTCACTTTCATATAAGGAGTCATTTCCTCATGTTCGTATCCGCACTTCCGTTCTCACGATGTTGGATCCCTAGTCATCATTCACTCATTGACCTCTTGCTCATAACATTTCCGGTCCCATATCCTAACCGCTAATTAGTTTGTATTTATGACCCCAAACCGTCTCTTTCTCAGCGTCCTTTATTGATATACATACAGGAAGAAAAAAAAAATCAGATTTCTGTATTATTTAAAAAAATAACATATATTCAGACAATATTGGAAGCATAACCTCCCATTATGCAACTATATATTACCCCACTAGTTATCCGCCTGCTTGACATAACTAGGATCAATTTCTCGTCACGTCATGTAACGGTTGGAATTTACTTTATTAGTTAGCACGTTTGGAATTTAGTTAAAGGTGATTCTTGTTCTGAGGTCCGAATCGTGCGACCGGTTTTAACACTTATCTCTACACTGATGATTCCGCAAGGATGAAACGTATACGTATGTAGATAATAATTAAATATCTATTATTAAATAATTATATCTATATATATAAAGTAAAGACGTTTTTATCCCCCATTTTTGATTATAGTAAGAAAATAACCATATGCATGATAGGCTGCACATTTCTGCTCTTCACCAACAGCAATTCCTAATGTGTGTTTCACGAAAAAAGAAATACATTTTCATTTCGAACAAAAACATTACTATTATTCCAAGATTTCTGCCTCTACCAAAAACATCTTCGAAAGAGAAAATATCCACGATTATCCATCTCTATATAATTAGTACTCACATGCAACCCATCGACACCGGGACCTTTGTTTATAGAGGGGAAAAAATTTCATCGCACCGCCCGATCCAGGATTCTGGAATTTATATTCTGAAATTCTGGCTGCATGAGAATTACGCGTTATTCGATAACTGCATTGTCTTTAAACGAACACATTCGACGACAGCCATGCTGACATGCAAGTACACTTTCGGACAGTGAACTTTTCAATTTATTTTTACTATTTCCGTCGATATATTTTTTAATAGAGTTTTTTCATAAGACAAATTTATTTAGTAATGCCGTTACGTCGCATGGTAAAACTTACCCGCCCTCTACGCAGTAATTTATCGGAAAGCGAGGGGGTAAAATTAAGAAAAATATGGCGAGGTCATGAAACCACGTTTTTTATTTTCTTCCCACCATGCTTTTTCAATTATCGCCTAAGTAGAATCTCTTCTTTTTTCTGGGGGTGATGGGAATAAGAGTGTTAATGTATAATAATACTCACACTTTTAATATTTTGATTCATGCCTTAACAATAAAATATTTTACTACCTAATTTAAAATAAGTTATTAATTCTTTTTTTACGTGAAAGGTAAACCAAATAATTCAGTTTTCGATCAAACACAATAACATTTACGATTTATTTTGTTAGATACTTTTTAACTAATATATATTGACGTAAAAATTATTAATATTATTTGCAATAAAAAACACAGTATGAACGCCTAACAAAAAATGAGGTGGCACCTTTCATCGCCACAAATCACAATCAAGGATTTGCGCTACAGTTCGGTACCTATTTTTATACCCCCCCTGAATACAATATATTTCTCTTAGCTTTATTTTTATTTTTATTTTGTGAATTTGTTACCTCGATGTAAAACGTTTTTTTTAACTTTTACTTTTCAAAATAGAATAAATTTGAAACTGTAGTATCTTATATAATATACTTATTCGTTTTGCGCTACTTCTGCAGTTTACGGACTGTGCTGAAATAATAACGTTATTATTTAGAAACCAGTTCGTCGAACGGGAAATCTTTTTACATTGTAGCAATTTTATTTTTGTCCCAATCCGAAGCGCCCCTTCTTCTGAGGAGATGGATTTTCCTCAATGAAAAAACGACTTTTTGTTCTAAATCTTCCTTCTATTTCAATATTTGCCGATTGATATAAGGCATTTTCTTAATTTTTTTAACGATTTCTCGACTGTTAACTATTCGGCACTTTTACCATTGATGTGGTTCGATTTACTTGCCTCCCCACAAAGGCAGAATTAGACACAAGGTCGGTTTTTAATGAAGGGAAAAACCCATCTCCCCAAATAGGGACACTCCAGATTGGGACAAAAATAAAAATGACCGTAGACTAGAAGGATTTTTCTTTCACTGACCGAGGAGAGAAACGATTAAGAATAGTATAACAGACACTACACTTTAAAGTTATTTCTTTTTTGAAAAGCAACGAATAACATCAGCTATATTATAATACGTTACAGTTTACTGATAAACATCATTTGCGTCTTTATAAATTAATAACCGGAAGTCACGTTCAAGGAACAATCTTCTCTTTAACCAAGTTAATTAATCGTCGACACGAACAGCAAAACGTAAGGTATTCCAGAATACATACGAATATCAACTCAAATTTACGTGACTAAACTAGCATTTACTAAAAAAGTGACTAAACTAGGATATACTAAAATAATACCGATACTTTCTGTTTCTTTATTTGAGACTGCTTCTACACCCTGTTAAAAGTTCACATAGCTTCAATGACCTCGATACTATCACTGGTCAAGTTATGAATACATTCAGGGATGCATGTAGTGCACATGGACTACAACAGGATGATGATAGCTGGGATGCTACTTTACAAGAAACATTTATATCTGAATATTTGAAATATTTGTTTGCCATCATGTTCACTACATGTGCAGTGTCTCACCCAAAACGACTTTGGGATACCAACAGTATGAGCACGCATCGTTCGGGGTGGTATTGCACAACTAAAGAAAAACAGACTTCCGACAAATACTTCCTATTGTTCCACGTGGAAGTCCCGCTGATTAACCCAATGCTTGCATTAAATTCTCATATTTGTGAAAGTACATCAATAATGTTACATTATCTACAAACATGCGTGTGACTCTCAATGGCAGGATTGCACCAACTAATCATGGCAAGAGTGATATTACTTCATGTATTGCATTAATTATTTCATCTGCTGTTTTACATTAGCATTGTGGAGTCTGTGTTCACGCTAGTCAATCATAAGCACCAAATAATTTAATAGTTACAGATTTCGCAATGGAATTTTTTTAATTATTTGACTTTTCAGGGCAACGCCAAGGAACGGGTCAACTAGTACACACACGCACACACACACGCATATATATATATATATATATATATATATATATATATATATATATATATATATATATATATATAATATATAATATATATATATATATATATATATATATATATATATATATATATATATATATATATATATACATTGAGAACATTGCCAAGGCTGCAGCAAAGAAGGTGGGCGCTTTCTACAGTGCTAGTAAACTCCTCACACCTGACATTATCCTGTATCTCTACAAAACCACCATCCGCCCATGCATGGAGTATTGTTGCCACATCTGGGCTGGGGCATCATCAACTAGTCTCTCCCTCTTAGACAAGGTCCAAAAAAGAGTCGCCAACTTAATAGGTCTCTCACTATCCACCAAGCTCCAGCCTCTGTCCCATCGCCGCAATGTTGCATCATTGTGCTTGTTGTACAAATACTTCAATGGATTGTACCCTGATGAACTTGCAGCTCTGGTGGCCCCACGACGTAAATTCACTAGACCAACCCGACAATCAGCCAAATCCCATCCATTCAGTATGGAGGCCCCCAGATGCCGAAGAGCTTTCTATTCCAGAAGCTTCTTTCCTCGTGCTGCTGGACTCTGGAACTCACTCCCTGCTCCCTGTTTTTCTGACGGTACTAACATGCAGAAATTTCAAACTATTGTAAACAGACATCTCGCTGCACAGCTCCTAATTTAGGTTGACCCCCTCAACCTTTCACCCTTTTTCACAGTAGCCCCTTACGTCTACAGTGGCGGCCTGCCTTGTTTGGGGTGAACTATGTTAAAAATATGTAAAAGTATTAGAAAAACTTCCTTATTCACCTGTTCTTTATCCTCACTCAATGAGAATCATCAAGGGGACCCGGTTCGAAGGCGCAGAGGCCATCAAGAGAGCCACAATGGCGGAGCCAATGGACATCCCAGGAAAATCCCCACAACAGTGCGTAGAGGCGTGTGCTGAGAATGAATAGAAAATGCATTAGACTATGAAAGGGAACAATGTAATTTATTATTTGTAATTTAATTAAATGTTTGTGACACCAGTCCCGTTATTTTTCAGGCACTCTACGTATTTATCTATCTATCTCCGTTTCTGAATTATCTATCTATCTATCTATCTATCTATCTATCTATCTATCTATCTATCTATCTATCTATCTATCTATCTATCTATCTATTGCATGCGTTAAATTTTGTGTAGAAGTTTTGTTGCAAAATACTATCCTTTCATTTCTGAAAACAAAAACGTAATTTTCCCGCCATCATAGCAAGTATCCCGGCTTAGTCTTGTCCCCAAAAAGATTAGAAAGGAGCACGACTTTGCACGAGGCGATACGAGCGCTTGTTATTGATGAAGGCGGGGTGGGTGGGGATGGACATTAAGGAGACAGCATGGACGAGAATTAGAATTGAACAGCCACTCTGCAAATTTCATTGACTGATGCCAGCATCCCTAACTGGTAATTGATTGTTTGGCTTTCATCGCAAGGACCCCTTCCCACTTTATCGGTGTCATTGATCCAAACCCATTCGTCTTGCTCGTCACCCACAGAAATCAATTATTCTACCCTCACATAGATCGACAGACAGATATACACACATCATGTATCTCTCTCCTCCTCCTCCCCTCTCTCTCTCTCTCTTCATCTAAGTGAAATCGCCAGCTGTCATTAGCGATAATGCAAAGCTCTTCGAAGCAACGAATAATGTAATCGGTCTATGTATGATTATATTATTATTCTTTCACACACACACACACACACCCACACACACGCACACGCACACACGCACACACACACACACACACACACACACACAGACACACACATATATATATATAATTTCATTACGCATAATTTTGTTTTATTATTTACTTCTTCTCAATACACGAGAAGCGCTTAGTGAAGTATAAAATATACATATGTGTTTCATTCCACCAAAGGAAATGAACAGACTAACTAATATATATATATATATATATATATATATATATATATATATATATATATATGTGTGTGTGTGTGTGTGTGTGTGTGTGTGTGTGTGTGTGTGTGTGGCACAAGGCGTGACCCCTTTTTGCTCAGCCTTCCCTGATCGTGACCTTTGGCTATGCAATCAGCAAAGGTCAACAGGTGTATTTATGGCACAACGAGACAATGTGTGCATTTTCTTTTCAGAACTAATAGTTAAAACGACTTTATTAATTTCATTTTTTGTTCATTTCTAATCTCTCATCGTCTCTCCTGAAATATAAGCTTATTCCATTTTTTTTCTGCAATAGTCATGTTACCCTGACTTTATTAATTTTATTAAAAAAATTTTTTTTACTCTCTTCTCTTTTCTCCTAAAATATAAGATTATTTCATGCCCTTTTTTCTTTTTCTCTTTTAAAAAACATAAATTGTCCCCTTTTTTTATTAATAGTCATTTTACTTTGATTGATTTCATTTATTTGTTAGTTGATGACTTTTTCTCACCGACCCCAGAGAACTCTGAAACGAATTCCTCAGTCGTTTCAAGAAGTTTTTTCATTTTACCGTCTGTCACTTTTAATTTATTGGGGGTGGATAATTTTGGGAATCATTTCAATTGGCGGTTTTCCAGATATTCGATCCGGGTTCGGGAGACGTTGGCTTTCTGTGAGGAGTGATTGGTCATTTTAAGTCCCCTTTTGACCTGTAAGTGCGGTGAAAAGGTGACAGTATTTCTGAGGCCATACGAGCCACAGGCATATGTGCTGTGGATAGGTGGGAAGACACCTTAACTGCCTCTATTACGGGGTTTCGTTTTTTGACTGGTGTTTTGCGATTAGGTGAATTCTTTTTGTCTGTTTTTTTTTAACATATCTTACAGTGGCGAAGCAGGGCGACAACTTTACTTTTTCTCGTGAGGAATCGTCAATTTTACTCCTGGTATTAATGCCAAGTGGTATATTCACCCCTTTAACATTCAATCGGTTAGGGTGAAATGTTATTAGGGCTTGATTTCTTTTCAACCAGTATGCACCAAATATTAACACTTAATCCAAGTCTGGAGTAATGTATAACTCCACGAAGCCTTTAGCTTCCTTACTTTAACAGGTAAGCGAGCCATGTTATTGAGGACCATCTTTTGTCCGTTTGCCAGACTAACTGCTAGATTAGAATTCCTCAGTTCCTCTTTTTCCGATTTTAATTAAAAAAACTGATATTTTGAGGAGCGACACCTTTGATCCAGTGTCAATCAGTGCCTTTATCGGTCGACCCCTTATCAACCATGAACCCCTTTCGGAGCCTTAGTGGGGGAGTTTGTGTCCGTGGGCTCCTCTACATCTTCGAGTTTCTTGTTTTTTGTTTGGCCGGTTTTTTGATGAGCATGTTTCGAATCGCTTTTACCACCTCCCTGACATCCATGCCCTCTTGGGTTCATATTTTCCCGGGGTCCTTCGTACGCACAAGACTTACTCTTTACAGCTTTTCTGGCTTTGCTACAGCTGTAGCAACCATGGGGTTTGATTTAGAATTAAGTCTTGGGTACCCTAAATCTATTAGAGCCCCTCCCCCCAGGTTCCTGTCACTGAACGCCGTTTAATGAGCTATCATTTTTGTGGCCACCTCGGATTAACTCGTGAAGCTTTTCGCTTCGTCTCGCAGCAGATAAAACCTCTGATAAGGTTGCCGGATTGGATCTGGCCACATCCTCCTTAATGAAGGGGTTAATTACAGCGTCTATGAAAAATTCAGTTAAGTGCGCTGAACTTTCTTTCATATCTGCGTCCTTGTACGCTAGCTTAGCAAGTCGGTTCATCCTATTTGCTAAGTCTGTGAGTGCCTCGCCTCGATTTTGTCTTATTTTAATTAAGGCCCTGGCGGCATCGGCGGTATTTATAATTTCGCCATACTTTGCCAGCAGGTCTTTACTGGTGGTATTCGGATGGTCGTCGAGATATTCTCCGATCCATTCCGAAAATAGACCGTCTGAGAAGTCGTACGCCAGGTTTACTAGCTCTGGATCTGTTAGATTGTAGATCCGCGCTTTCTTTTTCAGAGCAGTTAGCCATGACCTTAAATCAGACGGTTTCCCAGTAAATATTGGGATCTTCAATCCACATGTGATAACTCTATTTAAGGGGGTTGGGTAAGCGTTAGCCATTTTGTCTATTTCTTTTTTTTTAAGTACCAGACGTTAAACAAAAAGCTCTATACACGAATATTTATTTTAAAATTATTTATCAACAAATTCATAGAGTAATGAGTGAAGAAGAAAATGTTTACCTACCCTTGCTTGTGTGGTTCTACGATGTGTTCTGTTTCTTTTTCTGTTGATGATGTGGTGATCGTTCCGGTTGGAAGTGGCTGGTCCTTGGATTGTGTTCGGGAATTTTTCCTTGGGCTGTGTCCGTGTTTTTTTTTTCCAAATGTAATTGGTTTGTTGTGTCCGTGAATTTTTTCGGGTTGGTACGGTAGCAACCCTTAGGTCTTATCCTGGTCAGGGCACCAAATGTAACAAAGTTGCTTTGGCGGGGACGAACTTTGGAATGGGACGAAATGTGTTCGTCGTTATCGCCAGTGAGCAATTATCGTTTGGACGAAAGTCAATGCCGGGAAGCGTGACTTGGTGATCTACGCCGTGGAGACGTTTGTAGAAGTAGTCCTGGCACGGTACCAAGCTCCCAGAGTGACAACGATAGGCACATACCCTTTTAACATAAAGGGATTCATACCCGGCTGGGTATTTCATCGGCTTGCTGCTGGACTGTCTGTTTGCTCGGTACCATAGGCTGGAAATCAAGGCTTGTAATAATGAAACAAGGCATTTTACTTTTTATATAAAAATATAATTTATTATATTTCGAAAAGAAACATAATTGAATCTCGAAGATTCGACTGCGTTCGGCCACGTTTCTGCTTCGTTCAGGTTTTAAAACTCGAGAGAGAGACGGGGGAGAGGGAGAGAGAGGGGCGAGAGAGACCGAAAGGGAAGGGAAACACAGACAGTCTCAGTGATGTTGTCAGTGTTTCAACAAATCTCGGTGACAGGTTATCTGACCCCTTGAACCCGGCCTGCACTTGTCATTGAATTGGTTTACACTTGTCAACCCCGTGTTTTCCTAGTGAAATTTTGCGAGTTGTCGATTTTTTATTCTCTTTTTGAAATTGCAGCGTTAAGTCTGGCACGATTGCAAAACAAATTAAATACAGGAATAAATAATCAATATAGGAGATATTTTACTGGTTTCGTTCGGATCAACGAAGACTTTAGAATTTCTTAAAATGTATTTTCAAATAGTAAAACACGCGCGAAAACACCTAGTTGTGCGTTCTTCTTTTTTCTATGTTTTTACCGTTATTCAATAAATTCTCAAATCTTCACTTTCTCTGAAGACGTTCGTTGATCCGAACGAAACCGGTAAACTCTCTCGTTTCTTGATGATTTATTCATGTATTTATTCTTCACGGCATTTCATTGTATGATATATCGTGCATTTTATCTTCACACACACACACACACACACACACACACACACACACACACACACACACACACACACACACACACACACACACCACACACACACACATACATATATATATATTTATATATATACCCGAGAAGAACAAGAAAATCCTTAGACACCAAACTATATAGTTTGGTTTCTACTATATAGTAGAAACACAAGAAAAGGAATAAATATTTGGGCAGCATCGCTAGTAAGATATTCTGGACCTTTCATAAGCTGAACAAAAGAACGCAGGAACTAGAAAACTAATTACTATAAACAACGCATCGTACCCGAATGATCATACAATGCACGGCACTGATGAAAACGGCTAAAATGTTAAGGAAAATTCTGGAGTGCGGAAACCGACCAGCATAACCAGGTAACGCCACATGTTTGTTTGAATAGAAATAGAACAATAAATATAGAAAGGATATTGCATGAATCGAAAGCAATTGAAACTTCTAGAAATTCTATAATTTGACACCCACTCACCACTTCACATACATGCGCGCACACGCATGTTATGGTACCAGCCGAGGTTAGTATCACACAAAGTGGTCTTGAGGGGTCGAGGAGGATGGGAAAACCGAGAAGGGAGGGAACGAACAAGACCTCAACTGTAAGGCCGCGGAGAGTACTGGAACCTTGGGGGGGGGGGGCTTATTACCATGCAAATTCCAAATAAAGCCAACGGTCGTTGTCCGCGAAAAATCAATAATAAATGGTTGTTGCGATAACAAAAACTGGTTTGCAAATTGGCAGAGAGTGCAGAACAACCTAGAAAAACTTGTGACTCAGACTCCAGAGAACACCACTTCTGTTACAGAACGAGGGTTGTGTTTGAATGGAAAAGTTTGAATGACACATTAAAAATCAAGGGTCTTCAGAACGGAAGTCAATGAAACCACGTGACTTCCGGTCGGGGATTTTCTTCATCTTTGATTGGCGAGACTCAAGCAGTAAAGACGTGTCTGGGCGCTGTCCACAGTGTAGATAATTGCTTGTGTGAGAACTCCTAGTGAGTAAATAATCATCTTTGCTGCTTAGTTTAGTAAAGCAATAAAAACAAATGTAAGGATTGCTATCTGTATGAATATAGTTTAAAACTCAAACCTAGCAGTAACAGATGCCGAAACTGGTAATTCCAGAAACTGTACGGATTTTTACCGAGCGTACATATAAGGCATCTATGGTTACTGGGATGGACTGTCGACTCGGCAAACAGTGTTCATGTTGTGTCAAAGCGAGTCCCTATTCATTTGCCTCCCCACGAGTGTAGAGTTAGACACAAGGCCGTGTTTTAATGTGAGGAAAATTCCAACCCAAGAAAAACGGGGCATTTTGGATTTGGGAGGGAAATAAAAAAAATTGTCTGAGTCTAGAAGGATTTCTCCTTTACTGACCGAGGACAGAAAAATGGATTGTAGTTTCAGAACAGAGAACAGATACTACACTTTCCTACAAGCCAAAAGGCCAAAGTCACTTTCATTGACACCTTTGAGGAAGATATCAATTCATCTCTTAACCCCTGACTGTGGATGATTAGTGAACTCGTCTATAGCAAGGGGAACTCACATTTAACATCAGATAGGTCTCTATTAAACGAAACACATCGTACACATGCACAATCATCACTTGCCTGGTGGAAGGTGTGGGTCGTGTTCTATACAATTCATGTGTAGGTAGAGGCCGTCTGATAATTCTGACTGTCATTCCCGTTATCCGGTGAATATATATATATATATATATATATATATATATATATATATATATATATATATATAGAATTATAAAAAGAAAAACTATACACACATTAAGGTTGTACACATAATAACTTATTTCGACCCCTTTAATTAGGTCTCCTCAGATGTATAGACAACCACGTCAAAAAAAACTATAATTAAAGGGGTCGAAATAAGTTATTATGTGTACAACCTTAATGTGTGTATAGTTTTTCTTTTTATAATTCTGTTTTGCTCTGTTTAAATTACATTGAGCTCTGTTATTCAAATTCTCTACACAAAATTGAAATCTACACACACACTATATATATATATATATATATATATATATATATATATATATATATATATGTATATATATATGCGTAAGTTCTAAATATCAAGAAAAAACAAATACTACATTTTCTTTTTTTATTATTATTAAATTTTTGTTTGTTATTAGTATATAATTAACAGTACGCCTGCCTGGTAGAATTAATGGGTGATGTTCCTCACAATTCACGGTGCACTTAAAAACAAATTTGTGAGTGGAGATCGTCCGATAGTTCGAACTGTCATCCTCGAAGGACTATCATACATATAAGGAATCGCTTAGAGCATTGTACAACCGTACATTCGTTTTGATATTTACACTTATATTAAATCATTTTTACCAGAAGTTGCTGGTTAATAAAACAAAAATGAACAAAACTAAAATAAAAGAAAGAATCATCTCTCATGTTTATGAATAGTCAGCTTCATAGACGCTGAAGTCACTGCACGTAAAAAGCTACGAGGTTAAAAGGTCATAGCTACGATGGCTAAAATTAATTATGCCTTCGACAATTCTATCACGACTCAAGTTTTGATCCCAAATGCCTGTGCTTTTTATTTTTAATCGCCACTGAGAAGGACATTTCCGGTTGTTGGATCGATGGGGGCCGACGGGAAATTTACATTTCCGTGTGTCTCTGTAGCCTCGCTTTCGAGTCGGGCTGACTATCACGCAGGAGTTCTCCGGCCATGGTAGATGTAGATGTAGAGAGTAAGAGAGATAGAGAGATAGATAGATAGATAGATAGAGAGAGAGAGAGAGAGAGAGAGAGAGAGAGAGAGAGAGAGAGAGAGGGAGCGAATGGGAGAGAGCTGGAGGACGACTGGGAATAAGATATGGTAGAAATAGCAACAGAGGAGAGAGAGATGGGGGAGAGAACGAATGGGAGAGGGAAAAAGAGAGGAGAGAGTGAGGGAAAGAGAGAGAGAGAGAGAGAGAGAGAGAGATGAGAGAGAGGGAGAGAGAGAGAGAGATCGTCATTCATGTCATCTGACATAGAGAGCCAGCCAAATAATGCTCCCACATTGTAAACAAGACGATTGCTTCCAGGAAGGAGATCCAATTAAAGTCAAAATCCGCCCATCCTCTCGTTGTGCACGTCTTGTTCACTGCAGTTTTAGCCGAAACTAGCGCCAACGTGAGTTAAGCACACGAGCAAAAAGCGGCGTTCGCGTGGCGGATGTTTGACTGGCCTAATGGCGTTCCTCCTATCGCCGAGAAGGGGGGAAAAAACGAAAAAGTAGGTGACACTTTAAAGATATACAGACATTGCTAAAATTTAGCCGCATTATTCACACACTTGAAATCAAATAACACTTAAAGATTAACAGTTATTTAACTAGTAGAAATACTCATTTAACCGCGGGTTAGTAGTTAAACAAAGCTTTTAAAAATTACACCTCTGTAAAAGTTAGGTATGTGTATATGTTTATATATTTCTATCTGCAGGATTCACTCCCAAACTTAATGAACCGATCATTATAGATTATAGAATACATATTCTAGGTAACATGGTGAGTACCGTAGATACATTATTATTTTATATTATGTTATAAAATTATAACCGGACTGGTGTGCACGCGCGAGAATCAATAATATGTATATGCGGGTAAACCTCTTAACTAATTAATTTATCATTATGAATTATGGGATACGTATTTCTTGACAACACGGTGAGTAACGTGAGCACATTTTTTGTGTAAACTTTACTATTTAGGGCGTGTTCCCCTGAAAACGCCCCCGAATAAAAAGCAAACGAAAACTAATGCTATACATATTGCTTATACCCGTCCTAACACAGATATACCTATAGCTAATTAAATAACCTCAGTATACCGAATATAATTTATTAAAAAAACCTGTGGAAAATCCCATGCTAATAAAAAAAGGTTTTAATTTGATTATTTGCATATATACTTATTATGCAACAATATGTGTGCGTGTGTGTGTTTGTGAGATAACGTGTATGCGGTGTGGTTGTGAGGTAGGTTGTGAGAATAATGAATGAGTTTGGATTTAAGAGAAAAAAAGGACAGTTGTGTTGTGACAAATCCTGTCAAATCTTGGCTCGTCATCTGCTGACAGTTGAGGACAGAAACAGGGCCAGATTTCATCGGTGGAGTTGTCGTAAAAATTAAAATTGGGTATGGAAAGTACTTTATAAGCAAAGATAATGAAAACAAAAATAAGATTCGGACACGAAAAAAAAATAACTTGGAATACAAAAACTTTGGCAATGAAGATGAAAAGTTTGGAAGTAAAGAATTGAAGTCGAGTTTTCTTTATTTGTTTATTTTTGCAAATATATAAGCATTTCCAAGTTTATTTTATATTTTCTTAAGGAAAGCGATAATTAATTCCCGCAAACTGACATTGCAACATTATGTTCAAGTCGCGTCTGCGACAACCATTTTTCAACTATATTTTCTTTGGAGAGGCACAGTGTTGAGGCTCCAACACTCTTTCACCAGGTATTTTTTCTTAAACACCATCTGAAGCCATGACCAGGATCACTGACCTGCCTCCTGCTACTTTGCAGCAACCATTGATCAATGGTTCGGCTCATCAATCAACTGAAAATACCATTTTAACGACGTTAGCTTTTTGCAAAGGAAGTGTGGTCGTCCTCCCCAACATAGCACCTGATATTCCCAAATTGTCACCAATCTGGTAATGACCAGGCTCAACGTCGCTTAACTTCGATGATCTAATGACAACCAGCCCAAAGGCACTCGAGGATAAGGGTTTAAGTGATAGATAAATTGTCAGTTGAATGATGAAAGATATTATGAGAAGATTTGATTAACGAAATGAACAAAGTTTTATTAGTTATGGAGACGGTTTATAACAAGTATTTGTTAACATTGAATTTGAAGACGGTCATGTAGTAGTCTCGTGGTAATGTGCTCCATGATGTAGAAACATTTCTCCTAGTAAATTGCCAGATATCCTAGCACTAAGTGAAACAAACCTACAATCCTCAATCTCTTCACATCATTTTGTCATGACTTCTCTACCGTAAAGACTCTGACAAATATATGCACGGGATAGGAGTTTATGTTCGAAACACGCACCCATTAACTAAAAAACATAGGTTAGAATCAGATGACCAAGTCTACATGTGCTTTAGATAAACCTTGCAGCACAGCGTTAGTTACTTATATTTCTTATACCGTTCCCCCTCAACCCAGGACTGTACCTTGCTTAACCCTGTCTCTGAAAGCATAGATACAGCACTCTTACTTAAGTCGAGTGCCCAAATACATGTATTTGGGGATTTCAATGTACATCGCTGTGACTGGCTCGGATTCTCTAGCTATACAGACGCAGCTGGTAACTCTACGTATAATTTCTCCATAGCGCACCCCCTCTCACAGACTGTCACTTCCCGCTTCCCTGACCAGAAAGTCTCACTTCTCGACCTGTTCTTGGCCTCACTGCCAGAGGCTTGTGCAACGAATGTCCATAGCCCGCTTTGGAACGCTGATCACCTTGTGGTAATGATTGATATCACCCTAAAATTTCGTCCCAAAGCTGATGAGCCGTTGCTCAAAACGACGAGATACTACAAGCGGGCTGATTGGGAATAACATCAGAGATCACATCAGAGACGCCTAATGGAGTGAAACATTTCTCTCCCTGCTGATCAGTGTGCAAATGAGTTAACTGAATGGGTCAAAGCTAACATTGAAGCACATGTTCCCATGGCAAAATTCTTCAGCAAGCACACTCTCCACAATGGTTCACCTCGAAATGTGCAGCTACTATTGCTCATAAGCAGCAAGCATTCCGACAATTAAACCGCTATAAGTTAACTACAAATAGACACAAACTTATAGTGTCAAGAAATCATTGTAATACTGTAATAGATGAAGCAAAGAGAAGATATACAGAGATGACCAGAAAACGCATTCAGTCACAGAAACTAGGTACTCTTGATTTCTGGAAAATCTTCAATAGCGTTGTGAACAATGGGAAATCAGCAATTTCCCCGATATCCGACCACAATTTCCATATAAGATGGTTATTACTATACTAAATGATTATTTATGTTTCTACATATGATGGTTATATCTATTTCTATATCAGCTTTCTTTTTCTATGTAAGCTGGTCATTTCTATTTCTATATTTGATCTTGACTTCTATTTCAATATATGATAGTTATTTCTATTTCTGTATCAAATGCTTATTTCTATTTCTATATTAGACGGTTATTTCAATTTCTATATAGGATGGTTATTTTTCTTTCTATATTAGATGATTATTTCTGTTTCTATTTAAGATAGTTATTTTTATTTCCATATGAAATTGTAATTTTTATTTCGATATAAATTGGTTATTTCTATTTCTATATTAGATGGATATTTCTATATTAGATGATTTCTATTTTTATATAATATGTTTATAACTATTTCTTTATCAGATGGTCATTTTTTCTATATAAAATGGTAATTTCTATTTCTATATCAGACCTTTATTTCTGTTTAGAGATAAAATAGTTATTTCTATTACTCTATAGGATTATTATTTCTATTTCTATATAAGGTAGTTGTTTTTATTTCTATATTAGATGGTTATTTCTATTTCTATATAGGATGGTGATTTTTATTTCAATATAAGATGGTTATTTTTTTCGATATTAGATGGTTATTTCTATATTATATGATTATATCTATTTCTATACAATATGGTTATATATATTTCTATATCAGATGTTTTTTTTTCCATATAAAATCGTCATTTCTATTGATCTATTAGATCATTATTTCTATTCAGATATAAGATAGTTATTTCTATTTCTTTATAGGATTGTTATTTCTATTTTTATATAAGATGGATATCTTAATTTCTATATAAGATGGTTATTTCTATTTCTAAATCAGATGGTTATTTCTATTTCTATATAAGATGGTCATTTTTATTTCTATATAAGATTGTTATTTCTATTTGTAAATGAGATGGTTATTTCTATTTCTATATAAGATGGTTATTTTTTTAATTTCTATATAAGATGGTTATTTCTATATTAGATGGTCATATTTATATTAGATGATTACCTCTATTTCTATATCAGATGGTAATTTCTTTCTATATAAGGTGGTTATTTATATATTTAAATAAGATGGTTATTTTTATTTCTATATAAGATTGTTATTTCTATTTCTATATTAGATGGTCATATTTATATTAGATGATTATTTCTATTTCTAAATAAGATGATGAATTTTATTACGATATAAGATTACTATTTCTATATTAGATGGTTATTTCTATGTTAGATGGTTATATGTATTTATATAACAAAATGTTATTTATTTTCTAAATAAGATAGTTATTTTTATCATATATATGTTTAATCTGTTTTAGAATAATCAGTGTGGAGATAACAGTTCCGCAAGCAGAACAGAACCTTGTGAGGGAAATATGAAAAGTTTATAACTAAAGCAATGTTGCAAAATTTCTGTCTCCTTAGGAAGAACGAACTTATTCCGGAAGCTTACTATGTTCGTTAAAATAGAAATATTTATCTTCTCCGCCGTATAGCTGTCAAAGCGGCCATACGGGCAAAGACGTCGGATTGAATAAAAGATTGGTCTTTGTTATGTATGATGATATTAAAAAATATATACTTAGCCACATGACAACCAGTTTCTAATCAGTTATTTATTTCAATTAAAACTTCTGTTACAACAAACCCAGCGTTACAGCTATCCTATTCAACATATATAATACAAATGGCGTCAATCCAGCATAAAAATCACCTTTATTATTGATGACTTCATTTTTTAAATAATTATACTTCTACTTGATTAATTTCCGTAACTTTTGGTGTACGCTAATATTTTTCCATCACAAGTAAGTATTTCCTAAAGTTTTCATGTTATTTTATTGTTAACTGCAATATTTCACTCGTGTGTTGACCTGGAGAAGCGCAAAAATAGGTGTATAGACATAAACTATTAAATGTTGGTAAGAGATGCTTTTAAATACGTTAGATAGAAAAACAAATAACAAAAGCAAATGCCGAGAAAAAGCCAGCAGAAGAAGGAACAATGTGAATAAGTAGGATTCAGGTAGCCGCTAAGAGTCTCATAAAATATGAGAAAACCACGCACATTCGCTGGTGTTCCACCAGACTTTTCCGGTTACTCACAGGCGATGCCCCTCCCCCCCTCCCGTCCGCGTTGCACCCTTTCGACGTGTCCCACTACCTCGCCGCCTCTTGTTACCCCAGAAACACTAGCAACTCTTTTCTACCGGACTGACATTTTTTTTTTATGTCTTGGTGTCATCTTCTTTGCCGGTTTCCCTGACAAAAGACTCGCAAGTGGCACTGTGCTAATTTCCTCTGCGATTCTCTGGCTTCTTCTTTGTTGATCTTCGATAGGCGCTGTTTTGCTTGGAAAGGGCGCGGCCGACATTGGCACCAGTCGGCAAGCAAACACAGCGCCCGCTCAGCGACATACGCTCCTCACGTCGATCGACCGACGAAACGTGCGGTCATTTGACGTCGAACCCCATCTCTACTCAACACTGCTTAAAATCGGAAGAAAGAAGAAGAGGAAAAAAGACAAAAAAAAGACAATACAACAAAAGACTAGAAAAAAATAAAATAAAAAAGAGAAAAATAAAAAAAATATGAATCAAAAATATAAAATCAAATCAAACACATATAATTGATTTCTGATGCCACCATTTTCGCTCACAAGTTCCTCACCAATTCTAAATATTAAAATATCATCAAGAAATAATGTCCTCACCCTAATTGTTCTAACGTCAAATCTTTACAATCTATATTTTTTTAACTAAAATTCTTCTAATGGTGTTTGTTATCTTGTTATCATCTTGTCACCGTGCACACTTCACCATGCACATGGGTGTTTTAGATGGTGGGAGGAAGGGCGGATAGTGTAAATAAAGGGTGAATGACAGAAGAAGTGGTGAAAGGAATGGAATGATATAAATAATTAAAAGAGAGAGAAAAGCAGAAGAAATAGTCTACTGTGACATCACAATGTATTCTGAAATCCATTGACTTGTAAAAAGTGGACGTGTTGAAGAATAGTGTGAATAAAGATGTTTCCTATCCTCGTAAAAACATGATTATATGCCAATGTTAAGAATGTATATATTTAATAATATCTATAACAAATACTGACCCAACGGGTTAAAGGTGGTCTTGTATTATTTTAGAATTTAAAACAGAATTAAAAATTGAAACTAGTTTTTTGGAAGACGAAATCTCAAATCAAATTTTAAAAAATACAATGAAGAAGATAAGATGTCAAATGTTGAAAATTTTTTAAAAACATTTTTACTTATATATCTTCTTAAAGATGTCAATGACTTGTGAGTTGAAGTTTTCAATATCTATTTTGAAAAGGTGTTTTTTAATAGATTATAAGAAAGAAATAATATTTGACTCCAGACATTATTTCTACTGTCATTTTTATGCGCATCATTTGGTTGCAGGTGCCTCCCAAAGTTCATATGAAAAAATAGATAGTGAGAAGAATGACGGAAAATGAATAAGCGACGAATAAGAAAAGTGTCGAGAGGAATTGCTTAATTATACAAATAATTGAGAGAGAAAGAGAGAGAGAGAGAGAGAGAGAGAGAGAGAGAGAGAGAAAGAAAGAGAGAGAGAAAGAGAAAGAGGGGAAGAGAGAGGGGGGAAGATAGAAGAGTGAAATATGATAAAGGGGAAAGACAGAGAGATCAGAAGAGAGAAAGAGAAAAAGATAGATAGATAGATAGTGAGAGAGAGAGAGAGAGAGAGAGAGAGAGAGAGAGAGAGAGAGAGAGAGAGAGTAGAAGAGTTAGCAGGGTTCACAATATATTCTGAAATACTTTGAACCTGTACCTGATTGTTTTAGATGATGAGATGAAGGGCGAAAAATGCAGCCAATGGCGAATGATGAGAAGTGGTGAGAGAAATTGTATGATATGAATAATTAAGAGAGAGAGAGAGTGAGAGAGAGAGAGAGAGTGAGAGAGAGAGAGAACTAGAGAGAAAGATGAGAGAGAATAAAGGAAGGTGAGAGAGAAGGTGTAGAAAAGAAAGAGAGAGAGAGAGAGGTAAAAAACAAAAAGAGTTTATCATTACATCACGATGTATTCTGAAATATTTTGACTTCGTGAAAATTGTACGTGTCGAAAAGTGTGTTTTGCCTATTGATTTTATTACAATTGTAAAGTTTTTGTTAATATTGTGAAACGTGTAAAATTTTTTAAATAAAAATACTTTTGCCAATTTTTTATACAAGTGCTTCAAATCTTACATATGTTCTATAAACTACCAATACTTACTAAGAGACTTCGTTTTTCTTTTTAACAACACGAGGCTTTGTGAAAGGGAGTTAACTCGAAATGTAATAGTATTTTAAGTATGGACTAAAGACACACTAGGAAAACAAAGATTAATTTGAAACAAAAATTAATTATGCATATCCAAGCACCCTATATAAGGTTTAATAATTCAAAGTACTTGACCTAACATTCACAGATAACATGAATTCGAAAAAAACAACAACATAAAATACATTGCCAAGTCTTCTGCAAGGAAGGTGGCCTCTTTCTACTGAGTTAGAAAACTTTTCATACCTGCCAGTATCCTATATCTCTAGAAAGCTATCATTCGCCTATGCATAGAGTATTGTTGTCACATCTGGGCTGGTGCACACACCACTAGCTTCTCCCGTCAGTCATCAAGACCCCCCCCCCCATTCACTGTTTAGGTCACCAAATGCAGGATGAATTTCTACTCCAATAGTTTCTTTCTTTGAATTGCTAGTCTTTGGAATCCCCTTCCTGCTTCCTATTTCTATGACCGTACCCACATGCAAAAATGTTCATGTAATGTGAACAAACGTCTATCTGCACAAATTCCCAATTAGGATGCCCTAATTCAAAGTAGCCCCTAACGTCTCAGTGGCAATATGCCTTGTTTGGGGCGAACAAAGATTTAAAAAATATATACATATATATTTCGTTTTACAATTGGTTCAAAGCACGAAATGTATAAATTAATGTACAATGTACTAACGTTGACCATTAAAATTAAAACCTTAATCACCGAAAAGAGAACACGTCTATCGGGCTTTCAGGCTATGATTAAAATGTGGTATCTGTTTGGTTTAGGGAAGCCATCCTCCCAGATATGACCTCTTTTAAGAGACATTGAAAGCGTTTATTGCCTTTTATCTCTTTCTTTCGGAGGGTGTATGGGTTTATTGCCTATCGCCTGAGACGCCTCTATCCACGAGGGGATGCCAATAGGATTGATCAGACTATTTTTTACAGTTGGACCAGCGTGTACTTTTGGGAAACTGGATTCCCACTATAAACTGGCATTATCTCTAACCATGCCGCTGTTGACAGAAATAATTAATTCGGCATACGGGATAGGATATAAGTGTGGTATATGTTCGATATCAGAAGGCCATGCTTCCAAACATAACCTTCTCCTTTCAGATATATCATTATTGCTCGTCACTTAATTCGTGAGGGAGTAACGACAGAAGGTATTTTTGCTTCCTTTTTGAGGAACTGGATTTTCCACACATTAAAATCTGACTTCAGTCTAACTTTGTCTTTGGAGGTAAGTAAATAGAGACAACATGAGACGAAGACAAAGAAGTCGTTTGTTTTTGTAATTTTCAAAATTGTGAGATAAGCGCATTGTGTCATATATTGCACTGAAATATAATCTTTGAAAATTTATAAACATTATTGAGTCATAGTGTGGCTTGAGTTATAATATTGGGTTACCACTTGGATCTCATTAAATAAGGATGACTACCAATACTGTTGGGATTAAATATCCCTGGAAGAAAGTTTAATTCTCGCACGTGAGAATGCAGTAACAATTATGTAGATGAGTACAAAATAGAAACAGGGCAATGGCTTTTGAGAGAAGGAACACAACAACAATCGTGTATAAGTTTAAAACAGTTCTACTTGTGAAAAAACATGAGGGCAAATATATACAACAAATGGTGAGTTCAAAGTTCAGAAAGGAGGAAGTTAATTTAGGTTTGGGAGTTCTGGTAACAGGTTGCACGTGCGCCCGCCTCCATTCTGGCTTCTTTTGAGATGTAGTCACTTCAGTCCAAGATAGTTGGTAACAGGAAGGAGTGGGGGCTCTCTGAAGCATCCATCCGCGGTCCTACCAGGTTCAAAAGGTGGGTCGAAAATAAGCCGGGACATAGCGTGCAAGTGTTTTTATGGGCTGACTCACGTGCCCCCTAAAAGAGTAGGGGTTGGGATGCCTGACAGCCAATTTGTGATATCCTTAAGGGACAAGGCTGCAGCCAGTCAGTGAGGGGGCGTTAATAAATTCCAATAATACATTCAATCTTTATTTTAGTGGAGTCTAGTTGGCACTACCTAGCTTCGCCCCCCCCCCGTAGTTTTTAGTTAGTCCTTTTACTTAAAATGTACTTGGAAAATAATCATATAGAGTCGATTCAAACAGTTAAATATTTAAAAAACAAAACAAATAGTAAATAACTTATTACTCATATGTAAATCCGGTCCAAACTTTAATTACGTAAAATGTCAACTTTAAAAAAAATCTTAATTAAGTTAACATCTCAAAACTTTATTCGTTATCAATCAATCAATCAATCAATCAATCAATCAATCAATCGATTAATCAGTTGGAGAATTCTAAAATGTATGAATTTACTTTACGGTTCGATTTGACAATGCAACAGAGCCCTTCAACAAAACCTAAGCGGACCAAATACACATGCAGCACCCTAGTTAAACGCGCAGAAGAAAAAACTTAGATAAACCAGGCGTAGACGGGTATTTCATCAAGTATATAATTAAATAATAAAATAAAGTATAATTGATAAATAAATCAAATCACGAGTCAAATTGTCCATTTTCTTCATCACAAACGTCAACTTCATTGCGTTGTATTATTGTTGGTGGAAAAAACGACTCGTTCTGAAGATGGGACAGATGACACGGTTCCCTCCCCACACGTAACAGATAAAGACGAATTCGCACTTTTTGGAAACAAAACTCAATAAAAATTGCATCCTTCGACATATTTTTGCATGTGTGTTGCAGACAGATTTCCTGATTTATACCGGAAAGGAAGAAATGCTATTTAATTAAAGTAGAAATTCGACTTGACCTTCACCGTGGAAAGAACACTATATATATATATAATTATCGACGGGGTTCGTCGTTATGCGACTCATCAGCATGGCCGAATCCAAACGAGATTCGAAACCAGGACCCCAGAGTCTGAATTATGAAGCTTTACCACTGAGCTAATCCGCGCTAGTACCGAACGTATCGATTAAAACAAATAGATTTCATTTATTTATTTATTTATTTATTTTGTTTCCGATACTTTTGAACGAAAGCACGCTACCTAAATGTTAGTTGGGAATAATATTCTCTTCGCCAATGTGATGCCTCCAGATGGGGAGCGACATATATATCTTTAAAATATAATTATTCATGGACACGTGTTTCGTCGTTATACGACTCATCAGCGTGGCCGAACCAAGTTCTAAGAATTTATGACACAACAAACCAAACCGGACGGAGATTGTTGCGAAATATTTTACGACGTCCATAGACATCAATGAACATATACAGTCTAGCTACTACGAGACGGGTATCCAAGATGGACACGCAGTCCACATGTGAAATACAGGTATCTATTATTATAAAGCTGACTGGAGGTTGAAAGTTCAATCTTCACCACAGGCGATACGAACTAAGAATAGAATAAAAATTGCTACTCGGATATGACTGACGGAACGAGAAAAATATACCTTCGTAGATTAAATTAAGGATTCACTTCGAAATTCCATATAGATTCCTGAGTTCAACATAAAGATTCTCAAGTTCGACAAGACTAACCTGAAGAAGGCCGGAAGTTACATCGTCCGAAACGTTTTGAGAATAACATTCAAGATGAGAACAGTAGTCCGAATGATTAAACTAATACAGATGATCAATCCTCATCTAAAAATTCCGAAACCGAATTAAAATGTTTAATTTTAAAAGAACAAAAATGGTTAATTCTGAAGATGTCCATTCTTCCGGCGGAGTACAAACGCAAAGATCAGGATTTTCCCGACGTGTGGTTGCCGAGGTAAAACTCCACCCACAACAACAGGGGGCATCGGTCTAAAATTGTTTCTCGTTTTTATTTTCTTTCTTTCCGTTCCTACTGTGATTGGCTTCGTCTTGCTTTTGTTGGTTTGTTTCCGAGATCGATCTCGCTCTAAGCCGTTAAAAGGCTTTTGCAAGCAGCTCGCAAATAAGTGACATGTTTGAAGGCGGTTCCAGTAATCTTTAGACACAAGTGAATTAGAATGAGAACGGAAAAATCCGAAGAATCCGTAAAATAGGGTGTAACACGCAAAGAAAGAAACAAAACAAAAAAATAAACAAAAATCTCACCGAAAAAAATACAACAAAAAAAAACACGAAAAACACGGAAACCGAGAACGAGATGATAGCTGAAGATAAGATTTCCATCACTATATTATGTTAAATGTGAGTTAATGACCCCCCCCCCCTACATTTGTTTTCCTATATACTTTAACTAGCATGACTACCCGGCGTTGCCCGGAGGCATGGGCAAGAAAATAGCAAAGATAAAAGTGCAATATTTTTCTTTTAAAAGTTATCTCCCTCTCTCTACCTCTCTCTATCCCTCTTCTTTACCTCTATATCTCCTCTCTCTCCTTTCCTGCCCCTCTCTCTTTTACCCTCCCGTCTACCCTCTCATTATCTCTCCCCTCTCTCTTTCCCACTCTTCCCGTGTCTCTCCCTAATCTCCCGCTTACTTCTTCCCCACCAAAGTCGAGAATCATTTCCTCTCTTCTGACAGAGGCTACAACATATACTATACATCCTAGACCGAAGGCTAAAATAATGCATTTTAATTAATGAGGTTTATACCAAAGGTCGATGGAAAAATCGCTCGAAATGTCGCCCCCCCCCCCACCCGACTAATTTTGTTACTGGTGACTCCGAAAAGAATGAATTTTACAAAAAAAATTGTTTCCATATTCTGTTCAATGAAATTCTGCAAAAGCAATATATCCACTTTGTCTTGTGTAGTTTCTGACTTTTAGCTTGACACCCACAGACAGATAACTGCCCTTTATATAATAGACAACGCAAAATACATACAAAAATATATCTTAGTTGTGGGATTAATTTATGTTTTGAAAATCATTCTGTTTTAATGGTTCTAATTAGTCGCAATTTATAATCAACTGATCAAGTAACCCATCTCTTTCTTATCTGTCTATGTATTTTCTCGCCCCTTTCACTCTATGTTGTTACAACTACTCTCTAATATTTTTTAAATCTCTCTGTTAGCATTTACAGAAAGAATGACTCTTTTTTCAGTGGCGGCATCTAATTTACATAGTGTGTCTGTACATAGCGCAATACTACTACTACTACTACTACTACTACTACTACTACTACTACTACTACTACTACTACTACTACTACTACTACTACTAATAATAATAATAATAATAATAATAATAATACATAAGTAAACGGACTTGCCATTTTGGGGTATGACAGAAGTCTTAAAAGATATGTCACAGCTAATATATTTTGGAATGCAATCTAATTAGATTAAATAGTGGTAGTGGCCGTGTAATAACGTAGCGTAAAAGGTCCCGACTGCTGACCAAACGGTCGAGATTCAAATCTCAGCTTGAAACACTCGCCACATATAGCCACACCGCAGAACCGTAATAATAATAAAAAGAACACAGTGTGAAATCACATAAGACAACCAAGTTGGTAATTCAAATACAAATATTTATTTACATAAATCCAGGAAAGAAATAGAAAGCAAAAGATCAAAATCTAATAGGGGATGGGGGTATATAAGGAATATATCTAACCGACGAACAAAGAATATATTCATATAAGTAATATCAGAGAAAGAGGGGGTTAAACTTACCCGTGGGCGATTCAGAGGGTAATACTTCTTCGCATGGTCAACTTTCCTTTTCCGCCCAGCTCGTTTGCGCGCAAATATGATTCAGTTCATGTACAGACGCCGTAGAGAGTTGACGCAGAAAATATCTTTTCGTCTCTTGCCATGAAACGGCAGGACGAGGTGGAACTCCTAAACTGAGTTCTCTGTCTATATCTAATGCCTGCCTGTCGAACAAGCTTATCTTATATTCGTGTGTTCCTGTCTTAAAGAAACTGTTAAATAAATTTGATTTAATCGTACAGCAGATGGAGGTGGAACTCCTAAACTCAATTCTCTGTCTATAGCTAAAGCCTGCCTGCCGAACCAACTTGTCTTACATTCTTGTGTTCTTGTATTAATGAAACTGTTAAATAAAGTTGATTTAATTGTAAAGAAGATGTTAGTCTTTAAAAATTAAACTCAACAAAATGGTATTCCTAAATGATGACCGCAACGTGATTAAAACATACACAGACCCTCTGATACAAAAAATATTCCACCCAGACTTCAGAGTTCAACAAAAGCATGAAACATTAATAGAATGTTTTGCCTCTGATTGTAATTAAATTTAAACCATATGAGAAACACATGTACAGATTCTCAAATTTTGAAGAATTTTCCATAATTTCCAGATTCTCAGACGGGACTATTTAAAAAAATGTTAATCTTATTTCGTCATAGTTTGTACTATATTTTCCGTCATATGGATGCGGGTAAATAAAAGATTAGCTAAGATATAATTAAAGCGATATGATTGTCACTCTGACGAATTTTGGTTCCTTTAACTCGTTCACGTATTTGCAAGCGAAACGCGGGACCGAAAGAAAAGCGAATCGATGTGCCCAACGTTGGTGTTGACCGATTCGCGCATACGAACATATTCAAGAATCGAATTAACTCCGCGTTTCATTTTTAGGCGGATGAAATCATACCCCACCACTTTTCCTATCTCCTGCACCCCGCGAACCAACCTCTTATTCTGCCCACGTTCATATACCCGTATGAGTACCCGGTGGCACGGACACCCACACGCTTACAATAGTCTAAACGGCTATAAATCAGCGCACCCGCACGATTGGCCCTTTTCTCCTACGCGTGGACGTGCTGCCGATACTAGCATAAGAGATGATTGCCCACATCACTCAAAAGTATGCCTATGGATTACACACAATGTACCCACACGCATACTTACGCACATATACATATACATATATACGTTTACACATACATGTACACGCAATCGACATCCATATACTAATTCAAGTACATACAAACACACACACGCACACCTATGTGTGTAAAAAGTCCAAGATAAATGAATGTGTGTATCTGCGAATTTATTGCAATATGTGTAATTGTTATTATTTAGATTCAAGAAAATTATATTTTTTGTTATTTTCTTATTATATATTAAATTATCATATATCCGCTATTGGCATATATAATTATATATTTACATGTACGGCATAATCACATAATCATTCAGTGGAACATAGTATCACGGGGCTGCTTCCCGGCTTAATATATATATATATATATAAAGAGGTGTACTAAAAGCGAACTTTTAGGAAAGGTAAAACCCTATAGTGAAGAGTATACAGCTCAATATCCAGGCTAGAGCAGGTAGAAATGAAGAAGAATGGAAAGGAATTAGAGAAAGCAAAAGCCAAATGAAAATTCAATTCAAAAGTTCAAAGCAAGGTATATTCCGAAAAAAGGCAATTTATTCAAGTTAAAAATGGAAAATTTAACTTGAATAAATTGCCTTTTTGCGGAATATACCTTGCTTTGAACTTTTGAATTGAATTTTGATTTGGCTTTTGCTTTCTCTAATTCCTTTCCATTCTTCTTCATTTATATATATATATATATATATATATATATATATAAATTATTTATTACCTATAGACATCGATGTTTCATGCTAATGCAATCTTCAGTGCAGGAAGTTAATTCTCGACGGTTATATATATATATATATATATATATATATATATATATATATATATATATATATATATATATATATATATATATATATATAAACATTTAATGAATAGAAACATTACTATTGTTCCAAGAATTAAAACATCAAGTTCATTATGGCGTACGATCGTTTCCAAAACAGTTTTGAAATACTTTATTATATTTTATTTTATAATTTGATAAAGCTAGTCCAAAATGTCTCTTCACCAATTCCTATAGCAACACGTCTTACAGAATATCAAAGAAAAAACAAAGAAAAAACTCGTTCTAGAGAAAAATACACTGACAGAAAGAATCACAGGTGAATATGTTGGTAGCATAGAAGGGGACAAAACACAATGATACCTATAAACAAATCACCGGTACATATAAAAAAAATAACGCAAAACTTTCCAACGATGTACCATTTCAAATTTCCGCCAACAAATTAATTAAAATTAAAATAGAAACGTACTTTCTAGGGAATATTAAATTCACAGAAGGTCTCCAGTCGAATATATATCTCGGTTAGGAGAGATGATGACGTAAGTTTTATCATTTTTTTTGGTAGTGAGGTATTTTATTTACCTCCTCTCCAGGAAGTTAGACACAAGGTCAAGTGTGCTTTTTGAAAAGCCAGCGTACTAGCATTACCGCGCTATCGCCTACAAAAAAATGCTTGAGCACCCTCGTCGGCATTCTCCTGTAGGGGGGGGGCGTCAGTCGATTAGCAAAAAACTGACCCCTTCTCAAAGAGAAGGTAAAGCATGGGAGGGTGGACATTTTGAGATTGAGCAGAACCACACCTTAGTCCGACAGAGCAGGGCCAGAAGAAACCACTTTTGCCTGGTATTCCGAAATGATCAGCCGTCTAGTACTGACCAGGCTGATCATCGCTTAATCTCGATGTGTCACCGTGATTATGCCGTATGCATAATCCGCGATGGTTTGTATTCGACCATTCACACACCCCCACCAAAAAGAAGGCCGATAAATCATAAACCATTTCGTTTTTACCGGTTAGATATTTAACTCTTTCAATTTTTCTAAACGACGTCGTCTTTGTTAGTTGTCTTCTTAATGACGGGTCCAGCGAAGCTATCTCGGCAAACCAGCTTTTGTTCCGGTGACAGGTTTTCCAGATCGCAATTCGAAATGATCTACGACCGTTTTGTCGGTTTTAACGACCGACCAATTAAGAAAAGGCACTTCTTAACTCGAAAAGTTTACTGCCCTCGCCGATAAGTCCTGTCAGTTCGGCTTGCTCGGGGTCCGCTGTTTACAGATAAGGTAAATTGGGACAGAAATAGCCTCCCACTTATTGTAATGATAGCAATTAGGGTGGCAAGATTGGCCAGTTACGCCACGAGCGAAACACACGCACGTCCAGAACGAGGCTCTTTATATCTGTGAGGTTCTTTTACCCATGGAGTCTGGGAAACAATCATTTTTAGGGATGTAAAGAGATTAAACAGAAAAGGAAAAAAGAAAAAAAAAATCATTGGTTTGATGACAGTTTTTTTATTTCGATTTTAGTTTTACCATTATTCATCAATTGAGATTTTGGGAAATCTTTCGTTGCTACACCTATTCGATTAGTTGAATACAAGTTGTTGTATTTACTCGTTAGGTTGGCTTGTTCAACACAACGGCGACATGTTTCATCAATATATTTTTCGTGAGAAAAATAATTCCTTTTTTCTAAACATGACGGTTATGATTATTTATTGACCAGGAATTTCCACACGTCATAATCAGTGATTGCTCACTGACAGTAACCAGTCGTGTTCCCTGGATCTGAGTAAAAACAAATTTCCTCAGATTTCCAGCAGTTTCTGCCTCTTTCGATAACTGTTGTAAATCATTTTGCGTTATCGCAACTACCGTTTACCATTGAATTCCTGCTGGCAATGGCCGTTGGTTTTCTCTATGATTTCAGTAGCAATACGCCTCCACAAGGTTCCAGTATTTTCCGCACCCTTCCAGTGGAGGTCTGGTTGGTGATCTCCCTCCTAGGCCTTTCCATCCTTCTTGACCCTTCACGACCATTTTTTGTGTAATACTAGCCAAGGCTGGTGCCACCATATGTGTGTGGTTTCCTTACTTGAGGGAGGGGGCAGTTTATGGGATTTATGAGAGTTTAAGTTTACTTTGGGCGAGTGTGATGTTCTTATTTACTTGCCTCCCCACGCTGGCAGAGTTAGACACAAGGTCGCTTTTTAATGTGGGTAAATCCAGCTCCCCCAAAAGGGACACTTTGGATTGGAACGAAAATAAAAATTGCCTCAGTCTAGTAGGATTTTTTCTTCACTGACCGATGGCAGAAAATATTAAATGTGGTATCAGAACAGATACTACACTTTGTTCATAGTACAAAAATTTGTGTGATGTTATTTACATATTTTTGGTTCGATTTATATTTCAACTTACCTGTGTCTGGTTAGCGTTCATTCATTATGTTGAGTTGGTCTCAGCACTCGTGGATTTTACTTAATTTTTCGCTGTTTTCATCATTGTTGCATGGTGCCAATCTCCCTTCTGATTTCATTTTATCCTAGTGTTCTTTCCTCTATTGTTTTTCTGGATTGTTTCTTGTTATCCTACAATTATTGGTATTATAGTGATTTTCTTCACGTTCCATATTCCGTTTAGTTCTCTGACAACTTCCCTTTTCGTAGACATGTCCAAGCGTTTTCATGCGAGATCTCTTCTTCAGCCAGCCTTATAAATCGTCCATATAGCTGCTTCTCTTCAATTTTTCTTTTCTCGCCTTTGTTTCCAGTTGCGCTGCTCCCTGTATTGTTCTTGTCATTCAGGCAATGTTGTATACATATAAGTCTTCTTCCTTCTTTTGTTCTTTTAAGTAGAGTCGGTCAGTACACCATAAATAGTTAAGTGCATAGAGTCAAGCAGCGAACGCCACTTGTTGACTGATATATACCAGTCGAAGATCCGTTCTCGACAATAAGTTCGACAGAGACTATGCAAATTCGGTGGTCTTTTATATGTCGAGCTGAGGTATTAGTCCTGGGTAGTCTTAGGAATTCCACCTTCCCAGGCATTGCCTTCCCTCTTTGAGTATCGAGCCGATAATACCTGCTGTGGTATTTAGCCCTGGTCGGGCTATGCCGGCTTCCCCCAAATGAGAAAGTTTACAGGAAATATTAAATTCACAAGCGGTCCTCAGCTGTATGTACGTAAATTCCGATCATGGGAAAATGACATACAGCGCTTAACTTCGATGATCTAACGAGAACCATTGTGTCAACGCGATTATGAGGCGCCGAGACCGAGAAATGCTGACGGGCTGCCCAGTCAATATTTAATAGTATACGGTGTCCCTACTTTAGGGGCGCTGGCTTACGCCCCCCCACACTTTCAGCCCTTGTGCCAGATCGTACTTCTGTGGGAAGTATGTAAATAGTGAGTGTAGTGCATTGCACATTAGTTTCCTAGTCCTCTGGTGCAGGTACCTTAGTGCTTCTTTTCTCCAGCCTACGAAGGATCCAGAATAATTTACTAGCGATACTATCCAGATATCTATATGTTTTTATCAGAGTTCTACTTCATAATTTGGTTTTTAAAAGTTTTCTTGTTCTCACTATGCATTCTCTTTTGATCTTCTCTTATATTTCTGCTGATTTGATGGCATCTGCGTCCAGAAGACCCAGATATTTATTGGTGTCATGTTCGCGAAGTTCCTTCATCTCACCTTGGTAGGGAAGCTCTATGCTCTCCGATGTCTTCAGTTTGACCATTTTCATTAGTAATGCACACTTTTTCATTCCGAATTCCAATCGAATGTCCTGGATGAAGACTCTGGTTCTATTTCTCAGCGGATCTATTTCCTTATTTCCTTTTTGTTTATCCAAATAATTTTAAGTCGAACCTATACACGAGGTAGTTTATTTTCTACAGCCGTTCACCATTGATTTCCAGCTGATAGCGGCAACTTGTTTCTCTGGAACTTGAGTGGCAATAAGCTTCCCCGTGATTTTTGTGCTCTCCGTATCCTTCCAATAGAGGTATGAATGGTGCTCTCCCTTCTCGGTCTTTCCATCCTCATTGGCCCTTCACGACCATTCTCTGCGGTACCAACCGAAGCTGACATCACCACTTTTATTTACTTCTTTTTTTAGGGTGTGTGGGTGTGTGTGTGAAGTGTCATGCTATGGGGTTTCTGGCAGTTTCAGTTTCCTTGGGTTGTTTCTATATTTGTGTTCTACTTCTATTTTAAACAGTGTTATCATGTTATATGGGTTGGTTTTCCTTACTATTTCATCTGTTTTTATCAATGATGTGCGTTGTATGATGATAATCTTCACTTTGGTTCAAATTTATCCTCGTCTTTTTCCAGGTTTTTAGGAACTTTACCTAGTGCTTTTACAATGATTAGTATAACAGTATTTCTCCTCATTCTCTATATTACCTTATTCAACCTTCCATTTAAAAATTTAGATACTACAAACTTCATGAATTTGATCCATAGTCATTAGGCACCAATTAAACCAAGCCCCCTCAATTTCTATTTCTTCTTTTAGTCCCTTGAATTTTAGACATTTTCTTGAATCAAAATCACGTAATGGATTTTAATCAAAATTGGAATAACGATTCTGAACATAAAAGTGGTGCAAAACTGTTCTATTAAGGGAATTAATTTTATCCGTTCTAGGACGGGTATTCATCTAGTATATATATATATATATATATATATATATATATATATATATATATATATATATATCCTGCAAAAACAATGGTCAAAAACTCGACAGATTTAGAAAACAACTGACAGCATTCATCAAAGAGCTAAGATTCAATATCAAGATTAATACCAATCTCACTAGCGTAGACTAAGATTCAACTCTGGACCTAACTAAGAATTCCACTAGACCATACCACAAACCCACCTAACAGCTCAGGTATGTCAATACCCAATCCTACCACTCCTCTTGTCTTTAAGAACCTTATACCAAACATAAGCAAAAGAATCTCCCGCCTTTCACTCAGCTCCGAGATTTCCCAACAAGCTGCCCAATAAAGCCCTCCGCGAAAGCCGTTATAAAGAAGACATCTCTTACAAACCCCTAACTTACTAGACAACACAAACATAATAGAAAAAGAAATATTATCTAGTCCCCCCCCCCTATTCCCTCAGTGTGAAATATAACATAGGTAAACAACTCCTCCAATTAATAGATAAACACTTCCCACCATCTAATAAGCTTCATAAACCCTTTTAATAGAGATACAGTAAAAACAAGTAATTCTTGCTGACCCTCTGTAGGATCTCTTCTAGCCTCTAAACCAACAACTCTAATCAATCCCCATAACACCCACTGCCAATGCAGAAAGGGGAAATCTGTCCCCTTGGAGGAGGTTGCACAATCAGATCCATAGTGTACGAATTCAAAGTCATATCTGATGTAAACTCCAAGGAAGAAGAAATTTACATCGGAATGACTCAAGACTCTTTCAAAGAGAGGCTCTACACCCACACTAACACTTTCAAATATCCGGGGAAATATAACATTTCTCTAGCAATGACCATATAACCGCTATGAAATTAAATGGAGGATCATTAATAAACAAAAGCTTTATAACCAGGACTTCAGGAATTGCCCACTATGCACAACCGAAAAATTCAGGATCCTACAGGCAATCAATAACCTTTTCATAATCTGTATGAATATCAAAACTAAAGCCTTCAAACAATGCCCCCACAGAAGAAAATTTCTACTAGCCAAATGGACTAATAACGAAAATACATAACTCGCTGATAGCCCCTTCCTATACATAAGTCTAAAGAACTCCACATCATATGTAAAATATAAGGTCTATTTCCCCCACCCCACCCCAAGACCTTTCCAATTATTCTCAAATTAATTCCTTTTATATAATATAACACCACCTCCGCCGGATATATTATATTATACTCATCTCATCCACATATCCCCTACCAACCCAAATATAACCTACACTCGCACCCTCGATTACTTATCACAACTAACATAAATTATAAAATAACTCATCATATACAAACAATTTTTTTAAACATTTAAATATATTCCATGATAAATGCCAGTATACTGAAATCATATGCCCTTAATAGGGTTAAGATGAAAATTCATATACACTAAATGTACAAAAGCAAGGAAATTCTCAAATTTTTACACTTTTATTGTCATTAATTAAGGGTATGACTACATATCAACCAAACCATTTCATTATCACATCACTACAGTATAAATCTCTATGTATGAGTGGATGAAGTGTGTGAGGTGCGCTGAAGAAAAATTCCTACCAGTAAAATACATAGCCCTGTTGTGCTCACATACCCTTAATGACAATAAAAGTGTAAACATTTGGGAATTTCCTTGCTTTTGTACATTTAGTGTATATGAATTTTCATCTTAACCCTATTAAGGGTATGATTTCAGTATACTGGCATTTATCATGGAATATCACTACTTTTGTAAAGGCTATGCCTCAATACAATGGTCATTTTAAGTTTTTTTGGGAATTTTCTGGAAAACTAAGGTATATGGTGAACTGAAATTAAAATGCCATCAACTAGACCCTAGAACCTCTATCTCTGCCAAAAAATCAGATGAATCCATCAAATAGTTGATGAGATTCAGGGTGGCACATACGTACGTACGTACGTACACATAGATAACATGATTTCATTATTGAACTTTCTGGATTTCTGGGTTGCCTTGACTAATGATGCTGAAATTCAAATAAAAATTTTGTGCAAAGTTTTAACTAATTTGGTTTATTGGTTTTTGAGTTATGATTGATCAAAGAAATGAGATTTCCAGTATAGGCCATTCGTGGTCTATTAAGGGATAGAGCGCTGTCGCGCCTCCCTTGATTAAATGTATTAAGTTTTACTAGTGGAATACCTGGAAATATATTCATCGAATATACTTAAATAAAATGAAAAAAAAAATGACCAAGATCAAAACCTTACTTTCACACAGACCATCCGATAGACCATAAACGTTATTAGATATAAGCTAAAAGAGTTAATTAAACACAAGTATCCCACACGAACTAATATACGCACCACACACGATGATAGCAAGCTTATATTGACCCATCCACTTATTTTGATATCCCTCAGGAAACTTTTTTACTGATAAAGATATCCCCTCTATTAACACCAAGACCCCCACAGAGCTAATAAACAATAGTTTTACACTAAAATATAAGCACTATCCCGAAAGTAATATAAATATAACACTGAAACCCTTTAATAACAGGAATACACCCCACCCAAAATCTATCTGATTAACTGACAAATAAACTTAACCCACACTATCATCTCTAAATATGAATCCATCACTGAAGCAGAGAAACATACAGCATCCAATTATCAACAATTAATTTATTTTAAATATTACTTAGTTACGACCAAGACCAATATAAATATACAGCCCGCCTCTATTGACTCGGTACTTTCTACAAAAGGGACACTTGAGTGAATTCACGGAAGAGGTTACGGTAATCTTTGAACTCCATCTTCGATTTGTTTTCATTTCGTGAGTCGCTGATGATTTAAATGGGCTCTAACGACGTTTTTAACAACAATAAAAGGTCAGCCTATCTCAATGAAACCATGATACGTCTTCCTCTGTTCTTGAAAAGAAATCAATAAAGTGCTCGATCGCAAAAATATGAGAGCTAATATACAAATGATTTATTTAAAAACTATACGTTAATACTTTAGAGACGTACCACACCCCTCCCCCCCACACACACACACATATATATATATATATATATATATATATATATATATATATATGTGTGTGTGTGTGTGTGGGGGGGGGGGTTATTTATGAAGAAGGCTTATAGCAATGCAGAAAACCGGAATGGTGAAAGAGAGTATGAACAAAAATAAACAATCGAATAATATTTGGGGTATAAATCTTCACAATTATCTATTTATTTTTAAATAGATATTTCACATATCATATCAGTAAATATGAGACTTATTTTTAAAATTTTAATAAAATCCTGAATAGTAGAACATTCTTTGATAATTTCAGGAGAACCCCCTCTCCTTCTTAAAAATTAAAAAAAGAAAACAAACGATCAATCCGTCTAAGGGAAAGAAAACATCTAAGATGGCTATATTCAAGTATTTGACAAGGTTTATCATTGTGATTTCACCTATCTTAGCAACAGCCAGCACCGACTGTCATCTGGACAGTCGAGTTTCAATCCCGGCTTGAGGCAGTTGCTTGCCTAGCAGCACTGAAGAGCTGTGATACAGCGAAGCAATCTGTCCATGGATGACTATATGTATCTGTATATATGCTTAATAGATTAAAGAACAACTTCATTATAAATTCTAATGAAAATTGTCGATTGAACGGGCAAAATAAAATGTATTTAATCTAAAATAATTTGAATAAGAAAACTAAGTATTCTTCTTCTTCTTCTTCTTCTTCTACTTCTTCTTCTTCTTCTTCTATCTCTACCTTTTTCTTGTGCCACCTCCCCTTCTTTCTGTACATCTTCGTTTCCTCTTGCTTCATCCCCTCGCACCTCTTCTTTCTTCACCCCTCCTCCTCGCGCTTCTTAACAACTCCCTCCTACTCTTCGTTCTTCTATTCTTTTATATTCAGTTCCCCGAAAACCCATTTTTCATTTCTCGCCTATTTGTTCCTATCGGCCAGGTTTCCACTCCCACCCTCCTCTACTTTTTGTCGGCCCCACCTGTTTTACCTAGCCGACGCACCCGTTCGCCTGACCCCTGGTCGCGGAATGGGGCAAGATGAGGGTTGTGGACGCAGATTTGGAGGAGGAGAACAAGGTGCTTAAACTCAAGGCAGCTCACGACACGTAATCACCTAAAAAAATATATCCACACAAACGGACAACAAAGCTCTTTCATTTATCCGAACTAACTTCCGAGCCGTGGAGGGAGAAAGAAAAGATTATCATTTGTTTATTCGTTCGTTTGTATGTGTTCGCACGCGCACGTGTATATCTGTATTCGCGCATGAGAGAGAGCGAGAAATGGAGAGAGAGAGAGAGAGGGGGGGGGGGGATACCGGGGAAAACGGGGATAAGTAAAAAAAGATTATGCATAAGCAATAAAGCATAGATTCATGAAGTCAAAACTAAAAAAAGAAATTGTAATAATCTTAAAATGAATTGTCACCCACTTCCTCTTCTTACCAATTGATTGACGGATATAGAAATGCTAATCCCGTCTATCAATGCACTCATATATTTCTTGCTAATGAATGTTTCATTTGTAAAAAAGAGAATTTCGAGCATTTTTTTCATAACGTATTTGCATAAATAAATAAATAAATAAATAAATAAATAAAGATATATATTCTTTTTGGGAAATATATATACATATATATTTACACCTATATCCATACATATATTTAAAAAGCCAAACAATGCATTTATATTTTTGAATAAATATATTTATTTCAAAGTTCCAAATTTTCGACGTAAAATTGTCCTCGCCAGGGGTGTAATAAAACATTTAAATATTAAAAAAAAAATATTTCGTGACATATTTATTATTAGGAGAAAGTAGTAGAAATCCTCCCGTTGTTCTTAATGGCGGCTGTTCAAATGTGTCAGTCAGTCAGTAGGAAGTTACGCGCAAACACGCGTTTTAAGATATCTTAGAGAGTTTCTGTCTAAAGCATCGTAATATTTCAATTTAAAAAACGGTTATAAACCAAACAATACATTAACAATAAATATATTTATTTATTTAAAAGTCTCAAATTTTAGCCGTAAAAACGTCGTCATATACTAGTAAAAATTTGATTCGTTGATTACTCAATGAACTCGGGTTATATTGCTTGAATCAGGAAAAATGAGTTTGTACACTCAGTTCAATGAAAGAAAAATAGAAAGACACTCTAAAATAAATCTTTAACTGCTCGCTATCGACCCCCCTTCTCTCTACAGCTAAGGGTATTGGTATGTTCCCTTTTGTTTATAATGGACTAATCCAATTTTATTGTTTCCTTTCTTGTTTTATTTATTTTTATTAGTTCACCTTGAATAAGGCAAGTTGCCACTATAAACGTAAAGGGCTACTGAGAATTAGGGTGAAAGTATTTGGGGTCATCCTAAATTGCAAGATGCTTGTTCATATTAGTTTTAAATTTCTGCATGTACCTACAGTCGTGGAAACAGGAAGCAGGGAGAGAGTTCCAAAGTCCGGCAACTCGAGGAAATAAGCTATTGGAGTAGAAGGCTCCCCAGCATCTGGGAACCTCGACAGTGAATGGATGGGATCTAGCTGATTGTCGGGTTGGTCGATTGTATTTACGTCAATGGGGCACCAGAGCAGCAAGTTTATCGGAATACATTCCATTGAAGTACGTGAAAAGAAGCACAGAGATGCAGCATTGCGGCGAGGTGACAGGGGATGGAGTTTGTTGGATAGTGAGAGGCTTATTAGATTAGATACTCCTTTTTTGGACCTTGTCTAAGAGTGGGACACTGGTGGATGGTGCACCAGCCCAGATGTGACAACAATATTCCATGCATGGTTTGTAGAGATATAGAATACTGTTAGGTGTGAGAAGTTTTCTAGTATGGTAGAGGGAGCCCACCTTTTTTGCAGCAGACTTGGCAATGTCTTCTATGTATTTGTTCCAATTCATGTTACCTGTGAATGTTTGGCCGAGGAGTTTGAACGTTGAACTCTCATGTAAGGTGTTATTTGCCATGGCAATCGGTTGTTGAAAAGGTTTCTTGTGGTTTTTGAAGGAAAGGAGCTTTGTCTTAGCAGCATTAAATGCTACCATCTAGTTATGACCCCATTCCACTACAGAGTGGAGGTCACTTTCTAAGGATTCAACCATTGTATCGAATATGTGCGCGTCCGTTTTATCCATATGACGAGAGTAGAGCGTGTTGTCGTCAGCAAATATATACATCTCAGACAAAATGTCTTTAGGGAGGTCGTTTATGAAGATCAGGATCAATAAAGGTCCAATAATCGATCTCTGGGGTACACCTGCATTTATGTCATATTGTTTGGATGAACGCCCATCGAGGATAACTTGGATCTTTCTTTTGGATAGGAAGGATCTAATTATATTTAATATTCGTCCAGTAATACCATATGAATTTATTTTTATGATCTTGTCCTTGTCAAAGGCTTTGGATATATCAAGCGCTACCGCCCTAGTTTCACCTGACTTGTCCAGTGTATGGTATATGCGTTCAGAGATGACCGTTAGGATACTTGCAGTAGACTGTGCTTGCCTAAATCCAGACTGATAGTTAGAAAGTTTGGCATTAACGAGGTGACAGACTATCGCTAGATTGATTAAGAGTTCAAAGATTTTAGCGAAGGACGGGAGTAGACTGATGGGGCGATAATTCTTAGGGTCATTTCTATCTCCAGAATTCTTGAAAACTGGTACCACAGAGGCAATTCTCCCGCTATTAGGGAAGCAAGATTCGGCAAGGCATTTGTTGTAGAGTTTTTATAGGACAGGGGCCAGTTCAGCAGAGCATTTCTTTATTAGTATTACTGGTATAAGATCAGCCTCACATACTTTGGAGGTGTCAAGGTCTTTTATGATGTCCCGGTCATCAAGTGTGGCTTCAGTTCACAATGAGAAATTTGGGAGGGAGTGGTTTGCGGAGTCAAAAGTGGAGTTTAAGGCGAAACGATGTATAAGTAGTTCAGCCTTATCAGTTGCTGTGCAAACGACATCATTGTGGTTGGATAGCGGGGGAATTGTTGATTGCCAATTGTTCACCACACTATTTAAGATTTTCCAGAAACCACGAGTACCTAGTTTTTGTTACTTAATGCGTTTTCTGGTCATCTCTGTATACATTCTCTTTGCTTCAACTATTACAGTCTTACAGCGATTTCTTGACGCTATAAGTTTATGTCTATGTGTATTTGACTTATGGCAGTTGCATTGTCGGAATGCTTGCTGCTTCTGAGTAATAGAAGCTGCACAGTTCGAGGTGAACCATTGCAGAGAGTGGGGCTTTCTGTAGAATTTTCGCATGGGGGCATTGAATGTTTTCTTTGACCCATTCGGTTACCTCATTTGCGCTCTGATCAGCAGGGAGAGAAAAAGTTTCACTTCATGAGGCGTCTCTGATGTGATCTCTGATAGATTCCCAATCAGCCCGTTTGTAGCATCTCGTCGTTTTGATCAACGGCTCATCAACGTTGGAACGAGATTTTAAGGTGATATCAATCATTACCACAAGGTGATCAGTGTTTCCGAGCGGGCTATGGGCATTCGTCTCACAAGCTTCGAGAAGTGAGGTCAAGAATAATTCGAGAAGTGAGGCTTGCTGGTTCACACGATCAGAGAAGCGGGTCGGGAAAATGTCAGTCTGTGAGAGGGAGTGCGCTATGGAGAAACTATACGTGGAGTTAGCAGCTGCATCTCTATAGGTGGATAATCCAAACCAGTCACTGTGATGTACATTAAAATCCCCAAATATATGTATTTGGGCACTCAAGTCAAGCGAGAGTGCTGTATCTATGCTTTCCGAGACAAAGTTAAGCAGGGTACACTCCTGTGCTGAAGGAAAATGGTATATGAAATATAAGTAACTAATGCTGTGCTGTAAGGTTAATCTAAAGCACATATAGGCTTAATCATCTGATTCTAGCCTATGTTCTCTTCTCTAGGAGAGAATGTTCCGAACAAAAACACATTGTTCGTGCATATGTTAGTCAGAGTCTTTACGGTAGAGAAGGAGGTATTCAGACATGTCAAAATGGTGTGCGGAGATTGAGGATTGTAGGTTTGTTTCACTTAGTGCTAGGATATCTGGGGAGTTCACAAGGAGAAAGGTTTCTTCGTCATTATTGTGTTTCCTAGGCCCCGGATATTTGTGAATACTAGCCTCAAGGGCGGAGGCGATGATGTTTTTAGTGTGTGTCTGGTTAAGGTTTGTCTCTTTTGATGAGTCGTTTCAAATTACGGGTGTTGTTCTTTTTTTTTTGGGGGGGGGTGTCCCTTGGATTTTGTCACCACTCTTCATGTGAGTTTTTCTCATGTATTTCGGCTTGCCCTTTTTTTGTCAAGTCTTCTTCTTTAACTTTTCCTATTTTCTGTTCTCCTGTTGTAATAATATTTTTTCCTATTACTTGTAAATTAACTTCTTACTCTGATGATCAGCAAAGTTAAACTAAAGACTATATATTTTCTCTTGACCTTGCTGTGAAACGCACGTAAGAAAAAGTTTTATTTTTAGAAAAAAATAAATAAAATAAATGAACAAATTAAAAAAATTAAAAAAATTAAAACAAAGTTGTGTTTGTCAGGAAAAAAGAAAAAAGAAAATAACGAAATTGAAATGAACATGAAAATTATGGTTTTGGATTGATTTTTTCCTATGATCATTGGAATGCAACTATAAAGCATATATATATATATATATATATATATATATATATATATATATATATATATATATATATATATATATATATAGATAGTGTGTGTGTGTTGATATCTATACATAGTTTAACGAATTAAATTTGAATCAATTATTTTACGAAATAGTTATTTTGTTTTATACTTGAATGTTGACTCAACCGGGCTCAACCCAGCAAGTCAAACACCCGAAATTACCTTTCCCTCCTGAGTAAACCCAGACGTGGCTGCCTCACCCCCAACTCGCTTGATTGCGTCCCCTTGACTAATCTATGTGAGAAACAGTTCAGAAAGACACCAACCGTACCGCCTGCAACAGCAAGGACGAGCTGATTGCTAAGATAAAACTAGTGTTTAAGCATCTCTCGAATGACCCTGTGAATTCCCTGTGCTCCAAATTCAGGACCCTCCTGGGGGTTGTGGTTGAGGCTCAGTACGGCTTATTCGTGTGAGCTGTATTTTACTAGAGATCTTCTTAAGCGATGCACTTTGAATTTTGAGAATAGTTCAGTTATTGACTAAGATGTTTTTCTGTCCTTTCCAACGCATGTCAAATTAACTCCGAACACCCTGTATATCCAGACAATGCAAAGAGAGGAATCGCCTATTGTCTACAATATCGAGCCAAGGCAATATGTAGTTATACCAATAAATATCACCAGGAGATTCACAACCTAAGAGATATCCCCTACCGAAATGATTGTTCAAATATCGTCTACGAGAAATCTGGATCAAACATCAAACGACGCTACCCGAAAGCTCACCACAGTCTGTCTACAATATATGAAGGATTTATCTTAAAGATTCAGAGGATATGCAATCCATCTGATATTAAGACAGCATTTAGGAGCGATTCAACAATCCACACCTCACCAAAGTCAAGCCTCTTACCTAAAAAAAAAACAAAAAAAAACGCGTGTCTTCCATTATATGTAAACATGGAAAATATACAAAGTAAGACAGAGCGCTCGCCAAAGGTAAGGCTAGAAGAACATCGTAAAGTCGTAATACGCAGAGGTATCAAAAAGTTGTGTATGGCTGACCACATATGGAGGGAAAATGAAAAAAAAAACCCTCCTTGTGGGACGAAGTAAAATTTATAAATACAGAAGACGTCTGAAAGAATCAGCGTATATGTTGTTCGACAATGACCACCTAAGTAGACCTAATATACAATTAAATACAATATGGGAACCAATAATGAAAAAAGTACATTAAAAACCATTATATATATATATATATATATATATATATATATATATATACATTTTAGTTGTAATACTCACATTTTTGGCTAAGATCAAAGTGTAGTATCTGTTCCGATGGATACTGCACCCCATAGACTGGTATTGTCTTGACCTTCGGGGCTTGATTTACGCCGGTCTATGGGTCTGTCCTGTGCAGTTCTAGGAGGTTCACCCTCCCAGGTGTCGCCTCCCCTCTTTGGAGAGGAGTAAGTTTATTGCTTACTGCCTGAGGCGCCCCTACCGGGTAATGCCGACGGGGCTGCCCAGGCAATTTTTAAACCCCACTTTCCCGACCCGACCTTGGGTCACATCTTACTTGTGGGAGTAAGATAAACACTGGCCTTGTCCCTAACTCCTGGAGAGGAGTAAATCAATACTCACATTACAAAGAACTGTGTGTATCCCATTCTTTGTACATGTTGAAAAATATAACAAGGTGAGACGCAATTTAAACTCCGCACCGCTCCCTTCCCCTCTGTTCCTTTCTTCACATCACTTCTCATCTCGTTCGCCCTACCTCCCACTATATAAACATTCAATGTGCAAATAAGCAATCAAGAAAGAGTATTAGAGTTTCCATATTATATAAAGTGTATGTGGTAGATTAGAAATTGATATGCAAGACAAACGAGCATGTGAAGAAAGTTACTAGCTTGAATAAGCTACCCCTTTTTTGTCTTTGTTCGTTCAGCTTACTCTTTCCTCTTCTTTCCTTTTCGTTTCTTTCTTGTTTTTGGAAGAGGAAGTCACTAAAGTCATTTGCTGTTAACTAAGTGCACACAAACACAGTGGGGCGTCTGCGAAAAAACAAAAAAACAAACATGATTTTGACATGGATGTGTAAACTCAATATTTTTCAACCAGTGAAAATGGTTCCCGCTCGTTTTAAAAACAAAAAGTAACAAGTCTACGCGGAATTAAATAAACTTATAAAAACAGCGAACTGGTCAACGGAATCAGAGTTCTTCTTGGCGACACCAACGGCGTGCTTCGACTCTCAATTGAAATCACAATAACAACAACCAAGAAACACGCGACGAGTGCTCAAGCCGAAATTCCTTTAAGCACGACTACTTCTATTATCGCAATTTTAACCACGTACAGGCCAAAATCGATACACGTAAGGACCTCGGGCAATAACTAGACAATTAAATAAACTGTAAGAAAAAAAAACAAGCTATTTTAAACAACAAATAATTTATTGAAGAAAAAGAAAAAAAGGGTAAAATGAGTTCGGCAGAAAGTCATTGTTCAAAGTTCACTTCATAGACTGAATTTAAGTTCCGATGGACACACGGAAAGGCTGCATAAATAAAGTCCTAATTATGCTGCCCGAAGGCTTATTAACTTTGCTAGGAAAGACATGTCAGAAAAAAGAGAAAACTTACTTGAAAGAATTTTGTTAGTAAAATGAAAAAATACCAGAAGAATATAGAAAAGTCCTTTTTGTTCGCGCTGATTTGTTTCCTTTGATTGTTCATTTTTTTTATTGACATCGCATCGTTTCTTCGATCGACTCCTTTTGAGAATAGTGGCACTCTTCCACGTCAACTCTTCATTTGGAGACATCTTTCGGAACACACTTCGTTTTGTCTTTTCCAAAGGCACATTTGCCTTTCAAATGAATAACTTCCTTGTTTCTGTTTTTAGACTTCAGTGGACTTCTCCGTCCAACGTAAATATTCAACCTCGAACACTAGTTGAAACTCCAACTTCTTTGAAGATTTTTACAGGCATGCTCTCTACATATTCCTGTTTTAACATTCTTGTTTTTAGGACTTCTTCATGTCCGAGTTGAGTCGACCGACCTCTCCACCTCGAGATCGTTTCAGCAACTAACTTGAATTTCGCGGTTATTTCAACGGCTTCCGGCGTCAAACGCCCACGCTTCCGACACCGACACGTGCCATCAGCAGCAGTCATTCATTACAAGTTCTTAAAAAAGGGGGTTTTAGAAGAAGAAGAAAAGAAAAGAAGAAGAAGAAGAAGAAAATAAATTTCTGACACTCTCCCGAACAAAAAAAAGAAAAAGAAAAAGATCGCTCACTTACAGTCTAATAGTAAACATAGTCAGGATTCTTATCCTTAACACATTTCCAAATCTCCTCTGAATCCATCAGAGAGAAGAACTTCTTTTACTAAGTCGCACCCAGCAACAAAGGATAAAGCATTGTCTGAGTATATGTGTGATGGCACACCATATACATTGAAGAACCTCAAAAAGGCTAACACTACCGATTGAGTACTCATTTCTTCAACCAACTCCATATGTATAGAACGCACACTAAGACAAGTGAATAGCAATATGTACATCTTTTTTACTTTACTACCGTCCTCTACCCACAGGTGACCCGTGAAGTCTATCCCCGTATGGTAGAAAGGTCTGATAAGATTAACTCGATGCTTGGGTAGGTTTGTCATCTTAGGATAACGAAAAGACAAGGAGTTAAACTTCTTGCATACCATACAACTAGCAAGAACAATCTTGACGGCCTGCCTGGCCTTGGGTAACCAAAACCCAGAATTGCGCACCTTATCAAGCGTAGCAGCAATCCCCAAATGCTTGCATTTTATGTGACACTCCATCACCAACAAACTGGTTAGGTGACACATTTTAGGCAGCAGAACAGGACTTTTCACTTCTTCAGAAAAATATTCAGAGTTTTCTATACGTCCCCGACAACGTAACAAATTGTTGTCATCCAAAATTAGGTTCAACTTATTCACCAACAAAGGAATATTACTTTCAACTTTACTTTTCAGAAAACTTATTTCTTCAGCGAAAAACTCACTCTGAGTAACCTTAATCAAATAGGACTTTGCCTCAGAAGTAAAATTGACATCACGCTTATCGCCCCTTAACTTGGCAATAAATTTAAACACAATCTCTAAGGTACTTATCAACCTTTTGAGAGAAGAGAATCTTTCCAACTCAACCACACATGAGTTAGAATCCCCATTCAAGCCAGTATAAGCAGTTACCAAGGTCTTGCATTTGTCACTTATGCAATCCAACTTATAGTCAGGCCACTTCAACTTTTCTGTCTGTAACCATACTGGACCTCTAATCCAAAAGTTTTTATCCTTTTTAAACTTACTAAAGGAAACGCCTCTAGTTAACAAATCTGCAGGGTTTTCACTAGTACTTACATACTTGAACTTTAAGGTATAACCCTAACAACTTATCTCATTCATCATGAATCTTATATCCTTCAAACGATTTTTAGTGAACTGGCACTTAGTGTGTACAGATTCAGACAACAACCAAGATAGCACTACCTGTGCATCTACAGCAATGATAATTTCCTCAAACAGCTTGGGAAACATTTCAATCAAAATAAGGAGATGTTTAATTCCCAGATATACAGCTAGTAATTCCAACGTAGGAAGAGTTCTTTTAACAGAAGGAGCCACTTTGGCTTTCGCATAAAATAGCCTGGCCTCTCCTCCCTGATACATATATTCGACTATGCCATAAGCAAGATTCGAGGCATCACAAAACACGATCAAGGTAACAGGCGAATTGGTTTGTACTGAACATCTTTCAAAACCAATTTTTTGAACATCTCGGAGATTTGCCTGAAAACTATTCCAAACAGACAACAAGATATCAGGAACTACCTGATCCCATGCCACTCTTGATTTCCAAACTTGACTTAATATAATTTTTCCTTTTATAGTTATAGGCAATACTAAACCTAACGGATCGAATACAGACGAACTAACGGATAGCATATCTCTTTTTGTGGAGACTGACTTTTTAACTTCACCTTTGGAGATACCAATTTCGTCTGACTCAGGGTCATACCAATACCCCAGTACTTTCTCACAGGGCACTCCATGAGAAGAGTAATTGTTATCTGCTCGAATGCGAGCAGACACCAATTTACTGTTACTACAGCACGTTTTCAATAAGAAGCTTCCCTTTTCCATGACATTCACAGCCTCGGTATAGAGTTTCAACAATTCATCAGGAGACCCATGTGTTTTCACTAGATTATCTACGTAAAAGTTTTTTAACAACATGTCTCTACAAGGTCCCGATGAGTGCTTCTCAACGTGGTGCTTCACTACGTAACTTAAGATGAAGGGACTAGACACAAACCCGAATATCAGAGTTTTGTATCGAAAACACACTAATTCATCTTTTATTTTTAAAAAGAAACAGAATCTATTTTTGTCAAAGTTATTCTTTAGTCTAATCATCAGAAACGCCTTTCTGATGTCAGCCAATAATACATAATTATCTGTTCTAAACTTGAACAGAAGTTCCAACATGTCAGTATACAGATTTATGCCACTATAAGCACAATCGTTGAGAGAAGGTTTATTATTTACCCTCAACGAGCAATTGAAAACAGGCCTAATCTTAGTCGTGCACTGCACATCATTTTTAAAGACTGGCCGGTGCGGTATCCACGTATACTTGTAGAACTCCGAAGGAGTCGGATGGATTCTTTCAATCACACCCTCACATTCCTGGTCTAGGAAGACTTTGCAATACTCAGAATATAAGTTCTGAGAGGATAATCTGTCCACTACTTTATCTAGGACAGCTAACGATACTCTATGGTTAGAGGGTACTTTCTTTAATTTATCTAAGTCCCACGACAAACCTATGTAGTAATTATTATCTCTGTATTCAATAGAGGAGCTGAATTCATCTATTTTCTTTCTGTCGTAATCACTACTAACTTCATCAACTATCCCTAATGATTCCAATTTGAACATCTGTTCAATACCTCTGTCCACGGAAGCTCCATCAAGACCATTCCAAGGATCCAGATGGTTGGACTTAGGTTCTAGAGCAAAGTAAACATGGGTCACATCACAAGAAGCATGTTCACCGATGACTTGATTATAATTTAAACCAATCTCCATATGTGGTTCAAAATCAGAGGGGTCGCCAAATAATATCATACCTAGCGAGGACTCAAAAGCAGAACCATTTTTAATCTTTGTTAATCTTAAGGGTCCCAGAAATCTAATCACATCAATCCCTATCAGACCGTATATTTCAAGAACATCACTTCTCAATTCGGAGAAATCAGCAGCAAGTTTAACGTCGCTTTTCTTCAAATTACTGATCACCTCCTCCAACCCTTTCATTTTGAAGGACAAATCCAACTGTTCATCCATCAGAAAATTGATACTTCTCGCAACATCGGGAAAGGACACCTTCAATGTTACTTCATTCAAGTCTTTCTCTTGGCTACCAATAAAGGTCTTTATTACGTATTTTCGACGATGCAAGGAAGACAACTCTTCTTTCATAACTCTATCAGAAAATCTTTTACCTATATAAGACCGTTCACTACCAGTGTCTAGCAGACAATTTACGGTGTGAAATTCGCCACCTACTTCAACTGTGATACCTATCACAGGCAACAATGAAGAACTACTCTTCAACCTGCAAATATTTGACTTCACCACAGGTTTGAGAAAACTCGGACACAAGGCGGACAAGTGTCCCGACTGTTCGCACGACCAACACGTAATCTTATCGTTTTTTTCATAAGGACACAAATTCTTCAGATGATAAGAGCTAGTACACCTAGCACATAACTTTAATTCGCTACATCTTTTAAGTCTTTCTTCGTAAGAGGGAAACTTATTACAGTCACGAGACAGATGATAATCGTTTCTACAAAAACAACACTTAAACTTAACCTTATGTGTTTTAACATGAAAATTTTTCAACGTGGAAGGTTTCTTTTCAGGTTCGAAAGGCCTGAATTTACTCTTTTCCTTAAAGGAATCAACTTTACGATATCTCGAATCGTGTTCACAAAATTCCAGTGTTTTAAATATCTCAACACTATTCTCCAGAATTTGGTTCAAAGAGGGATAATTTCCGTTCACCTTATGTATTAATTCTGACTTAAAGGAAGTTGTCAGTTTATTGAATACAATGTGACTCAACAAACGATTTCCCGGAGAATTACTCTCAAAGAAATCCAAACCGAACGAGTTCTTTAACTCGTACAATTGGGTTTTCATCTTAGTCAGGAATTTCTTTACGACATTATTATTATACATGCGATTTTCATTCAACATGGACGAAAATATAGAGTCGACGATACACTTTTCGTCTAAGAACTCTTTCGATAGCAAGTCCAAAGCTACTCGATAATTTTCATCTGATACAGACAGATGTTTTATCACATGAAAGGCATAACCAGAAAGATGGTTTTTCAATATCACTAATCTTAATGCGTCACTATCAAGATTAGCTACACAATTCAAAAATTCTCTATGGAAGTTTAGATAAGCTAACTTATCCGTTTCCAGATCCCTATCGCTAAACTTGGGACAAACTATTTTAGGGGTTAAATCGATGCCTTTTATCCCCTTACTAATTCTGGAATTCTCGTCAACGTCTTTTTTACAAGGCTTAAACGTAGTTAATTTTTCTATCACTTGTATTTTAAATAAGGCAGCTCCCTTATTAAAACTTTCCACTAACTCATCGTCTACACCATCAGAGAGATAAGCATCTATAACTTGTTCCTCCAACCGAACTACGTCTTTCAGATATTCATCAATCTGTTCTTTACACAAAATATATTTAGATTCTTCTATCTCACTAGAAGATTTTAACACTTCAAATACGACTAATATTTTATCTTTAGCGTATTTTATTTTTTTCAACAAGACATTTGCTGTTAAACTCGCCATTTTTCAAATCCCTCCCCACCGACTCCTTTCTACATGTACTAAGAGAGAGGGGGGGGGGGTTACTACAGACAGTGACACCTACACTTGGCGCCAAATTTTCCCGCCAACTTAAACTGAACAAGACAAGATGGCTGACTCACCACGTGGAGACAATAAAATGGCGACACGCACGCGCGCAAGATAAATTACACAATGAACTCAAAGCAGCGACGAAGATAAAACAGAAAATCATTAATTGACTATAAAGCAGCTTATTCAGTCCAGTGAACCTTGATAAGTCTATATACAGTTTGGGCACAAACGACTACCTTTACAGTACAATAAAATAGTGTTTATAGAACCACTCCCAAACGATAGACAGGAAGAAATGGTCTCGCTCACTATTCTTAGTAAGACAGAGCGTAGAAACCATTAGGCCGAACGCCTCTGTGTTTAAACATAGATACAGAATAGAACACAGAGAATTAGGACTTTATTTATGCAGAATATCGCAATTTTAACCACGTACAGGCCAAAATCGATACACGTAAGGACCTCGGGCAATAACTAGACAATTAAATAAACTGTAAGAAAAAAAAACAAGCTATTTTAAACAACAAATAATTTATTGAAGAAAAAGAAAAAAAGGGTAAAATGAGTTCGGCAGAAAGTCATTGTTCAAAGTTCACTTCATAGACTGAATTTAAGTTCCGATGGACACACGGAAAGGCTGCATAAATAAAGTCCTAATTATGCTGCCCGAAGGCTTATTAACTTTGCTAGGAAAGACATGTCAGAAAAAAGAGAAAACTTACTTGAAAGAATTTTGTTAGTAAAATGAAAAAATACCAGAAGAATATAGAAAAGTCCTTTTTGTTCGCGCTGATTTGTTTCCTTTGATTGTTCATTTTTTTTATTGACATCGCGTCGTTTCTTCGATCGACTCCTTTTGAGAATAGTGGCACTCTTCCACGTCAACTCTTCATTTGGAGACATCTTTCGGAACACACTTCGTTTTGTCTTTTCCAAAGGCACATTTGCCTTTCAAATGAATAACTTCCTTGTTTCTGTTTTTAGACTTCAGTGGACTTCTCCGTCCAACGTAAATATTCAACCTCGAACACTAGTTGAAACTCCAACTTCTTTGAAGATTTTTACAGGCATGCTCTCTACATATTCCTGTTTTAACATTCTTGTTTTTAGGACTTCTTCATGTCCGAGTTGAGTCGACCGACCTCTCCACCTCGAGATCGTTTCAGCAACTAACTTGAATTTCGCGGTTATTTCAACGGCTTCCGGCGTCAAACGCCCACGCTTCCGACACCGACACGTGCCATCAGCAGCAGTCATTCATTACAAGTTCTTAAAAAAGGGGGTTTTAGAAGAAGAAGAAAAGAAAAGAAGAAGAAGAAGAAGAAGAAGAAGAAAATAAATTTCTGACACTATCCAGTAGCAACTTAATTCCCAACAAGGTAAACACACATACACGCCCCCACACACACGCACACACACATAAACACACACACGATGGAACTTTGAAACGAACTTTCTAACGCTCGTGTTTTTTTCTTATTCTCAACACATTTCAGTCTTTCAAAATATATTTTACTCTTTGTAACATTTTGAATGTATAAATATGTTCTGTTCTTAAACTTATGTTTTTTTTTCTTTCACTCACAAAACCCTGTTGATGAGTGTAGCACTTGCTAATGACGACCCATTATGGTCATGTTTCCATCCATTTTTCTCATTCGCCAATATAGCCACATTTATATCAATTGTTAGCGTAATTCTTGGCATTTACCAAAGACGCTACGGTCGTCTAAATACGCCATCCCAAACCAGGAGCAACGCTACATGCATACTAATAAAAATATATTAAACATTTGTTGTCATATGTACCACAGTTTAATAACGGAAGAGAAACACAGAAGAGATGTTGCTAGTCTTTCTCTGCTCTATCGTTATTTTCATGTTAGGTTATCGAATCTATTGTTCTTTCCCTGTAAAACATCCACAACAACAACTCGTCTAGCTACAACCACTTTCAATAATTTCTCTTTCTCCTTCTGTGTACCTAAAACTAAACGGAAAGTTTATTTTCTAGAACTGCCCGTCTGTGGAACACAATACCGTGAGAATGCTTCGCATCTGACTACAACATAGTCGTTTTCAAGTCCAATATAAACAAATTCTTGTTGAGCCGTCCACTTAAAAAGTCAAATTCTGCCCAGTTTCGACCATCGTAGTATCTCACCTTACAAACATATATATTGTCATAATCAAAACTAATGGCAATACAAAAAGCTGTTCACAAAATATGTACCTTCTGGGTTAATTCAAGCACCCCCCCCCATGTATTCTCCTTTTGTATGCAGGCTAAAGCATACGCTGATAAACTTGAATACTTAAAAAAAAAAGTTAAACGACCATTTCATCCGTCAGAAATGGGCAATGTCGGACCAAAACATCAACGTTTGACCCTTGACCTTCCGACTAGCGTTTTAATGATCGGTTGATTGAACAATCCGACAATTGGTCTCTTCTCCCCCTGCACTGCTTTAATTCGCCCCCTCCTCTATTTACAACTCCGTAAAGCTCCGTTTTGTTTAGTAACTCGTAAGAAAAAAAAGAATAAATAAAGAAAAAAGGGCGGAAGGTTGCTTGGTTTCATTTGCTTTATTTTCATCTTTCTTTTTCTGTTTCTCTTTTTATGACTTTTTTCTTCTTCGCTTCGACGAACGCTTTCTCCTCATTCGCAATGGAAACACGAAAACAAAACGAATGGATTCGTTCGTTTGGGTACGAGGTGAAGAAGGTATTCAAACTATAAAGCAATTGATTTCCAAGTCAACATTGCACACACGAGTGCAAATCCGATGGTGGCTATTGTATTTAATTAAGCACTAATAGCGTTCGGAAAGCTATGAGAATACAACCCCCTCCTAAATTCGATATTTTAGGTAATTTCCAACATTAGGAACCTTTCCAAGTTGTTGAAGATGACGATGAACAGCTGTATGGTTTGAGGAAAGCTTCATTGTCAATCCTTGAACTTATACTGCAACATTTTTATTGAGTGATGTCACAAGAAGCTCTTCATTAAACTATACGGAAGATTCTGATCGGTCTTCATCAGAATTCTATTGTTGCAATAATCCTAATTTACAAACACACATACACATATATTTTTTTGTATTTCATGTATATTCACATATGATATTATAAGGTGCTATAAAATATTGTCCATATACATTTGCAGTATTTACTTCAACAGTGCTCAATACGTGAGTATAGCTTAGTAGTATAAACATATATCTATGGCAAGAAACCTATACAGACGCTTCTATGTTTAGCCTTATGATTTCATGTAGAAATAAAACATGAACGCTTCAGTATAGCTTACTTGCCATATATATATTTTCATACGGCGGAGATTGTCTCCTCCCATACTGGCGATTGTAGGTTTGGCATGAAACACATGAGTAAATGGGTTTATTTTGAAAATAATATTTTTTTATAAATAATTGTTCAAAGCTCTCGCAAGATAGAAGCTTTAAGTTGAGTTGACAACAAGCCATCATTCTGCGTAATGCATAACTCTAGGCAACGCCTATTGAGTTCTCTCTCGACTGCTTGTTGGATAGCTGCAGTGTTTGCTATTAGATGTTAAAAATTCTATCCTTCCCTTAGGTCATATTTGGAAAACACCTTTCCAAATATGACCTAAAGGAAGGCTCGAATATTTATTCTGCCTGATTAGATCAGTTTCTAACAGCTGTTGATCGATAACATCGACATGCCAGTGTTGCAGATTATGTACATGTCTGTATTAATAAAAAATAATCATACATATCAAAGCTCTATTTGATATTGAGCACTCTCTATAAGTCCGGTGTAAATTCTTTGAATTTTTATCCTGTGGATGTTTACTTTACCTGGATTACTATATATATATATATATATATATATATATATATATATATATATATATATATATATATATATATATATATATATATATATATAACGAGAAAAATCACCAGAATGAATGCATTTAGTCTGATGATTTCCTTTGGGAATGAAACACAAACATTTCTGTGTAGCTTCCTTTCCATAAGTATTTTTCTCTACTACTACTACTACTACTACTACTACTACTACTACTACTACTACTACTACTACTACTACTACTACTACTCTGTACGAATGTATTGAGCACTGTTTCAGTGAATTCTGAAACAAAAAATATATACGCAATATATTATTTTATAGAATAAGTATATATATATATATATATATATATATATATATATATATATATAGTTAGGTATGTGTATATGTTTATATATTGCTATGTATAGGATTCACTATTAAACTAATTAACAGATCATTATGGATTTTTGAACAGAACGTAAGTGTGGGTAATGTGCGCTATATTTGGTTTATTTTAGTTTCATGTAAAGGGGATGGACGCCCTTCGTAGAAAATTCAGATACCTCCTATTTTTGTAAAATTTAAATAATATGGTATTAAATTTTAAATAATAAAGATTACCCACATTTTATTTTCTTTAGAGTATTTAAAAGGTTTTTTAAAGGATATAACATGGACAGAAACTCATATTTGAAAATTCAAATATTTTAGATTTACATTAGATTTTATCCATAGGCATTGAACACTAATTAAGCAAGATTCGCTGAATTGAAATTTCTTCTTAAGTCTTAGGTCTCTGGTGTCTTAAGAATGAATTGAAATTCAGAGAATCCTGCTCAATTAGTGTCTCATGACTATGGATTACATTTAATGTAAATCTGGAATATTTGAATTTTCAAATGGGAGGTTGTGTCCATATTATGCAGCATAAAACATTTGAAAATACTGCAAATAAACTGAAATTTGAAATTTTTAGTGTCAAACTTACATAAAAATTGGAGGTATCTGAATTTTCACGAAGCGATCCATCATCTTTTTTACCGTTTTTTGCATTAAACTTAATTAAACAAAATATAGCCCACATTATGACCCCTGACGCCTGGAAGATTTGATCTACAATTCATAATGATCTGTTAATTAGTTTAGGAGTGAATCATGTACATACAAATATATAAACATACCTAACTTTATATATATACTAGCAAATATATGCTCCGTCCGGTCACATATTTTTGCTAGGCTAGAAGGATGTCATAATGAACGAACTACATACACTGACCTTCAAAAGTGGAGGAAATGCGTTGTAGAATAGTATCATTGCAACTAAACATATACTACAACACTCATTCAAAAATAGAGGAGATAAAACCTGGGAGGATCTTCTCCATAAAAAGAGAAGGAACAACAGAAAAGATACTATCACTATCCTCCCCCAAGGTAGTACCTGGGAAGATGGTCTCATGACAACAGTACAGATACTACATTAACCTTCTTTCATAAGAGGATGTAATACTTGCGAGGATTCCCGCCACCCCTAAAAAGGAGGAGGTAATTCCTAGGAAGACAGTCTTATGACAACAGCCAACAGTGCCCATCCCATTAAAAGATAATGCTATAATAGATTAAATCATTTTATTTTATTGATTAAAAATGCCAATTCATAAAAAAAACAAACATTATTTAAGGGAGAGAGCCCCGGCAGTGTGACATTATTAAGGAAAAACTCAAAAATAAGAGAGTAATATTTATTTATATATGTATTATAGAAGATCAGAACAACATCGGTACCGTCGGTTTCAAATATAAACAAAGGGGGCTTATAATTGGTCTCCTTCACCGGACTTTCTTCAGCCGCTGTTTGTTGATAAACAGTGGATGAAGAGAGTCCGGTGGAGGCTAACACACGCGCGCGCACACACACACACGCCCCCCCCCCCCACACACACATAAGAAGAAGAAGAAAAAGAAGAATCAAATGTTGGATCAAACGGAGTAAAAGACGAAGGAAGGTGAAATAAGAAGGAAACAAAGAAACGCGGATCATGTGAGAATCGGTTGACACTTCTTGTGGATCAGTCTCGATGGACGGTGTACAGCGCCGAGGGAAATACAATGTACTGCTAAAAATATTGTTACCCGTTGAACTTATTAAGCACAATGACCCATGAAATAGGGTTTCCCAAATTACGAGCGATTATAAGCTGAATCTATAAGTTTGTAGCCGGACATGGAAATTGCGGAATTTTTAATCAGGAAGTAACAAAACGCCGGTAGTTTAATCCGCGCTCGATTTTAGATTCGTCAGGGTTCGGATTCAGACAAGCGCCGTTTGTTCTTCACCTGGCTGACACGGTTAGTTTGCTTACGTATTGTTTGGAGGTTTTAAATAATAAACTCTGTTGCTATGCTGCAGCAGTGCGTACATAATACAAACGCATAAAAATACACGGTTTTAGTCTGACATTTTTTTTAGTAGTATTTTACGGTGAGGCATAATTGATACCGATGTGGACGTTGACATTGGCGACTCGAGTTTAAATCCCTTTGGGTGTAAATATGTTAATTTACACAATAATAACAACGAGAAAGTTATGAACAACACCCCTTTTATACCCTCCCCCCCCTTTTTTTACTAAGGAGTCAACACTTATCAAGTCCAAAACACCACTCGAGGATCAGGGTTAATGTGATGGATCGATTGTTGCTTTAATGGTGAAGAATATTATGAGAAGATTGAAAATGTTTAATGGAATGAACAAAGTTTAATTACTTATGGGGACGATTTATGACAAATATATTTTGACATTGTGTTTGAAAACAGCTATGCCGTAGTCTGCAGGGAAGAAGTTCCATGGTAATGATCTTTAGAGACGTGGAGCTCTTGGAAAGAAACTCTGTTCATGGAAATTTCGCATGACGCGAGGCACACGGGGAAAGAATAGAAAGTTTTTTTCAGTTATGGTAGAAGACGATTTTTTTAATGAATGTCTTACAAGGATGAACGAAAGATTGGAGCTCAGTCGGGCATCTTCCATGGAAATAACGATCGAATAGAGAAAGATTAGCAACGTCTTTCTTGTGACAAAGAGACTGTCAGGAGGAAGAGGAGATCATCACTAACTAGCTTTGGATGACGTAGCAATTCATTGTCCAATGATTGGCTTTAACTTACAATATGTATCGCGTTTCAGTTTGAAATAATACACACAAATATTTAAATAAATTTACAATAGTTTTTATTATTTGGATTATTCGGACTACTGTTCTCATCTTGGATGTTATTCTCACAATGTTTCGGCCGATGTAACCTCTCACCTTTTTCAGGTGTATCTTGTTGAACTTTTGAATCTTCATATAAAACTCGGGAATCTGTACGAAATTTCGAAACGAACCCTTTATTTAATCTATGGGTGTTTGATTGATCTCGATCTGTCAGCCATGATCGAGTAGAAGTCTTAAGTAATTCTTAATCATATTCTTAATCATAATCATATCATTATCTAAAAAATTTCGAAACACAATTCATCATATGTATTTAGTTTCGGCATTTACTAACCGTAAACACATCCTGAAATGTCGTTAAACTGACAAACTAAACCAATCAGCGAATTCTTGTTGTAAACGTTGTCGATCCTCATTGTTCTTCTTTAAGGGTGTTCTAAATATGAAAGTCCGTAATGTATTTCAAATGATTATGCGTGACATTGCTTCTAATCTTTATGTGCCACGCAGTCATTATCTTCGTCGAGTAGATTCGCTTATAACTCGTCTAAATGCCTCGGTAAATAAAACTGAAAATCAGCACGCACTTGGTACCTTTCGACGGTTGATCATCTAGTCATTTTTCCTGGCAGAGTAGAACAATACGAAGACTCAAATGTCGCACACTTTTTATGACTCTAAACCCTGATTTGATGACGGCTAATGCAACAGCAATAAGTCGTTACACGAAGCAAAAGTATATGATACAATGTCTTGCAAGCAACCAACATAGCTTTTCTAGAACGGAGTGGACTTGGATTTGATAATGACACGATTTTAATCATGTAGAACATTTCTAAATATGATACTCGTCCCATGACAGGTAACATTAATTCCTAAAAACAAAACAGTTTTTCACTGCTTATATGTCCCCTTACGAAGATTAAAATATATATATTGATAATAAACCTTATGCCTAGAATCCTAATTCCAATTTGATCAAAATCCATTGCATGATTTTGATTCTATAAAATATATACACTTTAAGGCATAAGCTTAAGGGTCTTCATAAGAAATTGAAATTCATGGAATCTTGCCTAATTGGTGTGAGATGAATATGGATCGAATCTAATGCAAATCTGGAATATTTGAATTTTCAAATGGAAGATTGAGCCCATGTTATGCCCCCTAAAAACCCCGTAAAATACTCAAAAGAAATTGAAAATGTGGGTATATTTATTAATTGATGTTATTAGACATCTATTGTTCAAATTTCACACAAATCGGAGGTATCTAAATTTTCACGAACGGAATCAATCCTCTGTTCTAGTCCCTTGCATATAATAAAATCGAACTAAATATAGCCCAAATTACACGCAGTGACGCCTAGCAGCTGTGTTCCAAAATTCATAATGATAGGTTCAATAGTTTGGGAGGGGTTATCCTGAACAAATGAACATATACATAAATATATACACATACCTAACTTTATATATATGCACCTCCTAAATGTTAAAGTTTACAAAAAAGAAAGAAAAATAATGTGCCCATGTTACCCACCGTTTTGCATAGAATATATATTCTAAAATGCACAATGATCCGTTCATTAGTTTATGAGATTATCTTGTATACACACAAATATATATATATATATATATATATATATATATATATATATATATATATATATATATATATATATATATATATATATATATATATTGTAACATGCGGAGAGAGTTCAAACAAAAAATATCATTGATCGAGTTTGGAAATCGAAATCAAAACGAAATTTTCGCTGAAAAAGAAACAGAAAAACGAGCACCATATTGAGTACGTGTGTGCGTCTAACAAAGAGAGAGAGAGAGAGAGAGAGAGAGAGAGAGAGAGAGAGAGAGAGAGAGAGAGAGAGATGGGGTAAATAATAACGAAGGGGCGTGGCTTCATCTGAACATAGGCTGATGTTCTTTCCTTCTTCTTCATTACTAACGCCCGTAATGATTTAACAGAAGTAAGAATGGGGGGGGGGGGGGATGCGAGCGGGTGATCTTATAAAGTGGAGCAAAATAAAGTGAAATTAGAAGTCTAGCAGCCGACCTTTTTTATTTCTGGCTGTCATTATTTTTCATTTTTAAAAAACAGTTTTGTCTGGACTCTTGAGAAATGAAGTTGGGGCAGGAAAAGTCGGATCGAGGATGTTGAATTGAAAAACAATGAAAAGGAAGAGACATGATAGTGTTTTTTCAAAGGAAATCTATTTATATGAGAATAAATAATATTCATGAACGTTTTTTGCTTTGATTTTTATCGTATTCGTTATGATATAAAATTTGACTGTTCATTCGCAATTATTGTCTTGTGCCTGTTTTATTTTCACCAATTATCCGATCTTGTGAATTCCGCTTCGAATCAAACTTGCCAGTAGACATAAATATTAGTGTGTGACGTCTGGATAATATAGTTGATATCAGCATGGCTAACTTGGATAAGGATCGAACCTTCGATATCAATGTCTATAGTCTGGGGGTTTACCTCCGGACCATGACGCCTTGTCCAGAAATATGTACTATTTTTATCACCTAAATATTTAAGTTATGTATTTATGTAATTGTTTTTTTCTAGGAGATGGTAGCGTTCTGTTTGTTGTTTTTCTATTTTTCACTTCCTAAGTGATAAAGAGTAATGAAGAAGATTGTATTTTTAGTCGCCCTTTACTTTATAGGACGTAGTTTTCGTTGAGATATATATTTTTTATTAATTTTATACGTACATAAAAGTGATCCATATACACGTGTTTCTGGCTATCAGCCGTCATATCAATAGTAAAGTTTACAAAAAATAAATAATGTGCCCATGAACACACATATAATTGACGCTCACGCGCGCACCGATTCTGTAAAATGAAAACTAATGCTATATTTATTTTTCTAGTAAATAAATAGAGGATTGATTTTACATTTTAATTCCCTTTCTTTCTTTGCGGGGTATGGTACGGTTTCAGTGGAACCCCATAAATGGTAAAGTTTACAAAAAATAAATAATGTGCCCACGTTACCTACCCTCTTGCATAGAATACTTATTCCATAATTCATCAGAATAAGTTCAATAGTTTCGGATTTAACAAAGCACATACATATTATTGGCACTCACGCGCGTGCACCAATAATTTCAAAGATGTTTTACTTAAAATTTTTTTTTTTTTAACATAGTTCACCCCAAACAAGGCAGGCCGCCACTGTAGACGTAAGGGGCTACCGAGAAGTAAGAAAAGGGGAGAAGGTCGGGGGGGGGGGAAGTCAACCTAAACTGGGATATGCGCAGCGAGATGTCTGTTTACATTAATTTTAAATTTCTGCATGTCAGCACTGTCGGGGAAACAGGGGGCAGGGAGAGAGTTCCAGAGGCCAGCAGCATGAGGAAAGAAGCTATTTGAGTAGAAAGCTCTCCGGCATCTGGGGACCTCCACAGTTAGTGGATGGAATTTAGTTGATTGTCGAGTTGGTCTAGTGAATTTATGTCGAGGGGGCACCAGTGTAGCCAATTCATCGGACCATAATCCATTGAAGTATTTGTAAAACAAGCACAAGGAAGCTACATCGTGGCGATGGGACAGGGACTGGGGTTTGGTTTACAGTGAGAAACCTATTAGGTTGGCGACTCTTTTTTGGACTTTGTCAAGGAGGGAGAGAGTAGTAGATGATGCTACCGCCCAGATGTGACAACAATACTCCATGCATGGGCGGATGGTGGCTTTGTAGAGATAGAGGATAATGTCAGGTGTGAGGAGTTTACTAGCACGGTAGAGGAAGCCAACTTAATATAACTCAAAATTTGATGTCGAGCAATTTATTTGTATGTTAATTTCTGTTGTATTAAACTTAGTTTAAACGTTTTTTGGGTGGAGAATGCGAGTTTAGGTGGGAGCACACTCTAAATACTAAAGTTTACAAAGAAAATAATGTGCTGTTACGCACTTAGTTTCCGAAAATTTATATTCTATAATTAGTAATGGTAAGTTCATAAAATTAAGAAAAATAAACTTTATATATATATGTACTCCTAAATGGTAAAGTTTACAAAAATAATAATGTGCCAAAGTTACCCTCCGTGTTGTCTAGTATATATTTTCCAAAATCTATAATGATCCGTTCATTAGTTTACACTATATATATATATATATATATATATATATATACTTAACTTTATATATATATATATACTTAACTTTATATATATATATATATATATATATATATATATATATATATATACCCCCACCTACACACTATCTCTCTCTATAACAATATTTAAAAATAAATATTAAATTATTATTACCTACATACGCCGGCGTTTTAAGCTTTTGCTCTCATCAGTGTAGAAAGCGATAATTTCAGACGGTCACAGTGCGCGAACACGGTTCACAGAGTCATATATATATATATATATATATATATATATATATACATATATATATATATATATACACCTAACTTTATGTATTTATATAATATATTTGTATTTTTTGGCAATATGATGTTTATGAACGTATCATTCAATGCAATTAATAAAGCATAAACCATAAAATAAGCCACATCTATTTTGAAATATAAATCCAGGCTTTGACATAATAACGTACCTCAAGCTTCCCATGAAACTAACAAAGCCATTGTAGCAAACAGTATTACGCTATTAACTGTTTAGCGTTGGTTCACTAATTTTAACTAATATAGGTATGAATAACGAAGCGAGAGAAGCCGCTAAACCTTTCTTTCTGATAATATAGTTTGCAAATAACGATTTAAGAGTTTTAGTCTTTCTAACAGCAACCGTTTATCGTCACTTCAAAACAACAAGCAAATTAAAGAAAGTGGTTAAATTAGCTCAACACGAACCTAATTAAGAATGCAAGAAACTGTGTCGTTTTTTAGTTCGTTCATCACTTGCCATTTATATAAACACTATTGTTCCCGTATCGTAAAAGATGACCTACGTTTTAATTGCTGCTTTTTATTGTATAATTTAGTACTACACATGTGTGTGTTTTTTCATTGCAACGATTATATAATGTTATTAATTAATAATTCGCTGTCAAACTTGGGGGTTCAAAAAGGTAAAGAAAAGAAATTACTTGGAAAAAAGAGTTGTGGACATGTTTATATTACAAACAAAAACATAAATCAGTTGTGAGACTGCATACTTTCTGCTGACAATGTAAGGATGGGCCAAAGCCTTATCTGGACCTTACTTCGCCATATTGTATGAAATATTCCCGAAGTTATGCCAATCAAAAACTTCACCCAATGGCTGTTACTTGATACATTACAATGCCACGGTAACTTTTATAACTAAAAAACTATTTATATGATCAGGCTGAAATTGTGCATGCTGGTTACTGTTATAAAAGAGCATCAGACCCATACATCAAATTTTAAAAAAAATCGGAAGTTCAAATTTCGTCAAAAGTTCGACCATGACTGAGTTTTCCAAGGTCACAGTCAAGGTTATTCCAGAGTTTCCTTTTTCCGATAATAGTTGCTTTATCAAGGCTCGGTTATTTGTTGTATACTCCTTGGCAGTAATATACATTTGATGAAGTATAGAGAAATCTTTCCAAATTCTATTGACATCCAATCACCTCAGTGTCTGTCGATGACCTCACACATGAAAAGTAGACAGTTGATTGGTTAGTCTATAGTCGTAGGTGAGATATGAAGATTGAAGTTGAATTCAGCTACTGAGTTTAGTAAAGCCACTCGGCATATAAGGTCCTAATAAGCATGAGTCGCAAAGACCACTCGTTTTCCCCATGAAAGTAGCTTGAGCAACTCCTAGTTAAGGAATTGAAGATCCATTTAGTTAAGCAATCTGTTTTCTTTTCAAATAATATACCTATATAATAGTCTAGTTTACCGTATTATTTCATCTATAGGCGGAGGGGGGATTAGTTCGTATATTTTACAAAGTTATTTGTTAAACTGGCTGAACGGCTCCGACAGAACCTGAACATAACACGTCGATCCTATAGTCCGAGACAGTAACCATTGAGCCATTTCCCCATCACGAAATCGAAATATGCATCTGAATATATAGAAGCAGACTGGCAGATACTATAACAGACTGACTCTTTTTTGTGGATACTATTGTTACAAGCATTTGTTTATGAAAGACATACTTTTATAATTACCGATGAACCATACAACCGTTATTTTCTCCGTCTTTACTGAATAATATGACCGTCTCATAATACTACACTGACAGTGACAATGGGGGTGTAAGCGTAGTATATGAAACATAGCTCTAAATAGGTGGCGACAGGACAGGCGTTCGTAAGCGCGTTAATCAAACAGGGAAAAGTAGTGAGTGCTAACAATGAATCAGCAGATGTAAACAGAACGAGAAGAAAAATATGAAAAAAGGAACGAGTTAAAAACAACACAAGGCTGAGCCATTGGGAGCTTACGTATATGTCATTGTTACTGCTGGTTTAGTATTATTAAACTGGGCTAGTGTTCAGGAGAGCTAGAAAAACGCGTACGATTATAAATGATATGGGCCTCTGGGAATTAAAAATTGTTTGATTTTCATATATAAATACATGTAACGAGTGTTACACATAGGAATGCTCACAAATGAAAGATAATGATTGTTATAGAATGGTTATGATATATATATATATATATATATATATATATATATATATATATATATATATATATGTGCCTTGAGATATTAGTTCTGACAATGTTTATATCATATATCAACCTAGAATTGTAACATAGCACCTTCAAGAAGAAGCGTATAACATGGTCCATTAACTTTCTTAAGAAGATTCAAAATCCAAGAGACGGTCAGTAGCTTTTGATCAGTTGTCGTTTTATTGTCGTTGTTAGTTCACACAGGATAGAAAAAAGAAAACACGTACAATTATTGTCTTTTTAGTTTTAAAGGTTTCCCTCATATGATCCACACAAAAATTTCATTGATATTAAATAAAGAGTTTAATTCAAAATGTCCAGAAAGTTACTAACAATGACAACATACCTGAAAAAGGCCGAAGAGTACAACGACCGAAGCGTTGTGAACACAACTACAAGTCCGGAACATGAACATACTATAAATAAACACTTGTCTGTTTCCATTGAATCAATAAGACGTGTATTGTTTTTCTTTTTATATATTTTACCTAAAAACACGTCTACCGTTTCTACTTGTGAGTATTATCTTGGCTCATTGGACCGGCATAGTTGTTTAACATAGCACATCCAAGAAGAAGAGTGTAAATTAGTGGCTTAACTTTCTTGAAAAGGTTCAAAATCGGAGAGACTGTTTGTTGATTTTGATCCATTGTCGTTTTATTGTTAGTTCACACAAAGAACTAACCGACCTATTTTGACTTTCTTATAAATAGAGCTTGCTTAGCACATTACTGTAACAAAATAATTCTAGCTTTGGCTTTAGGTTATGTTTCAAAACATAATTTCAAACATAAGCTATAATAAAAAAAATGAATAGGTAAACATTATCAATAGCGTTGGAAATTATTCTAATTGTTCAAAACAATTTATTTTGCTTTAACTACGTATTATATGTAGTTTCTTTCACAATTATATAATCCTTCTAGACTAGCAAAAATATGGTACCGGGGGGGGGGGGGCATATGTTCATTAGTAGTTCAACTCGTTTAAATAACAACCTTGACAATAAAACGTGAACATTTTTTTTTATAGCGCAGATATCGTTTCATAAACATACACTTGGTATTTATTTGCAACAAAATGTGACACAAATGCAGAAGGCGGACTCGTCGGTATTTCCTGGTAAGAGTGTCTCAGGCGATTGCTAATAAACCAACTCTACTCAAGAAGAAGGAGGTAATGCGTGGGAGAGTGCCCCATCTAGGACAGGGCCGGATATTCCGATAAAGGAGGATGTGGTGGTTAAAATCACTTCCTAGGTTGCTAGAATGATGTAAATAACCGGCCTCGGCAACCAGCCGGAATATAAAAATACAGTTTAATTAATATTTTAGCGATTCTCTCCAGATAAGCTGACACATAAACATATATAATGGTGCTTTGAAGATATGTTATATATACTAGCAAATAAATGTTCCTTCCGGTCGCATATGTTTGCTAGGTTGAGAAGATGGTATCATGAGAAAAATATATATTGTACCGCCTCCTCAAATTAGGAGATAATGCCTGGGGGATGGTTTCATGAGAACAGAATAGATAGTACATTACTCCTCCCATAAAAAAAGATGAGTTAATGCCCGGGAAGATGGTATCATGACAAGAAAACACATACTATACTACTCTCTCGAAAAAAGAGAAGGTAATCCATGGGAGGATGGTTTTATAACAACAGCACAAATACTACACTGCCCTCCGAAATAGGAAGAGGTAATGTCTGTAAGTATATTATCATGATGAACGAACATATACTACACTAACCCGTCGCACAAAAAGCGGAGGTAATGCTTGGGACAATGGTATCATAACAACAGAACAGATATTACATTATTACGTAAAGGAGGAGGTAATGCTTGGCTGGAAACCCCCAACAGAACATATATTATACTACTCTAAAAAGGACAGAAGAAATATAAATATCAACACGGATGCGAATAATAGTCTCAACAATGTGAAAATCATGAACATGAGCATAGTCTGACACAAGGCCAATATTATCAGACATCTACAAGGATCGAGCTGGTTGCAGGCAAGTTAATGAAGCACAAGTTAACCCACGTCGACAACAGGTGTCTTAAATAGCTATGAATAGACTGAGATGGAAAAAGAAAGACTCCGTAGGCAAAGAGATAAACATGGAGAGATATATTATAAGCGGATTAACAAGATTGACCATTTGTGTCCTCCGGCATTAAGAATAGGATAATTTCTATTTGGAAGACTAACTCAAGGGGAGAGGAGGATAAATCTGTGAGGGCGAGTGAGCTGACATTCGTATCCGAGCGAAAGGACAGAGGGCCAGAAGAAGGAAGTTACACGAGGCAAAACATAAGGGCGAATTCAACGGGGAAAAATTGAACAAAGAAAAAAACATTAAATAAAGACACACAAAATGAAATTGTTCTTTTCGTCTTGGAGTTTTCTCGAACAGGCGAGAACAGGTACAAATAAATATTATATATTTACATATTGCTTCCTTGATATATATATATATATATATATATATATATATATATATATATATATGTGTGTGTGTGTGTGTGTGTGTGTGTGTGTGCGTGTGCGTGTTATGGAAAACAATACTATACTGAAAAAAGCGACCCGTTGGATCACTCATTGTGCTTGGGTTAGATTGTTTGAATCAGGAAAGAAGCCACTGGTAACAAAGCAACTCCCACTCGGAGGAGAGGAAGGAGGAGGGGGAGAAGGAGGAAGTAATGCCTGGGAAGATGGCCTCCTATGACCAAAGCGAATCATACCTAATTCAGACAAAATGGTCGGATCCCTTGCGAATCAGACTTGAGAATTAGAATATGCCAATTACTCCCCAGCTAGCGTGAAAGGAAGAACCGAGAATAAGCCCCTTATTTAGGATCTTCCTACGAAAAATGTGACATAAGGTCATTTTAGTGTGGTTAAAACCAATTCCCATAGGGATTCACTCTGATAGAATAAAAAAATAGCTGTAAACGTCGACATTCCCCGGTAGTGACGTCTCAGATGACAGACAATAAACCACCACTCCCGAAGGAGGAGGTATTGCCTGGGATGATCACTCCCTAAGACTAAATCGAACCATAAATCATTTCGACAAAGAATGATCTGCGAAAAGACAAGAGAATCCCTAGGTTGACTGAATGATGCTAAGAATTGCCTCGCTGGTATTAAAAAAAATATTTTAAAGCCAGTTAAATTAAAGAAGTAAAAAGACAACTTCCAACACTAGTCTTTCTGTTTGCTATATATCCCTCTCTCTTTCTCTTCAGCTATGAGTTAAATAGTATTAATACTTGTGATGATATTCCCTATTGTTTATAATGGACTATTTCAAATCCTTTTGATTACCTCCGATACAGTGAGAGAGGGTGAAGGTGATAGAAGTTTGTAAGAGATGGGTAACCTTATGTGTTAACTGTAAATTACGGATAATTCAAACAATTAAAATGAAAGTTTTCTCGAACATAACTCAATCCATACTAAACCTCATGTCTAGAATCCTTATTCTATTTTTGATAAAAATCCATTACATAATTTTGATTCTAGACTTACGTTTCTGATTCTAGGCTTACGTTTAAGGGATCATATATATATATATATATATATATATATATATATATATATATATATATATATATATATATATATATACACTAAAAGAACAGAACAGTTTTGTATCACTTTTATGCCCTCTTGCAAAGATTAAATTCAAGATATGATGCTACTAAACCTTATGTTTAGAATCTTTACTGCAGTTTTGATCAAAATCCATTACGTGATTTAGATTCTAAAAAATGTCTAAAATTTAAGGCTTAAGAAGAAATTGAATTCAGGGAATCTTGCTTAATTGGTGTCCAATGACCATGAAACAAATTTAATAAATATCTTAAATTTTGAATTTTTAAATAAGAGATTATTTCCATATCATGCCCCTTAAAAACTCTTAAAATACTCCAAAGAAACTGAAAATTCGGGAAAATTTATTCAATTAATTATTGTTAAAATTTCGCAAAAATCGGAAGTATATGAATTTTCACAAGGGTTTCTAACCTTTCCATGCCCCTTTTGCATGAAACTAAATAAACTAAATACACCCCTCATTACGCACCCTACGTCTAGTACTTGTATCCTGAAATTCATAATGATCGGTTAATTAGTGCAGTAGTGAATTCTCTACATACAAATATATAAACATATACACATACGTAACTTCTCTATCTTTATGAAGTTAGGTATGTTTATATGCTTATGTATTTTTATGTACAGGCTTGAATCCTAAACTAATTAACAGATCATTATGAAATTTGGAACACAGCTGCAAGGCGTAAGGGGTCCAAATGTCGGTTATATTTAGTTTAATGTAATCTTATGCAAAGAGGCAAAAAGAGGGTGAAAGGCTTTTATGAAAATTCATATACCGACGATTTGTGTGAAATTTTTAAATAGGTGGTAGACATTAATCAATAAATATTCTCGAAATTTCAGTTTCTTTTGGAGTATTTTAAATGATTTTTCAGAAGTATAATATGGGCACAACCTTCGATTTGAAAATTCAGATATTTCAGATTTGCCTTGAATTTGATCCATAGTAATGCAAGGTTTTTAAGCAAGATTCTCTGAATTTTAATTTCTTCTGATAGACATTTTCTAGAATCAAAATAATAACACAAGGTTTAGTATCATTATATCTTGATTTTAATCCGTATATTTTATAAAAAATAAAAGTTCTAATATTTAAGTTTGTGCCTGATAATGCACTTGCGCAGTAACGTTTTTATATGCTGTTACCGTTAGAACCAACACATGTTAAATAAAGGTTAGACAAAACAATACAAACTCTCCTCAGGGCGTTGCTGACTTCCCTAATATTACTCAGTTTCAATCATTGTTATCAATCCTTAAGGTATTGTCTCACCGTTCACATGACAAACTAATTTACTCTTATCCTCGAATCGCCTTAAGACCTTGATAAGCGGTGACCCATTAGAACATAAAACCCCTTCTCTTAGTCCGGAGTGAAAGTTCAGTAGAAAGGGGCGCCGGCATTGGCCATTGCACGCGTCTAGCTGGTTTAAGAGTGAGTGTCATTCCTAAAATGAGTGAAACCATGGATTGGACATGTCAGCAATGGACATACTCGTTTAACGATTCTACAGCCATTATGTATGAACGCATATACGTACGTATGTTTTAGTGACTATTCCAGTGGTTACAAGTTTCTATCCAAGCTGGTTTAATTTTCAAGAAACGACTTACTTCTCGTTTATTAAATACCTCTATTTATTTGACACTGGTCCTTGAAAATGTCGACTCCTAAACAACGTCCACCATTTTCTCGATTAAAATAGGAAACTCGCGAAGCTCCATTAGCCGAACTTTCAATTATGACAGGTCGACATCATTATACCGTCTGCTGTCATCGACGTCTCACAGACTCTCATATTAATCTCATTGAAGACAAATGAGAAAAATAAGAGGGCGAAGACAATGGAAGGGCGAAAGCCAGAAAGGAGCTAATCTGTAATTGATACGGTGTCCTCTTTTTCATTTGAGATAGACGACGGGGATTTGACACTTCAACCAGCAATCGTAAATACAAGAAACATCCACATGACCACTTACGGGTATATGGGTTAAGTGTACCCAAATACAGACACAGAGTGTTTGCTAATGGGCCAAGAGACTAGAGTTCAATCCTTGGTCGTGTCATATCAAAGACTAAAAAATGATACTAGTTAATCACCAGTATTATAAGATGATGATCAAGGGTAAGTGGAGCAATACTGGGAAAGGTTTGGAACCATTCCCTATATCTAGATGCAGTAGCCAATGAAATGGAAGTGTTCGGCTTGCCATCAAATACGGTCAACCAGGATACTTTATTTTATATATATATATATATATATATATATATATATATATATATATATATATATATATATATAGGTAAATATAATTTAATATTTGTTTATAAATATTATTATTAAGACATTTTAAGTAAAATAAAAGTCGAGCACTAGTAAGAGATATGTAAAATAAACATTCACTTAGCTACAAAGCAAGACTCCGATTAAAGTCTTCGAGTTCTCTAGTCTGTCTTAATGTTTACGCTGTAATCGGCATAAATATAACTTAAATTCTCTGTACCACGTGGTAATTTGAAATGGCCGTAGAAGGCGTGAAGATAAAAAAAGTGGCCTTGTGAACCGAGTTCGCGCCTTATAACCGTCTGAAATTATAACTTCCCTACACTGAAGCGAGCAATAAGTGCGAAACAACGTCGTCTGTAAGTAGATATGATTTCATTTTGGTCTATAAATATTATAATATATATATATATATATATATATATATATATATATATATATATACTTAGGCAGCAAATCATTATCCAAGCAAGTGTTGTTGAACGTCACAATATTAACACAATAGCTTTCAACACAGGTACTAACATATTAAACGTATTCCATAATTACATGAAAATAAAGTAATAAAAAATAATAATAATAAATAAATAATAGTAATAATAGTAATGATAGGAATAATAAATAAATAAATAATAGTAAAACTAAGAATTAATAAAATAAATAAACAAACAATAAAACCAAACACACAAACGATAGAATTAAATGAACTCAACCACACACCCTCTCTTTTCTTTCATTCGCCCTTAACGATACCTATGAAACATTAACTCAAGTCTTTTATTTAAAAAAAACCCTAATCCTGAAGAGGACTAAGAAAGTCGAAAGCGCTCGAAAAATCAAATGGCCGAATTAAGAACAATCGGGGAAATACTCTACCGATTGCCACCTGAAACCAGAAGGATAGCTCGACGGTTTGAGAACCTCACGAAGAAGATTTACAAACGAGAAAGTTCTGTGACGTTCAACAACACGCTTGCTTGGATATATATATATATATATATATATATATATATATATATATATATATATATATATATATATATATATATATATATATATATAATACAAAGTAATCCAACAAAAGATATAAGCGTCAACTAATATCTTATAATTAGTGAAACATCCGGATAAAAACTGAAGCTCAATATACTGGATAGAGCACTGATATTAATATATATATATATATATATATATATATATATATATATATATATATATATATATATATATATATATATATATATATCAAGAAATATACAAACAAATGACTTGTTCAGGACGATGTATTTTATTATTACTATCTGATATCATCGCACAGTGTATAGACACCCAATTAAAGGTATATATACAGCATCAATGGAATAACATACCAACACCCTACTTTACCCAGCAAATTAGAAAGTTTATGTATGTATTCCTCAAATTATAACATACTAGTTTGAAACATTGTTTAGGGATGTGTATCAGTTAAAGAAAACAGATGTTATATTACGTGTAGGGAGGATCACACATTATGAAACAACAAAACATGTATGAAATCATACAAATTATAAAGGTTAGCAAATGGAAAACAAATTATATACATATGTGATCTAACAATGAGGAAAGGGTTATAATGGCTCTGAAGTTTATTATAAGTGGTAGAGAAATTAGTCACCAAAAGTTAAAGTAAAAAACCATTACATCCACATCAGAAGTGGTGGAAAGGAAACCAAAAGATTAATCAAAATATATAGTGTATGGTAAAATTACCCATAGAAATATTTAATATTGTATTACTAAGTTGAAAACTTGAAATTAAGAGTTAAAGTTATAATTTTAATGAGCTTTGAAAATTAAGTTTAGGCGTCCAATATAGATTGTATAATTATGGAGCCCTAAGTTAAGGCAGGATCAGCGATAGAGCCTCCAAATAAAACATTCATCAATAAAATAAGTTAATTAGAAATATAGACAAGACAGTCAGTGAGGCAGTAGATATATTATTCATGCTGGTAGCCAGTTTAACTACAGTAGGAGAAGGAATTTAACTAGGGAACAATTATTCTGTCGTAGTAAGTAAACGTATCCCAGAATACACCCCACCCCGGATCCAGAAAAACACAGACTCGCAAAAGTCAAAGCTCAAAAGTATAACATCCAGAGTTAATAGTCATGAACTCTAATAGGTTTCGAGAAAATCGAAAAGATTTTTAAAAATATTTAAAAATAAAAACATAATTAAAATTTTTTTTTTTTCCGAAATCAATTACAGGAAAAAAACAGGTCGAATTAAAGTCACCACTATTACAATTTAGCACTTAAAATTTGAAAGGGGCTTTGAAGATCTATATAGCAATTATAAAAAAGGGCACATTTAATGTAAATACATGAACAGTGAATCACTAAAATATAGGCGAGTTCACAGATAAACACAGCAAACATATTAATGCATATTATTATATACATGCATATACATATGCACAAATGAACACACACCTACACATATAGATGCTTAGACACACATATATACACAGACCCATATCTATCTATCTATCTATCTATCTATCTATCTATCTATCTCTCTCTCTCTCTCTCTCTCTCTCTCTCTATATATATATATATATATATATATATATATATATATATATATATGAAATTAAAAATGGAACAGCGGATGAAAAGTGTGCTAAAAATGATAAGAGACGTTGAGCTTATAAATGAAAGAAGAATGATAAATATGTACGAATGACAAATCTATTTCAACTTCGATTGTTCAATGCAAGGTGCACTCAGTAAAAAACATGTCTATTTTTCTTTCCTTAAGCCAAAGCTTTTCAAAGATTAACATCTTATCATCAGAGGAATTACATAGATGGATAAGTTGGCAGTGGAAAAGCCAAAATTCAAAATTTGAAAAGCTGTGGCTTAAGGAAAGAAAAATAAACATGTTTTACCGAGTACACATTGCATTGAAAAATCGAAGTTGAAATAAATTTGTCATTCATATATATTTATCTTTCTTCTTTTATTTATCTTTATAATTGCTCTATCTCGTATATTGAGCTTAAACTATTTCACTATAGGTTCTATCTTCTAAAAGTATACTTTTAGTTTCATATTTTATATATATACATATATACATATATACATATAGACAGATAAAAGCATAAATACACAGAAATATATCTACATATTATACAACAGGAAAACATATATCCATAGGGTTACAGACAATGAAAACAACAGAACAATACCATATATACACAAATATACATATATACACATTCATATTTAATTGCCATAAATATATATTTTCATTACTTACTACCTAGCTCTACTTACGTATTGAGTACTGTGCAAGTAAATACTGAAAATCGATACATAAAATCTTATATCTCCTTATAACAGTTTATGTGGATACATACAATAATAATAATAATCTCTCTCACTTATATATATATATATATATATATATATATATATATATATATATATATATATATATATATATATATATATATATATATATTTTGATTTTATTCCATTAGTTGCGACAAAACAAGTTTTGTTTCATTGGTGCAAATAGCGACCAACTCATCGGGCTGGCGATGGAATTCAAATGGCATAAGTTTTAACTTCACTTTAACGGGAGATTGAAAATTGAAAATACATTGGAGGGGGAGGGGGACAGAGTTGGGGCTTTGTCTATAACGGTGACATGGGACATGAGAGGGGAGGGGGGAGGACCCCAACAAGTCGTGTTTCAAATTATTACGTGGGAGGTTTTTCACGTGTTTGTGCTGTGATGATCTCAATTTCGGCCGGGGTTGGAGGAAGGGAGATGGGGCGACGGCCAGAGTGAGTTAAATTTAAAATGAGAATAAAATTATTTATAAAATTTATTTTTTATTTTTATTTTTATTTTAATTTTATTTTTATTAAGGCTTTTATTAAGGCTAGTATCACTGCGACTATCGTAGGTATGATTGGCAGGCGTTATCATTGTTATCATAATCGGTTTTGTTAATGCTAAAACTAGTAACACCAGAAAACTTCTCTTATAAAATGATTCCACTAGTATTGATCTCGGTATAATATAATCACAATTTAAAAAATATATAATCACAACAAAATTCACTACAAATAATAAACAAAACATTAAAATAAAATAAATAAAATGCAGAAGTAGCAATTAATACCCTAAATTAAGATTATCAAACATTTTTATCCACATGATAATTACTTATTAGAATTAAAATAAAATAGGAATGACGGTTATAATCATAATTTTATTCTCATTTTAAATTTAACTCACTCTGGCCGTCGCCCCATCTCCCTTCCTCCAACCCCGGCCGAAATTGAGATCATCACAGCACAAACACGTGAAAAACCTCCCACGTAATAATTTGAAACACGACTTGTTGGGGTCCTCCCCCTCCCCTCTCATGTCCCATGTCACCGTTATAGACAAAGCCCCAACTCTGTCCCCCTCCCCCTCCAATGCATTTTCAATTTTCAATCTCCCGTTAAAGTGAAGTTAAAACTTATGCCATTTGAATTCCATCGCCAGCCCGATGAGTTGGTCGCTATTTGCACCAATGAAACAAAACTTGTTTTGTCGCAACTAATGGAATAAAATCAAAAAATATATATTTTGCTCTGAATTTTCATTGAGCACTCTCATAAACCCGGTTTCAACTTCCTTCGGATTCATACCCCCTGGATATTTGTAACAAGTTAATTATATATATATATATATATAGATACCATGATTCAAGTAGATATATATATATAGTCACACGGCTTGATGTATGGTAGACACAATGAAACAATCACAGGCAATACTATATCTTAATAACAGTAGCATGCATAGACATTTTTATTATGTATATATTACATCTTTATAGTTATTTTAATTCTTAGATATAGCTCGATTTCAAACCTTCAATTCATAAAATGATATCTCTTCAGGTTGATTTGATTGTTACTTATAAGCCAAGGTATAGGCATCTATCAGCGATCGCAAAATGCAAGTCACTTTCATGCTTGTAAAAGGGATCGGGTGTCGAAGTATTCGTCTCCATTTAATAATGAACAGTTCAAGGGAATGTCGTCCTACCCCAAAACAAATCAGCTTTAAATAGACTAAAAATTTGAAGTTTTATGAGGGTAGACAGTCCAGCTTCCATATGGCGCATTGAATTAAATCACTCAATTACGCACCGTATTGGGAACTTGTGTAATTAAAGAGAGGCAATAATTGATTTCAGCCTCAGCGAATAGAGATGATTCAAGGGAGATAAGTCCGTTTTCATTGATATACGCTAGCCTTTAAAGCGATGTTATCTTGAGTTTAAATATTGTGTGCTTCAATTATAGTGTTGAGCCTCAATTCTTAAAATAAAACGAAGGGAAGCTGATTGTTATATTAACGGGAATAATTAGTCATCGCTTGTTTAGAGTAGGGTGTGGGGTAAAAATTCAGTCTATAAGTTATGGATCATTAGTCATAGCTTATTATTCTAAAGGCTATTTATTAGACTATAGATGAGTCGAAAGGCTAATTCAGGTAGAAGCCTGTATTAGCGACAGTAATGTATGGAACTATTTGACCCTAAAGAAAACAATCAGACCTACCACAAAAGGTAAATGGTAGAGTATGAACAAAAAAAGATAAGAAGAAGAAAATCATAGGTTAATGAGAGAGAGAGAGAGAGAGAGAGAGTATTAGGTCTGCCCCTCCCCCCTCAAATAGCCGTCACCAGGTGTCAAATTGAAAGTTTAGAGTGTTTAGGCTAGGGGTAGATCGAGTGACCAATGACAATTGTTCTAGTGCTAAGGAATCTTAAAATGGTTAAACTACAAAAAACTAAACATCTCACAATCAATAATGTGAATTACGAAACTAGTCACAACATTTTAAAGTGTCTAGCATGATAACTAACATTACCAAATTCTTAGCCGTTATGCAATCATACTTTTGATTTTTGTACGCCCTTAGAACGTAATTCCGTTCGCACGCAACATCACAATATTGTAGACGCTCGTTTTAAAGTCGTACACTATTAGCCGTTAAAAAACTCAACAGCAAAGATATAGTTGTAAAGACATCAAAACTAACACCGCTTGATGATGATTTGACGAATCAAATCGAAAGTACTCGCGAAAACGGAAAGAAAAATGTGAAAAAGCAACCCACGGAACTTACATACACCAATTTGACCGAAATACTAAATGGGTTATTCGGAAAATTGAAAAAATAAAAAAGGTTTATTAAGCAAAAACACACCGTGTTATTTAATAATGTTCGCCTAAATAAAAATATGTTTCCTAAATATATCTACATACACACTATATATATATATATATATATGTGTGTGTGTGAAAGTTTGTAGATATCTTTCTCTCTCTCTCTCTATATATATATATATATACATACATGATACATGTAGACATCTACATAATACTATTTCACAGTATTTATATATATATATATATATATATATATATAAATGAATAATATATATATATATTTATACGTATATAGGTGTGATAAGTCAACAGAAAAATACAAGCGCACAAGTGAGTGAAAAGATGATAATAAATAACAACTGAAAATGACTAGACAAATAAACGTGTAACTTACAGTTTCGTGCTGTGTTCATTGGACGATTTTAGAATCAAAGTAAATCCCAATTTCTGATTTTGGTTTTTCTTCTGTTAGGATATTCTGTAGTAAATTTTCGAGAACCATTCTCTTCTGCAGGCCTTCAATGAAGTGTGAGCAGAGATTTTGAAAACAGCGAACTAAAATTGATATTAATATTTCTTTATAAGGCCAGCAGGGACCGCTTATTGTTTCAACCAGTTGTGTGCTTATGATTTTCTTTTGACTGATTACAATTATATACATCTTAATATACATCTAAACATAAAGCAATATATATATATATATATATATATATATATATATATATATATATATATATATATATATATATATATATATATATATATATATGTAAGGTTAGTGGGAGTGAACCCCAACACAGTGTTCAATTATTAAGGAAAATGAAAAATAAAAGTGTAATATTTATTTATATATGTATTACAGAAGATCAGAACAACATTGGAACCGTCAGTTTTAAATCCAAACGAAGGAATAGCCTGGGTAAAAAGATCGAACCCTGAGGACCCATTTGATGTAGCTATGGGGAATACGACAGTGCGACTTAGTCGGCCTATTTCTACTGGAGACGCTCAAAAACAAATTCCCTGACAATTTTTCTCTCTATACAGAGATAATGGTTTGTGCCTTTCACGCGGCTGCAACTGAATCACTTCAGATAGGCTTAGAAAATAATGAACATAATCATGTCAGGAATTAAGATTCAAAATCACTATTACCATAAAATGGGAGCAAAGTAGATTTCCTAGACGCTACTCCAGACCTAGTAATTAGACACACCAGCCTTTCTACACACCTAATGAAACCCTAAAATACATTAATAAAGGATCTTGGCACCCTCATGGTTATCAAAAATATGAACTCTACTATCTGTAGAATGATCTCAGACCTTCATCTAATTCTGAGATTTTTGAAGAAGCAGCACCATATTATAACGAAGCACTCCGCAATAGTGGCTTTATAGATAAGATCACATACCAGCCCACCCATAACCAATCACGTAAAAATAACCACAACAGAAAACGGAAAATTATCTGGTTCTCACCTTCCTTCTCCTTACACACCAGGACACGAGCAGGCCACATTTTCCTTAAACTGCTTGAGTATAACCTTTCCCCCACATCATAAACTACACAAATTGTTTCATAGAAACACAATTAAAATAAGCTACTCCAGCACCCCATTTGTGAAGAATACTATCTCTACAGAACCAAAAACAAGAGAAAACGCGGGCGGTTCTAGCATGTCCAAAGATAATTGCTCCCTAGACGGAAACTGCAAGGTGGGATTCCTTGTATATGAAGCGACTATCACAAGTCAACCCAGCGATAGAAACGAAAAATACAGAGACATGACGCAGGGCAGTTTCAAGCAGAGGTTATACGCACATAGAATCACTTTTAAATATAGAGACAAGGCAAACATAGCACTAGCGATCCGAGTATAGTAATCAAAATACGAGGGGGGGGCACCTTTCACCACCAAATGGAAAGAGGTAGAGAGAAGGCCGTCATACCCCCCTGTGCTGTCTATGCAATGCGGAGAAATACAATATAATACGTAGCATTAATGACCTCAGCAAAGATTGCTTGAACAGACGGAGTAAAATCTTCAAAGGATGTATTCATAGGAGGTAGGCACTCTTAATAAACTGGGAAGACTGACTAACAGAGAGAGGGAAATATTCTAAATAAGACTAAGAGAATATCTACACCATCTCACCATACAAGCAGATTTAAATATATAAATAATAGTAATAAGTATAAGAATAAAACACGATTAATACATGCAGAAAAGAAGACACCAATCTATACACATATAAGAGAGAATTGAGGGAAGAACAATCTTATACATTTTCCGGGGAGGCAGATATAAACAGAGACTGAAGAAAGTCCGGTATAGGGTCCCATTTGTTTAGATTTGAAATCTACGGTACCGATGTTGTTATGATCCTCTGTAACACACAAACGCACCCCCATATATATATATATATATATATATATATATATATATATATATATATATATATATATATATATATATATATATATATAAAGGAATAAATGCGGAAGTGTCTCCCACTATCCTAACTATATTAACATCAAAACCATTTATACTTATTTAATTACCGACACAATTATTTTAAAGGAAATACAGCTAAAAAAATAGTAACAAATAATTTATTTTGGTTTACTTGCTCATTTGTGCATTAAAAAAATAATACTAAAAGTTATAAGCTTTTAAAGTTCGCGTATATAACAATCTCGAGTAAAATAGCCATTTTTGTTTACATTACTGACTAAACAAAAATGGCTACTTTACTCAAAATCGATACATACGAGTACTTTAAAGGATTATAACTTCTATTTAATTTAACATTCTTTTTTTCTTTTAACGTAGATCAGTCAGAAATAAGTAGTTAAACCAAAATATATTGTTTTTGGTTAATTTCCCGACTGTATTTCCTTAAAATAATTTTGGTCGGTAATAATAATTTATTATTATAAAAAAAAATTAGACGGGGTGGGGAAGCATTGCCATTTAACATCGGCGAAAATGTTGGGTTAGAATGCAAATTATAATATCGCTTCGTAATGAAACCATGAAGTGTTTTTAATGTTTCTCCCAACAATGAAACAAGCAGTCTTGACTGTCAGTCAACAGCAAGTTGATTTTGAACAATGCAGAATTTAGCTATAATATATCTCGTGTCTTTCGTTCAGCAGAGTGGCGCAGTGGAAGCGTGCTGGGCCCATAACCCAGAGGTCCGTAGATCGAAACTACGCTCTGCTAATTGAATGCTTTTTTTGTTTATATTCATTTTAAAGTTTTAAATCGATTATCTTTCGAAAGCAGTTTTCTGCTTCTTTAATCAATTAGTAACGTCTCGTATGATTAAGAAACAAACTACGTGTTTCCACCGAAACTGGAAACTTTTATACATAATAACAAGTCTACATTTTCGAGGTATCTTAAGAATCAGCAATCTCCTTCTTGTGCCAGAGTTATCTCCCTTGGATAAGCAATTTCGTTACCAACACCTATATATCTACGTGTGGAAATTCTAGTCAAAGAACCAGGCGGTGTCGTCGCACAAATTTCTCCAGTTGTGATTCGCTACCCGAATGAGACTTCAATGTAAGTACAAATTACATATTCAGTTATATCGCACATTTTTTTGCCTTTCAACACGTATGTTTCTCATTGTAATGGGGACAATTGTATTCTTTCTTTAGTACATATTTCTTAATCATTTCTTTGTGTTCTTTTTACATATTACATGTTTCTCAATCCTTTTATATTCGTCTTCAGCAAACTTAAGAATAAACTGAATGTAATCGGATCCAACAATCCAGCTGTTTCTTCTCTATAATCCATTTCTCTTCCGACACCCGTGCGTGTTATTAACGATAACGCCCACGAATAATTACGATCGCGTGCGCGCAGAATTATATATTTCAAACACGTGGTAAGCTAAAATGATTCTTCTTTTTCTTCTTTGCGTGTCTTTGAAGCATGTGGTCATATGACAGTTTTCCACATTTTTATGCAGTCCTTTGCAATAGTGTTGTACTCTGCAAGATCTTTCAAACTACACCGGTTGGGCAGTAGGGGGCAGACCAGACAATGTTGGGTCGTATGGTCCTCCTCTCCACATTCACAGATGGTTGGGTCAGTTTTGTAGCCCCATCTATTCATAGCAACTTTTGATCGTCTCATTCCCGTTCTCAGGCGGTTTAGTGTTTTCAACTGGAGCCAAGGTGCCTTTGAACCGGGAGAGAGTTCATCAGAAGCAAATATTCCCATGTCGTTATGAAGGGGGCATCTTCTAGCCGTCTAGTTCACAGCTTTAATCTGGTCTCTTCCTGAGATGTTGTTAGGGGTTCGACATGGCTGAGGAAGCTTCTCATTGACTTCAGTCGTTGGACCGTTTGTTCATATCCATGAAGGATATGGCGTTCATCACTGATAGCCTTTGTGATTACTCCTCGGTTAGCAACTTCTCGTCTCACATCTGAAGGAGATCAAGCTAGAAGCTTTCACATCGCGATCACTGTCAAGTAATACTTACGATTACCTACGAATTCTACCGAACACTTTGAAGCAAGCCAAAAGACGAGCCAAAAAGACGACCGATATCCATAAGCGCAACAAATGTCAGTAAATTATCAAACCGAAACTAAAATGATAAAGTAGATATATCCAATATTCCATATTTTATACCCTCTTACGCTACTACTACGTTATGAAAGCAAAATTGAAGATACTATTGAACAATACATCTTAGAATTAGATAAATCTACGGTTAGAGGAGATTTTCACTTCAACACTTAGTTGCGATCACCACGGTGTACCATCGTCGCTTTCGTCTCAACAGAAGAAAGGCAGTATTCTCTGTCCGTGTTTCTGCTTCCTGGAACAGCCGGCAAAAGGAGGTCGTAATGATGCTTACCATATCCGGGCTTACAGTCGCCTTTGACAAACATTTAGACGGTATATAGATGCCATATCTTCTGTCCTTTTACATGGTTTGCTGCACTTTGCTATTATTTCTCAATAAAATTGATTGATTGATTAATTGATGTTCAGACTCGACTAAGATGTCAAAAACTTTAGTTTCACATCTTGTCAGGCTTAGGATGGATATATGGGTATGCGTGATATTGTATACTTGTCATCACAAAAAATAATTGAGTAACATTGAGATTTTGTTTTATTTAAAAACTAAAGTATCCGTCCCATCAATAATCATATAGAGAAATGTTACATTTTTTTTAAACAAATAAATCAAGCAAAAAAAAAAAAGCGGGAAACATTTTTATATCACAATAAAATGTTTTTACATTCAAGCCGTGAACTATTTGCACCACATTCATCAAAATTAACTTTATCTTAATGGTCGATTATTGCTACTTTACATTAAGCGACCACAAACAATCATCACTTTTTTGTTCATTAGCTGTCCCTAGCTGACATTGCCCGGGAATGTTTTAACTTTTATTTTGTTTTGCTTGTTGTTTTTTTAACTATACCGTTTGTTTCATACATTTATTTCTATAGTTTTTATTATAATTTTGACAGTTAAATTTAATTATTACAGAATGATTTGATCATTTAATTTTAATTGAACCGAATTTTTACAAAACTATAATAAATTATTTTTATATACTATGGGGTCACTGCTTATCAAGGCCCATAGACAACTCGAGGATAAAGGTTAATGATTCAGGAGAATAGTGAAACAACAAAGGGGAGAATTAGTAGCAATGGTTGAGAGTGGTTCGAAATTAGATTATTTGAGAGGACGCCTCAACAAGAATTTGTTAACATTGGACTTGAAAATTACTATGCTTCAAATTGGAAGCAGCCCCGTGGTATTATGATCGACAGATGGATAGTTCTTGGAAATAAACTTTGCTCATGGAAATTTTGTTTAGTTTTAGGTACACATAGGGTAAAAGAAAATTATTTACAGTGGATGTAGCAAGATAAGTTTTTGTTGTAAATGTCTTACAAGAGAAAACCATAGACTGGAGGTCAGTGAAGAACCTATCATGAACATAACGTTAGAAAGAGGCTGTAGAGAAGAGAACATCTCCAACTAGATTGTGAAGTCGGTTTTGTAATATGTCATGACAGGAAAGGTGCTCTGAGCAGCATTCACCAGATGTGGCAGCAGTATTCTATCTTTGGATTTATTTGACTCTTATACCGGTAAATGGTTGCGTAGAGAGTGAGATACCCTCTGGAGCGGTAGAATGATCCAATCATAAGATAATGTTTTTTAATCTGTATTTATGAAATTAATTAATGCAAATAGTATCTAAAACTTTTAAAACGTAAGTGGTTATAGCTAGACGAGTTTTTGTTGCAAATGTTTTACAGGAGGAAACCATAGACTGGAGCTCAGTCGAGCACCTACCATGAAAATAATGATAGAGTAGAGAAAGACTAGCAACCTCTGTTCTGAGACAAAGAGGCTGTAGGGAAGAAAAGAGGACACCCCCACTAGATTTCGAAGTCGGTTTTGTACTGTCAAGACATGAATGGGTGCTCTGAGATAGAGGATTGCGTAAGGAGTGAGATACCTTCTGGAGCGACGGGATGATCCAACCGTAAGGTAATGTTGTTTTAATCTATATTTATAAAATTAATTGATGTACATAGTTTCCAAATCTTTTAAAACATAAATATACCTTTAAGGTTAGTTAAAATTATTTTTTATTCAACAGTTAAAATTGCTGTTAATTTTAAATCAAATTACTGAAGGGTCACAATTTCTGCCTTTTTTTGTCAACTAATAACAAAATATTAAAATAGCTGACTTGTTTCCGAATACACAGAAATGCTTAGATTATATTATTTTACGCTATTGTATTTGTGATTTGAATACGTAATGTAAATGAGCATTGCCTCTCTTAACAATACGCTCACTTTATTTTCATCAATAGATGATGCACAGCTGAAACAGATGAAATGCAACATTAAGAATATGAATGTTAGAAAGTTTAAAGATAAAACATTGTATAATATCACAACACCATATACGATCCTCTATCCAACTCCACCTAATTAATATATATATTGAGGCATATACTAAGGATTTATTACTAGAGATAGATCTAGGAATAAACAAAAAAATTAAACACAGTGCAATCCTGGGCAGAAATAAACGATACACCTCGATGGAAACGATAGCACAAACTTAAGGCAAAAGGGCGATCACTGAGCAGACAACCCTCTGGCCCGGATGTTATTCTGTCTCAATCACATGCACATAATCACTAAACCAGATGGGAGGAACGTCTTAGTGTGGGCACCTGTGTATTGGTAGGGGATGGTTGTTGGATAATAGCCCTATGGGAATGGACGTATCTGTTGGGAATCGTTGGTTTGACTTACGCGAGTTAACGCGGGTGCAGTCGAGTGCAGATAAAGGCCTGTTCTCACAGTCAGAGCTAACAGACGTGACAGGGTCTGTCTGAACCTGTGAGAGGCTCTGTGACGTCGCGGGCCTTGCGTGGGGAAGAGAGGATCCGTGACGTCACTCGTTCTCGTGAGAAGCGATTTTTTAGTCAGTCTGATTCGGAAGGCGAACTAAGAGGACGTGCGATTCACGATGTAAAACTAAGGGAAATATTTCCCTTCAGGGAAGACAAGCGCGAGAAATTATTTCCTCTTCCTCTCTATGAATGGTTAAGAAACATTGTTAACTAACTACGATAAAGTAGGATTTGCTCTCCCCCTCTCTCACGACGTGGTGAATGACTCCCAGTTGAAATAACAACGTTTGTAATAAAAAGACTTAAATTTAAAAGCAGAGTTTGTCTTCGGAGTGCGTCATGGCTTTTGTTGCAGACAACGGACGGCGTGGTTCAAGGCAGAGAAGAAAGAATTCATCCACTAGACGACCCGACCGCCCTCTACAAGCGAGGGAGAAATCTAGAGTATGCAACATGGTGTTAAACTAGTTGTAGAAGTATGTGATATGTAACTTGTGTGTGTGTGTGTTTGTGTGTGTTTGTGTGTGTGGAGTTAGAAAGTTTGTTGCGTGCAAATTCTGTGGCTGAATAACGGAGTGTGGTGGCGACGTTGAAGGTGGTTGTACGTCAACCATAATCAGGTTTGGCGATGTTCCCATTTGTAAGATCCGTGGAGGTTTGATGAGTCTTGATTCTATCACTCATCGGCCAAGGTTCCGAGGTGGATGGTTGTCGATGTGTGGTAGAGTACTTGGTTGTATAAGTTGATAACAGCGAGGGAAGTGATCCGCTAAAACAATCTTTGTTCTAGGTGAATGAACATGAGTCTACTTTATTAGGAATCTCCAGTTCCGAAGGGTCACTCTGCCTGACCCATCCACACGTACAACATACTGATCTAACTGACGAGCCTCAATGACAACCTTTTTGTCCCATTTCAATGATTATGGGCCGGCTTAATTTTGTACTCATACGATTAGGGGCAGCAATCGCTTGGTATGTTCAGAAAGGCTTTTACAGTTTCATGTGCTTGTCCCTAAGAGCTTCTCATTCCCTTTCGTTCCTACGGCACGTTCATTTCTATAACTTATACATCCCTTAGATCGACTAGTATCTATCAAAATTCACTTCATCAGACCTTAGTATTGATATCACGAAACCAAGGTCGCAACACTGATAATCTGTTGCAAAAAAACAATTTCTGACAACCCACATACGAGAGCTGTCCACCATAAATTAGCATGTACTCTTTTAACAATACAAACATTTAATCTGTATCAATATATGATGGACAGATGAAATGCAATTTTAATAATATGGATGCTAGAAAGTTTAAGCATACATTCCATAACGTCACAAAACAATACATGACCCCCTCTAATGCATTAGTAGTAAGCTCTCGGGACATGTGGAAATTCCACGGTGCTTTCTACATCAATTTGTATAATTTACTATTAATAATAATATTCGTTTACATATATTCAAAATTGTTGCCAATTAATTATTTTTAAAACAATAACTACTTTCTGTCTTTTTACCGTAAATGTAATTGTCAGCTTAATATTCTTCGAATCAACAAAACAAATGTTACTTTTTAAAATGTATTTATTAAAAATTGCACTATTTTAGTCGACCCAACGACATACTTGTAATTTTGGAACTATTTAAAAATGAGTAAAGTCGAAATTTTGTTTACATTAACGAACTCAGATTAATCATCAATCACTATCTTCGTTGATTGGACAATCTCATTTTTAATATGTGGAAGATGATAACGTACGTGAAATACCTTAGTGTATTATTATATAGATAATTGGTTTCCAACATTTAAAAAAGAACGGATGCTAAGGTCCATGACTGCGACCGAAAACTTTAGATCTTCAGTCTGACGGTCTGCTGACTGAGTTAGTTCGGCTTGCTATATCTTTTGTTATTCTAAACATTTAAATTTGTACTGGCTTAAGGGCAGAGAACCACCGCTGCTATCTAGTTAAGATGGCGTTCATTTGAAAAATGTTCCGAGGCGGATAAATTAGGTTTGAAAAAAAATTGAATTAAAATACATTTTTTTTATTGTTAAGAACATATACCAGCGTTCAACAAAACACCCGACAACCCAGAATCAAACATTGATTCTGTGGGAACGAGACTATTAATCGCAAGTATTCAAGAAACTAGATTATATCAAGGTACCAAAGAGGCATTTTTGCGCTCACACAAAATTGTTTTAAATGAAAACATTATTTTAACTGCAATTTACAAACATAATATTCTCCAAATGGTAACCGAACTAAATTGATTACTGCTCGGCCTTCAAACTATAGTATTTGTTCTGTTCTCAGTCAGAGGAGCAAATATCCTTATAGACTGAGGCAATTTTTGTTCTAATCTCAAATGTTATTTTTGAGGGGGCTGGATTTTCTTCACATTAAAAACCGACCTTGGGGAGTCAAGTAAAAATGTTTTTGACACAATATAGCCTGACGACTATATAATTAACATTAATTGTAGTGGACTGAGCAATGTTTTTTCTCCTGTTTCTGAGAACAAAGAACAACGTTATCTTAAGCTCTTTCTTTTTCATGCGTCATAATATGACATTCTCGGCGTTTCTGTTTGGTTGAAATAAAATAAACAAAATCCAACTAAAAGATAACACCTTAGTTTAGTACTATAATTGATTTAAGGTATATCGAATTACGGATGAATCATTTGTGAATTGAGTTTTAATGGTTATATACAATCGAAAGTATGTTACAAAACGATGGCCGTTGTTTTAATAGAAAAGTTTGAGTGATACCTTAAGGGTCAGAGGTGACCCCAGAACGGAAGTCTACGAAACCACGTGACTCCAGACGGACATTTTCTGTCTCTTGTCTGGCGATACTTCAAACAAGGAAGACGTGTCCAGGGCGCCATCCTCAATCGGGTGCGGGCGCGCACCATATAACTAGGTGTAGCAGGACGAACTATCCGTCTCTCTATCTGTCTGTCTTTATCTCTCACTTTCGACCGAAAGTAACCCTTCCCCCCTGATGCTTTCTGTGACTGTTCTTCTCTTGATAATAAACCTTTATCAAAATCTGAATATCGGCGTTCGAGTGAGTGTATCGAACGACAAATAAGAAACTAAGTTCCCGACGGGTTTATAATGGTTCATATACGCATCGGTAAGTGGACAAGAAGAATTATTACAATCATACACATATTTCTTTTCGTACGTATTGATGTGAAAATATGTTATCTTTGCATCCAATAAAATCTCTTTGTAATTATTCTGATAAAGAAACTTAATCCTTGTTTTGGGTTAATAAATTATCAACAAGGGAATAACTGTAAATTATTTTACACCATTACATTTATTTATTGTATAGGGTTGTACGAAAGTCTTGTTAGCCCTACCAGTAACAATGGAGAAACAATCACTAATAAAGCAAAGCTACGTAAAATATCACACAGGTCATCACGTGGGTCACGGCGTCGCGTCATTTTGTACCATGAAAATGATGGTGTTCATACAGACCTTCTCAATGTACAACAATGTTAATGAAAGTAAATAAACTGAATCCATTATACGTTTTTTTCTATTACCGCATTATTTGTTCATCTATGGTTCTAGTATTTTTTTTTTATTATTGCTCTTAAAGAGAATAGACCGAATCGAAGACATGTGTTTTGTATTGCTGCATTATTTCTTACTCTATTCTTATTTCTTTTTGGTATGGTTAACAAGACTTTCGGACTACGTGATTTGTTTAAATTACAAAGATATATTCACCTGGCTCAATTCGTAAAGATTAAAAGTTATTTATATCTTGGATTCTGAAAGATTTATTTTATTTACGTTTGTTTATTTTTAACATTTATATTTCTTGATTTTCTAAGAAAGTTTTTATTTTCTCTAACTTTAAAATGTATTTCGCTGTATCTGTAGCTGCTAGTGTTATATAATGAAGGCCAAAAATAGTAGATTAGTCGAAAGCGACAAACAAAGAATGATTGACGGCCGTGGGGGCAGAAGTGTGACCTCGTTGAACAAGCGGAAGTTAACATCTAAGTTTATTTCTCTGGAAGAGGATTGTTGTCTCTTTTTCCCTCAGATTTCAAAGTGCGTGAACTCAGAAAGCATTCACTAGTCCTGGCCTCGATGCGAGTGGGGGAGAGCGAGTCATCAATTTAGTCAAGTATCTTAGTCTCTCTCACTCTCTCTTCCTCTCTCTCACAGCCAAGTGTGAATAACTAAATATATAGATCGCTTATCCCTCTCTGATTTATGTAAATGTTGTCTGAATATATTTTTCACGCAAATAAAAGCCTCTATCTCAAAAGAAAACGGTGTCCTATGATTTGATCAAAGACGACGGCACATATAGGCGTATAATGAGATTATACACGTGTCTTAGACATCACAGCAATACACTGGCGCTAGATATGGTCACATTTTCCATCAAATTTTAATCAACATAACATATAGAAAAGTTAAAAACCTTTACAATACAAAAAAGTTATTAGTAGAAAACAAAGTAAAAAAATGAAAAGGATTGTTTTACACACTATAAAATCAGAGAATTTCGTAAATAAAACTATTAAATGTACATGTAAATGTAAACACAACAAATGGCGCCAAACATTACGTTTTCGTTCACACATTACGATTTCTTATTATAGTTCATTTGATTAATGATTAAATTGATAAGTTATTAACATTTTTAATCTGCTTGTCAGAATAATTTGAATTTTTGGTATATTTCAAATTTATTGAATTTACTTGTTTGTTAAATAAATGACACGAACACTCATGTTTCATTATTTATTAGAATGTGTTGGGATTTTACTTAGATGAATTCTATGTTATAATTAATAAAAATGTTTCTTATACTTTTAGGTTTACAGAAAATCTTAAAATACATGTAAATTAAGTACTTTTATTTTTATAACACAATTTAATATTAGAAGGTGGACATTATTTTTACCTAGTGGCCTGTGCGACCACCAAGAACAGTAAAAAAGGGAGTATTGTATTTTGTACAAAATTCGGCTCCAAATTCAATTAAAATAAAATAGAAGAGAATATACATTTTTAAGCCAATGAGAAGAGCTAAAAATATTTTCACAACAAGCATAACAAGAATCCGTTAAATATTGTGCTGCAAGCTGCTGGTAGCACGTCTCACACTATATAAAAATAAACAAGGATGCGAGTACGATAGGCAGCGCCGCTTCCCTTATATACATATGTTCAAATACAAGCATTTACCAATGAAAACAAAGTAACAACTCGGAAACAATGAAGTATATAAAAACGTTTATTGTTCGTGAACCAGACTGGGTTCGCTTTGAAATTTTGTCTATGAGAACGTGTACAACAAAGTTTGCGTGTGTGTGAGAGGAAAGTCTTACATACCGTATAGTGTGTGTGCGAACGCGCATATGTTGGTAAGATGTTTATCAAAGGCCAGGCGATGGAAGAGAAAGGATCTGGTGATGGGTTTTCTTCAGAAAAACAGGCTAAATTTATTGTACGACGCTTTTTATATCACGGATTGAAGCGCGCCCTACGATGACTAAAGGGAGATAATTCGTGACCGAAACGCCCCTCTGGTGAGTGTCTGTGTAAATGTATTGGGAAGGGTAGGTAATGCTACACTCTCTACCGCGATAACATACTGCGACGTTTAGCAGTTTAAACAACCCCCCACACACCCACACACACACACACACACACTACTCGCGTCAAATAGGCACACCGAATATACACAATCAGCAGAAGCCTGCTACTTGTTGAGTTTATTTCAATCGAAATATTCAGAACTGAAGTTTATCATAGTAGAAATTTTAAAATCCACTTTACTACATCTTGTTATGTTTTTAAATAAATATATATTTTTTAATGTGTATACATTAATGTTTAATGTATGTTAATTGCTCTGCAGATCACACCATAAACGATTTATTTATTCTTCACTTCCTAATTATTTGACAGACATTTACTAACTCGTTGATATACCATAGTTAGATTTATTACCTCTGACTGTTTATAAATAAATAGAGACAGATAAACAGATAGATAGAAAGATATATTTTTCTAAAACTATGATACCACCTACATGCTAAACATACAGTTTCCTCCCTCTTTCCCCAGCCTCTCAAAATCCATGCCACACCTCACCACAACAAAAATCTCAGGCCCCTTTCATCTCTCCCACACTAAGGCAAATTCACTAATATTCTCACCCCTCCCGATTTCACTGCTGCCTTAATGGTACCCACTCAAAGCTTTCCATATTCATTTCATTCTTCGCCACCACTGACTTCTCACAGCCTGCACTCTCCTCCAACGCTCACAGTAGCCACGGCTACTACTTTCCTTTATCTCTCCATCATGTAAACCCAAAATTTCGATGTACTTGCATGACATTTTTCTTCAAATTATCATCCTGAAGAAGTCTTACAATAAAGACGAAACGTTGATGAATATATAAAAAAATATCTCTTGGTTTTTTTCCTTGTTCATTTCCCATATATATATATATATATATATATATATATATATATATATATATATATATATATATATATATATATATATATATATATATATTTAAGTTACTCTTCTAAATAACATGGATAAGTTTATTTGCATTTTAACTTATTTTAAAGCGTCTTTTGGTTCAAAACAAACCTGGTGTCCACCTGTTCAGTTAGAACGAAAAACTAAAATGGCTGTTCATGAGCCATGCACGGGGACCTTTGATGATCGGTGAAAAATCGAAAAATAAACAAAATAGTGTTAGAAACACATCCAATAAATGTCACCAAACGCAGGAAAATGTTCTACCAGTATTTTGCTTAATTTTCGTTTTTTTTAGCGATTATCGAAACTGTAATTTCAGCTATTTTTTCGTTCTAACTTAACAGGTGGACACCAGGTTTGTTTTGAACAAAAAAACTCTTTAAAATGAGTTAAAACGCAAATAAACGTATCCAGGTTTGTAGAGGCGTAACTTATCTTGCCTTTCGTAACATTTATTTTATTGCCTATATGTTTATTTTTCGACTCCTTTTTCGTTCTGTTAGCTGTCATTAAAATGACCGATCAATTAAAATGGATTTATTTTTAAAGATAACACAATTCAAAAACTGAGAAATACTTCCGCATGTATTTTGTTGGATGAAAAGAAAGAAGGAGAACAAAAATCCTTAGGGGAAAAACGTTGATTAATCCAGATTTAGTATAATACAATATTTAAAAGAAAATTCTGTTTTCAAATGAGGATTACTGATGAATCATTTTTTTTCTACATAATCTTTCAGTAGAACGTAATTGTCATTGTCCTGAACAACAATGAAGCAAGGCGGATTTTACTGTCAGCCAACGACGAGAAAGCTCGACTACTTTTAGTGTTTTACTGAAAATAAAGAAAATATAATTTAATAACAGCCGTTGTGCAGATGTCCAGCAGAGTGGCGCAGTGGAAGCGTGCTGGGCCCATAACCCAGAGGTCCGTAGATCGAAACTACGCTCTGCTAAGGAATTTTTTTTTTTCATAAATTTTTGAAGTTTTAAATGCGTGATTATTCGAAAATTGTTTCGTGCTTATTTAAGAAATTAAAATCACGTACGACTAGAGATCAACGAAAAGTTTACGTTTATTAGTTAAAACATAGTTCTTGATCTGAATTATAAAAAAATGCACCCTTTTACGCTTATAAATTATGCAAACGAAATGAAAGGTATTATAAATGATTTTTCTTCAAAATTATATCTATCTCATGACTATAAATATACTACAAAAAATTGACCGGTTGGGTCACCCATTGAACTCGCGTTAAATTTTTCGAATCAGAAAAAAAATGAGTTTCCAAAGTAAGTTAAATTATAAAAATAAAACAAATAAAACAAACTCCACAAATTAATAGCTTTATGCTCGCTATACATCATTCCCTTTCTCTCTCTTATCTCTCATTCCCTCTCAGTTATGGGTTGGAGGAGTGTTCGGATCGAGTGGGTGATGTTCCCAGGCTATAAACGTGCAAAGTTGAATCAAGCAATTGTTGCATGCAAAGACAGAGTAATAATTAATAAACAAAAATGAAGTAGTTCAAATAAAGTTTATTGAACGTGTGTGTACGTGGAATGATGAAGTGTGTGATGTATGCATGTGTGTCGATGGAAAAACAGTTCTTGAAAAGGTATAAGAAGAAATGAGTCCGGCGTAGGAAAAGTCTTTGAAAGCCGTAACACAAAGAAAACGAGTTGAGAACTCTTACCGTTGTTTGCCCACGTGTGTTGGTAGTTGTTATGCTGGTTGAGAAGAATAGCGTGAGACGAAACGCTAGTGTATTAGCGTCGTTCTGCCGACCAGAGAAGAGTGAAACGGAACGCTAGTGTCAGCGTCTGTCTGCCGAGGCAGGTCGGTGAGGAAGAGGAGAGAATTTCCGTTTTGCACCGGCTCTTATAGTCCGAAGGGCAGATAACTCTGGTGTCGCTTTACGGCGCCACCTGTCGGTGAAAAAGCGCCACCTACCGGCAAACCGGTGTAGTTATGTTTTGAAAGGAGGAGGTAACTGCTACAGGAGTTTGGGGAACGATAATGAGTTCGAATTTACCAGTGAAATCAAAGTAACAAGTCAGAAACAATGAAATATGCAAATTAAATAGACTCGAAAAATGGGTGTATTATCGAAAGTAGAATACAGCGAGTGGGCTTCGTCTGCAGTCTACGTAAAGAAAAAAGTAAAGCGATCTGTGTTTGTGCAGATTTCTCCACAGGATTGAACCAGGGACTAAACATTTAAAAAAAACTTTAGTTCACCCCAGACAAGGCATACTGCCACTGAAACGTAAGGGCTTCTGTGGATTAGGTGTCAGAAATTAAAGGGGGCATCATAAGAGAGGAGTGGTGCGGCGAGATGTTTCTTTACATTACAATTAAAGTTTTAACTCCATCAAAAGAAAAAACATTTCTTGTTGTTTTCATTGCATTTCATTTCTGTCATTGCTTATTTTTAATATGTCCTTGTGTTCGTCTGTCTTTCGTCAATTACCTTATCTCGTGTGTATTGCCGTAGACATCATTACAGAATTCAGGGAACATACCCCAAGCCAAAATGAATTCCGGAAAAAATTCTAAATGTTATTTTTTTATCTGGTATTACAAGCCTGAATAGTAGAAAGAGATGGTTTAATTTTTACAAGACTCATCCAAGAGAATAACTTCATCTTTTATTATGTAATGTATTCGTTCTTAAAACACATGTTCTTTATGTCAAACTTCCTTACTTCAAATGTTCTTGTATACATTTCTCTTTATGTACACTGACGCCCATCATCATCATCATCATCATCATCATCATCATCATCATCATCATCATCATCATCATCATCATCATCATCATCATCACCACCACCACCACCACCACCACAAACTTGAATTTGCGACAGCCTACCTAGATGATATTCTAGTTAACAGTAAAAGCATTGACCAACACAAATTGCATGTACACGAAATATTAAAAAATATCCAGGATAATGAATTTAAATTGAAGGAGGGAAAATGCGATTATTTCATGGAAAATAATATGTTGGTCAAATTATGGACTAAGATGGTAGAAGACAACACCCAGAGCGAGCAAGTGCGATAAAAATATCCCTGCACCCGAAAACTTATCGCTACTACAGAATTTCATTGGTTTAGCAAAGTATTACAATGCAAAGTGTGCATGTTTGGAATAAACTCCAAACATGCACACCTTGCGAGATATTAAAAGAGATATTAAAAATAGAAAAAAGATTGGGTCTGGACGATAGAATGACGAGGCATTTGAAAAAAAATATTCTCACATCAGAATTATTTTGGACGAACTACCATCGAGATCTAGAAATCGTAGTAGCTAATGATGCTAGTTCGTCGTACGGCATTGGAGCTTGCATATTGCACAAACTAGAAGACGAATCGCAAAACTCTATCGCACACGCGTCTCGTACATTACTACCTGCAGAAAAGAGTAAATCACAAATCGAGCAGGAAGCATTAGGTATTATTTTTGCAATCACGTAATTTCATCCTTTCGATTACGGAAGGCATTTTGTGTTGCAAACCGACCATAAACCACTGTTAACGATTTATGGGTCAAAAAAGGGTTTACCGACGCATACTGCTAACACACTACAGAGGTGGGGGACCACTCTCCTCAATAACAATTATAAAATGGAGTATCTCCCATCGTCAAAAGTTAGTCATGCTGACAGATTATCCAGACTTATTTTAAAATATGCGGAACCTCTTGAAGACAAAGTGATTGGCTCCCTACAAACTGAGGTAGAATTAAAAAATACATTGTGTAACGCCATTAGGAAGCTTCGGATTTCATTGGAAGAAATAAAAGAAAAAGCGCTAGACGACGATTTCTGAAATAAAATAAAAAAAGAGAATAAAAGAAAAACATCGACAAATCTCGGAAGTGTATTCAATCTGTGATGAAATAGTTATGTACGACGATCGAGTGGTTATTTCTGCAGCATTACAAAAAAAAAGCTAAAAGAATTTCATGTCTGTCATCCGGGCATTTCGAAAACGAAAAATCTCATGAGAAGTTATGTGTATCGGACGAGCATGGACAAAGACATTGAAAATGCGGTGAAAATATGCAAAGATTGTGGTCTGGCAGCGAAGACACATCCTATAAACTTCAGACCCGGGTCGAAAACTGATCGACTGTGGTATAGGATCCATTTTGATGGACCACTAGATGGTTTCTATTACATAATAGTAGTGGACGTATTCTCTAAATGGCCGTAAATATTAAAATGTAAGAAACCAACCACGGAAATAACCATTAGCTTTTTATATGAATTATTCGCCCGATTTGGGGTCATCGACTGTATTGTATACTACAACGGGACTCAATTCACGCGTAGTGAATCACACATATTTTGTCAAACGTTTGTAGTGGAGCATATCACGATAGCGCCGTGCCATCCGAGAAGCAATTGTCAGGCAGAACGGTTCGTGGATATGTTCAAAAGGGCGCTTAAGAAAACGAGAGGTACACCTACCGAAAAAGCAATTTTTGCAGGTATATAAGTCCCAAATAACAATGTTCCACCTTCCATGACACCAGCAGACGCAATGTTTTCAATTTTTAATAAGCCAGAGTGCTTATTCTTTAAGAGCGCTGGTTTGACTTTCCCCACTTTCCGGCCTTGTGCCACACCTTCCCGCGATGGGAAGGAAGTAAATACCAGCAGTCTCTCCACAGCTTTAGTTGCTAAAAGACACTGGATAGCTAAATATCAGTCGAAAATCTGTTCTTGACAATCAGTTCGGCAGAAACTGAGCCATTTTGGTGCCTTTTTATCTGTAAGGCTAATGTATTCGTCCTGGGTAGTTCATAGAGGTTCACCCTCACAGGCCTTGCTTCCCCTCTTTGGGGTGGATTAAGTTTATTGTTTACTGCCTGAAGCGTCCCGACCGGAAAATTTTTAATAGGCCAGAGTGTTCCATTTTTAGGGGCTCTGGCTTGACTGTCTCCACTTTCCGACCTTGTATCATATCTTTCTGCGATAGGAAATAAATAAATACTAAAAGTCTCGGAGCAGTGTTTCTGTAAATACACATTCTTGTAAATGTACCTCCCTTTTGCACTATTTAGTATCGGCCCTTCTTGGTTACAACTATTTTCGGGGTTTGTTTTTAAACCGTAAACTTATTATTTAAAAGTTAAGAGTAACAGATCCATGTTGGGTTTTGTTTAGCAAGTTTTTTTTTAGATAAAATTTGAAACTTAATTTTTTCATTTCAAATTTTTAATTAACTATTTTAAATAAATTATTAATAAATACATTTTCATTATTAAAATTTTAGTAATCCGGCTTATTCGTAAGTATACACACCACAATATCTCATATATATATATATATATATACATATATATATATATATATATATATATATATATATATATATTAGTCTGAAAATATATATATGGCAAGTAACCTACACAGAAACGCTCATGTTTCATTCCCGCAGGAAATCATTAGGCTAAATCATTAAGTTTTATAAGTTCCTATTGACACACTACTACTTAGCTCTAGCCATGTATTGAGAACCACTGTTCAAGTAAATACTGAATATATATATATATACACAAAAATGATATTACCTTATACAATTACACGTGCATATACATAAAATACAGATGCACACGCACACACACATATGTATATATATATATATATATATATATATATATATATATATATATATATATATATATATATATATATATATTAGTACTTCATGTATCCACATAAAATATTATAAGGAGATATAATTTTTTATGTATCAGTTTTCAGTATTTACTTCAACGGTGCTCGATACGTAAGTAGAGCTAGGTAGTAAGCAATGAAAATATATATGGCAATCAAGCTACACAGAGGCTCCCGTGTTTCATCCCCGGGGGGAATCGTCAGGCTAAATGCATGGAGTTATTTTTGTCAGGTGTTTTTATATACATGGCTTGCTAGTTAACCAATCAGATTCTTTGTTGTTCCCTCAGCCAATCGTTGGGCTTCCCGCGAACAAAGGCTTTGTTGGTGACGCTCCTATGTCTACTCTATTGTTTGTTAACAATGGCTTTTCCTATATCCTGTTTCCTTTGTTTTGTCAATACAGTAGGCGAATTTATTTTAACACGTGGTTTCTTGTATTTCTATTTTAGGTTTTAAATTTTAACTTGTTCAGTTTTTTATTTATTTATTTATTTATTTATATATATATATATATATATATATATATATATATATATATATTTAATATTTATATAGAGAGAGATAGATAGATAGAGAGATAGATAGTTGCCCACACACAGCTGTTTCGTCATATCATCATGGCTTTTCAATGGCAAGTTTTTTAATGTTGAGATTCGAAAACCATGGAAAATCACTTGTAATATATATATATATATATATATATATATATATATATATATATATATATATATATATATATATATATATATATATATATATATATAGCCAAGTTACAGGATGAGAATAAAAATTGTAAAAAATAAAATCAATTACATCGTAAGTTGTTGAAAACAAGGGATTTATTTATCTTAAAAACTTGAATTCTTATCATGAGAGAAATACAAATGGATAAGCTGGTAAAAAATAACCAGGATCAAAGTTTGAAAATATTTACAAGGTAAAAATGATTAGAGAATAAATGTTAAAAGGTGAAATATGTTGAGAGTAAATGATTGAGTGCATATGAAATAGAGTTCACCGTAAAGGGGGTTCCTGAAAAAAAAAACAGCAGCAGGTCTAATGGTGATAAATCCAGAGGCAATAGTAAATCTTTTTACAACTTTTATTCTCATCCTTTAACTTGCCTATATAATTGCTCTATCTCGTTTATTGAACATCAAATCTTTTTCATGATAAGTTCTATTTTAAAGATATAAATCATATCTCTATTTCTTATATATATATTTATTTATTTACATAATTATATATTATATTACATAAAGTCAAAACAATATTATACTAATGTGTATATATATATATATATATATATATATATATATATATATATATATATATACACATACGTTTGTGTAGTAGTAAACCTAAGATTTAGGTTGACTTTTAGCTGTTGCGTTTAAAAAGAATCACTAAAAAACTTTAGGAAGACGAAAATAAAAATAAAAGGTAAAAAAAACTTGTTAGCAGAGCGTAGTTTCGATCTACGGACCTCTGGGTTATGGGCCCAGCACGCTTCCACTGCGCCACTCTGCTTGACAGCTTAGCGTATAGATATTATCATTAAATACTATGTTGTTCAATTTGTCCGTGTCATTGGCTTGAGCTTAAACTCGCCTTGCTGCATTGGTATTGGGAGGGTGAAAAAAACAACTCCCAAACTGAAAGGTTGGAGTTTGAGCTAAGACTAATTTTACTATTCATCTTTTGAGTTTGTTTGTCACATTTAGGTATACCACAATTACATATTAAAACTCTTACGTCAAATAATTAGTTGATAAATGTAAATTCAGGGTTTACGAAGTCATGCCTTCATGATACAGCATCACGCAAATAACTGAATATCTTCTGCGAATGCTATTTTTATCAAATTGATATCTTTGGGTTTGAATTTACGCCGGTCTATTGGGGGTTGCCGGTCCTGTGCAGTTCTAGGAGGTGCACCCTCCCAAGCGTTGCCTCCCCTCTTTGGGGAGGAGTAAGTTTATTGCTTACTGTCTGAGGCGCCCCTACCGGGGAATGCCGACGGGGCTGCACAGGCAAATTTTAAACAGCTAGAGTGCTCAAATTCTCGAGCGCTGGTTCTTTCCCACTTTCCCGACCTTGTGTCACATCTTACCTTGCGGGAGGAAGATAAATAGAACAATCATCAGATATGACGTTTTCCGAATAGTCAGTACATTGTGGTAGCTTCATCTGAACATGACGTTTTCTCTATAAAATAAATCAGGTAATTATTACTAATACCGACACAAATTATTTTGGTTCTGATATGTTTGAGTAGTACCAAATTCCCTTGAAAATCTCGCTCAGACGCCCCCTTCCGAATTCGTGGCCATCAATAAGCTGTCTTTCCGGTACCAAACGGTCATAATAATAAAAAGAAAGTCACATAAAATCTTTTTTTCTATGAAAAATGTTATTATTAAATATTATGGACACGTTTAGTTTCCTTTTTATTTATTATCAAATTTGAACTTTGAAATCAGCTTTTAATAACCTTTAGTATTGATTACATGTAAAAAGGTTCGATTGAAAAATTAGATGTTCTGTAGTTTCACAATGACATTAAAATATTAAAAAAAAGTAAAAACTTTATTATGCACTTACTTGTTAGTTGAAAATAAGATTGTACAGAAAAAATTACGCAAATTCATCCAGTATTTCTTAAATTATGAGAAGAAAAAACGATCTTACGTATCGGTAGACATTTTAGCTTACTAAGTAGGCAAGGAAAAACTCAAAATATGAGAAAAATGGCGACATATTGATAAAACCGTTTATATATTTTTAATTTAATAAAGACTGAATGAATTTGCGAAATCCTTGGTGTACAGTCTTCGTTTCAGCTACCACCTAAGTACATAACAAAGTGCATACATTTCTTTAGCTATTTTTTAAAGAGAGGCCTAACATGTAATTGTTAAACTACAGAAGCATCGAAAATTTTATAACAAAGATTTATTACAATTTGCTAGGATAATTTGTTTAATGAAAATTAAATATCAAGTAAAAATTCTATTTTTATTTGATTACTGAAAACCATAAAATAATTCGAATAAAAAACTTTTTATTAATCTAATTGTTTTTAGTGTGCAATCATTTATATCGGTTTGAAATGACACTTAAAATGTTGTTTCTGACCGTTGGTCACGACTTCGGAATAGGAACGTGTGAGTGAGATTTTCACGGTCAGAAATTGGGTACTACTCAAATACACCAGCACTATTATTTTAAAGGAAGATACCGTTGGGAAATTAGTCAAACACTATTTTGCTTTACTTATTCATTTGTGACCTATATTTAATTTAATATTTAAAGTATGTTTTAAGCCAATTTACTCTACAGTAAATAGTGTTGAAATTTTTAATCTACGTTCAGCCATTTTGAATCTAAGGGGAGGAAGTAAATACATAACCGGGGCGGAAGCGAGTAAGCCACGTCTAATTTAATGGTCTGAAAATGCAGACGCTCCAGTTATGTACTACTTCTTCTACTCAGATTTAAAATGGCTGAATGCGGATTACAAATTTCAACACTATTTACGGTACAGTAAATTGGCTTAAAACATCTTTTAAATATTATTTTTTCATAACGCATATCGGTCACAAATGAGTAAGTGAAACAAAATAAATAGTTTTGACTAATTTCCGAACGGTATTTTTTTTAAACCTGTTTTTTTTTAAAAATCAAAAGTCTATAAAATCTGGTTATAAATGAATTTGTAAAGAATTGTGCGTCCAGTACGCGAAAGCACAACTCAAGTGTAAAACATAAGTGATATTTTGCATGAATAGAATTTGATTTATAATTCTTGTCTTCCGTCCACATTTTCCCAGGCATGTAATTTATTAATTTCTATCCCTATTCCATGAAAAATGCCAGTATACTGAAATCATATGCCCTTAATAGGGTTAAGATGAAAATTCATATACACTAAATGTACAAAAGCAAGGAAATTCCAAAATTTTTACACTTTTATTGTCATTAAGGGTATGACTACATATCAACCAAACAATTTCATTATCACATCACTACAGTATAAATCTCTATGCATGAGTGGATGAAGTGTGTGAGGTGTGCTGAAGAAAAATTCCTACCAGTAAAATACATAGCCCTGTTGTACTCGCATACCCTTAATGACAATAAAAGTGTAAAAATTTGGGAATTTACTTGCTTTTGTACATTTAGTGTATATGAATTTTATATGTATATTAAGGGCATATGATTTCAGTATACTGGCATTTTTCATGGAATGTCACTACTTTTGTAAAGGCTATGCCTCAATACAATGCCTTCTCATAACTGATATAGTTGGTAGTTTGACTAATCAAGGAATATGGTAAACTGAAATTAAAATGCCATCAACTAGACACTAGAACCTCTATCTTTACCAAAAATCAGCTGAATCTATCAAATGGTCGATAACATATAGAATAAAGTGTATGAATACTGGTCATTTTAAAGTTTTTTTTGGAATTTTCTGGAAAACTAAGGTATATGGTAAACTGAAATTAAAATGCCATCAACTAGACCCTAGAACCTCTATCTCTGCCAAAAATCAGCTGAATCCATCAAATAGTTGATGAGATACGGGGTGACACATAGTACGTACGTACGTACGTACACACAGATAACATGATTTCATGATTGAACTTTCTGGATCTCTGGGTTGCCTTGACTAATGATGCTGAAATTCTACACACTTATAGAACCTATCAAATAAAAATGTTGTGCAAAGTTTTAACTAATTTGGTTTATTGGTTTTTGAGTTATGATTGATCAAAGAAATGAGATTTCCAGCATAGGCCATTCGTGTAGTCTATTAAGGGATAGAGCGCTCTCGCGCCTCCCTTGTTTTTAAAACGTACTTCCTATCTCATCCTTATTCAAGGTCATCTTAAATATAGCCCGATATTTATAATGCAAGACTTATAAACGCGAGATTAATGGTATTGTAAGGAACATTTATTTTCATAATATTTCATGTAATATATATATATATATATATATATATATATATATATATATATATATATATATATATATATATAACAGCCCGATCATCAAAAATAATAACGTTATATTTCCTTCGCGCTTTAAACAAAGGAATGATAAAAAACCAACTCTGATAAATAGATAGAATCGACGCTGTCATGTGAGTAGGGAGCTGGCACGTAGCCAGGGGCAGGGGGGGGGGGCAAGCCTTCCTCTGATATTTTAGACGAAGAAAATATAAAATAGAACTTATATCGAGGCTGGGCAAAAAAGTTAAACATTAAAAAATAGACCGATTGTGTTACTGTGGAAATTTTATTTTCATTGCCATTAAGCAGTGTGGGTTGAGAGGGGGGGGGTCAAAATTTCCTTCTATGAGTCAGCTAGGTGCTTCACTACCCCTGCTGCCATCAGTGCCGTGTGTCGACTTGTTCCTCTCTGTCTCTTATTTTCAGCATCATAACAATTGTTATCATGTGTCTGACGCTTGGCCTGTTGAGGACAGCGGTGATGTTAGTAGTCCGACCACAAGAAGGAGGGGCAATGACTTTCACTGAGAGTCAGTGTTGCCAATTTAGCGGTTGTTTTCTTTAAAATCTGGAGATTTCGTTTGCCACCCAAAAAGCTTGTCCTGAAACTCTCTGAGCGGCGTCATATAAACATTTAACAAATAGGTGCGAAAAGAAATTTGAACATTTCAAAAGGTTTGATAAGAGGGATAGGATTAAGTAAACTCTGGAATATTTACTTTGTATCCCCATAAAATTCAAATTACACTGGAGAGCCAATGTTAACTCAATTCTATTTCCTTTCAACCGTAAGTCGGCAAAGTCGTAAAACCACATGCTTTAAAAAGTAGAACCCCATCACCCCACAAAGAACAACGCATAGAATTTATCTCCAATGTCAAAAAGAAATGGGTTGCTGACCTAAAAAGTTAGAATGGCCCGGAAACGGGGGATCATTTTATGTTACAATTATATGCAAAACTGACCCCCCTAATCTGCATTCTAAAATAGTTGTTTTTTTTCTTTCCGCGAAAGATAAGTGATAAAATACAACGACTTATTTAAAATAAATAACACAACAAAAAAGCAACTTTAATGTTCAAACAATTGACTACTAACAAAGAAAAATATTTGCTGAGAAGCATCGACAGAGAGCGCATTCTTGCGCATTTCAATAACTAAAAATAGGAGATTATTATAGAATTCTGTAGAGCTAGCAAGTCGTTACCGTATTATACGAACTTTATGTTATTATTACTATGTTTACTATGCTTTATGTGCTTTATTATGCTTATGTTGTTATTTACATGTACCTACCGAAATACACAACAATATATTTAGATTATATAAAATAAATTGACATTTTTATATACTTATTTAAATTTATAGATCAGTACACACGCACTCTGAACCAAAAAGTCACCCATATTAGAATTAAAGGAAAATTGCGGACGCACGTAAAGAAATATTCTTAAATTAACAAACCTAGAAAAGCAAAGTTATTACACCTGGAAAAGTAAAGGACAATAAAAATTCTTCTTCTTAAAACTTCTTAAACTATTGCAGCTAAATTCTAAATTTGGAAAAAGAATATTTCTTTACATGCGTCTGCATTTTCCTGTAATCCACTTTACTTCTAGGCATTGCAAGAATATTAAAAATAATTATCAACAGATAAGTTAAAATGTAGGAGTAATAAGTCCACTCAAGTGACTGATTCCCGCCCATTATATGGGTTGCCCAATTAACGAAACAACAATTAAAAAAAAAAAATTCTATATTTTGTATAAATCTTACTTCCTTGTCTGTTATTGGTCCCCCGATTTATAAAATCGGAGGACTTATGTTTTGAGGCATGTCCGTCCGTCCGGATTTTTCTCCGCAACCATCCATTGAATTTCTCTGAAATTTTGCATGAAGTTGTAACTTTGGTCAGGTTAGAAAGTGACATTCTCCGATTTTTGAAAAAAAATCTGGATAGCCCCCCAGGGGGTCAAAAGGCCCGAAATTGCAAAAAATGATATTTTTTGCCCCATAACTTTTCATCCATCCATTCAATTTCTCTGAAACTTGGCCAAAATGTGGAAGCAATTGTTCCTAATTGAAAATAAGTACCTCTGACATTGGAAAAAATCTGGTTCGCGCCCCCAGGTGTCAAAAGCCCCCAAAATGATAAAAAATGACCCTTTTCTCCCATAACGTTTGATCCATCCATTCAATTTTTCTGAAACTTGGCCAAAATGTAGAGGCAATTGTTCTAGATATAAAATGAGCATCCTTGACCTCAGAAAAATTCTGGCTCGCGCCCCCAGGGGGTCAAAGGGGTGTCAAAAATGCCCAACATTTCCCAAATTTATTGCATTTTACACTCGCCACATCGAGTCACATACAGAGGGGGATCACGCACGCGCGGCTTGTTTTTTCTTTTTTAACCCTCCTATTTTTATTTTTATTTTTATTTTTATCAGACACAGGCCCTGGATTGAATTCCACCCCCACCCCAATAAGTAAAAGCATCATAATTAAAGCATGCAAGCGATATTTATTATAACAAAATGAGCGCTTATTTTGTGTTAATTTAGTAAAGCGTTTCAAAAGTCTTGGGAACATTACAAATGCGTATATCTCATGAACTATTCCAGGTAGAAAAATGAAACTGGTGCCATATTAAAGCTTGCTTAATCAAGTTTTTGGTCATACTAATGATTTTCGTGTTATCTTTCCAGGTGCAGTAATGGCGTTCTCTAAACAAGACAAGGCATTTTGCGTCCTCCAATTTGCAAAGACTGAATCGTGGACATGTGTTCAGCGTGCATTTCGCAGGAAATTTAAAAAAGAAGCCCCTGAAAGGAAATCCATTGTCAGATGGCATGCTAAATTTGTGAAAGATGGGTGTTTGTGCCCAAGTAAGCGAACAGGTCGCCCTTCAACTTCAGAAGATGCAGTTGAGCAAGTTCGGACAGCCTTTCAGCGGAGCCCCCGTAAATCAGTGAGAAGAGCCAGCAGGGAACTTCAGCTTGCTCCAGCAACTGTCTGGCGTGTCTTAAGGAAACGACTGCAAATGGTACCTTACAAGCTCAAGTTGGTCCAAAAGTTGAAGGACACTGATAAGCCACTTCGCCGTGACTTTTGCATTGCAATGCAAGAGAAGTTGGAAGATAACGGCTTTGATGACCGGCTTGTTTTTAGCGATGAGGCGACCTTCCATCTGAATGGCAAAGTTAACAAGCATAACACTCGCATATGGGGTACTGAGAATCCTCATGAACTTCTTGAGCACGAGCGAGATTCACCAAAAGTGAACGTGTTTTGTGCAATTTCCAAGAAAGGTGTCTATGGACCGTTCTTCTTTGAAGAGGCAACTATCACTGGTGAATCCTATCTCAACATGCTGGAAGATTGGTTAATGGCTCAGTTGGAACAAGCAGAATCTGATGACTTCATTTTTCAACAAGATGGTGCACCACCACACTGAAGTCTTAGAGTAAGGCAGTTTCTTAACACAAGGCTGCCTGGTAGATGGATTGGGAGATCTGGGCGAGGTGATGACGTTCTCATGCCCTGGCCTCCTAGGTCTCCAGATCTTACCCCGTGTGACTTTTTCCTTTGGGGCTTTGTCAAGCAACAAGTCTATGTGCCGCCCCTTCCAAGAGATATTGACGAACTAAAGGCTCGAGTAACGGCAGTTGTGGGAACCATTGACGTCAAGATGCTGGAACGCGTTTGGCAGGAAATGGACTATCGACTAGATGTCTGCCGTGTGACGAATGGTGCTCATATTGAGCAACTTTGAAGATTCCACACAAAACTTGAAACTTTAACCTTTCCAACGGTCCCAATTTCATTTTTCAACTCCTAATAGTTTTTGAGTTATTAAAAATCGTTATGTTCCCAAGACTTTTGAAACACCCTGTATATTTCATTTAAAGATAATTTGTTAGGATAATGGGAAATGTAATTGTTATTGTTAAAATATTAGATTTACTATCCTTACTATATATGATATTTTTTTATATTTAAACAAAGTTCAAAGAAAAAACACGCAAAAAAACAAAACACAGAAATTCATTCTAAAAATATTTCTTAATTAATTAGAAATATGTATGAAAACTAATTCTAAAAGAATATTTAAGAAATTTTCAAATTCAAAACAGATTTTTGCTATGAAGAAGAGCAGTGTTGTAGAATAAATCACAGACTTCTCGAAACATCGACCGGAATTGCAATTTCTTTTAAATCACGATTAAGGCGTAATGATAGATTGTTAAATTCAAAATATTTTTTTGAAATTTAAAAATATATTGGAAAATTTGTTTACGTTTTAATTTAAAAAAACATGTGGTTTTACGATGTGGCCACTCGGACTTAGGATTAGTGGTCATTTTTTTCAAATAGGATAAGGCAAATAGTAATTATTCTTAATCCTGTATATATATATAATAATGAAAAAGAAAAAAATTCTATGTTATTTGTTTTTGCAAATACATGTGATTTTACGATGTGGCCACTCGGACTTAGGATTAGTATTAATTTTGATTTTTTTAAAAATAGGATAAAGGAAATGGTAGTTATTCTTAACCTTGTATTTATTTATAATAATAAAAAAGAAAAAAAAGTCGATGTTAGTTATGTTTTTGGCATGTAATGTGGTTTTACGATGTGGCCGCTCGGACTTAGGGTTAGTGGTTGAATTTTGTTTTCTAAATAGGATAAGACAAATTGTAATTATTATTAACCGTGCATATATATGTAATAATAAGAAAGAAAAAAATCGATGTTACTTATTATTACATGTAGTTTATAGATTATCTAGAGAATAAATTGCTTATGACATCTTCATATATGCCAGTTATACAACAGAGAAACGCGCAAGTACTTTCAAACAAATCGATTTATCCATTTTCTATTCAATAGTACAATTTGGAGCGAAAAAAACCCAATGAAGTTTATTTTTTAAAGATTGAATGAAAAAAAAAATTCTCATAAGTTGGCCAAAAAATATCAATAAATTGTCAATAAACAATTCAGAGATTCATTTAATGTCTTAACATTTCATACAAAATATCTGGCGTAGACCTTGAGTGTTGAAAAAATATCGGGTTAAACTTTCCTCCACCGAAAAATTAACTGGAGTAAGTTTTCCTAGGTCGGGCAAAAACATTTATTAAAATTAAAAATTTGAATAAAAAGATGAAAACGTCTATATTTGAAATCTCTAACAAAAACAAACTGTTTACAATTTGAATATTCTATAATATATATTTTAAGATAAAGAAAGATATCTATGCTACTTTCGGTTCTAAAAAGACAACAAAGTAGTCAAAAAGTCTAATTATTTGCTTTTTTAAATTAAAATTTAAGATATTTTCTTTAATTTAATTAAGTTTAAACATCGGTTTAATTGTAGAATAGGGACCGCTCTTTTCTTTCGCTCATTTCGCTTGGTATTCGCCCAAATTTTGAATAAAAATGATTGTTGGTCTTAATTATATTTTTGGTCTTGAAATAACATTCTTATTTACTTTTTAAAGTGTTGAGAATCTAACTGTAATTCCAGGTTTAATCGCTGGCGGCCATGTTGGTTTTTATTGTTTTTTCCTTAGACTAAAGATATTTTTTCCTTGGACTAAGTATATTTTTTCTTTGGACTAAAGATATTTTTACTGCTTTAACATTTTTTTACACACAAAAAACAAACTTCGAACATTCTATTTACAAAAGCAAGTTTAACGGAATCTAACGAATTTAAAAGCAAACATGAAAAGGTTAAAACATACTAATCGTGAATTTAAGAATAACAAAATGTCACCGAAAAGACGACGGGTATAAATGTGGCATAAAAGTTCAATTTGATATATGCTAAAAAATAAATTAGAATTTTTTGTCAGGACAAAATGTACAATTTCACACAAAAATCGATTTTATCGAACATTTGGGTGAATACCGAGTGAAATGGGTGAGAAAATCCAACGGCCCCTATAGTATAATTGAACCTAAAATTCTTTATTTAAAAACACGAATTAAAAGAAAAATTGGCTTATTTATTGATAAATAAAAAAATAGTTCAAATCTATAAGAAAATAACTTCAAAGACATCTATAGACTCACTGGCGCATTTAAAGACATTTGACGTCAAATTGTCTCCTGCCTTAAGAACACTGTCCTATCAAAAATGTAACACATAGATGTGAAAAACCCCGGAAAAGTTCAGTTTCTGTTTCCATGTGCAACTCTCTCATTCTTTCTTCCTCTCTCTCCCTCCCTCTCCCCTTTCCCCTCTCTCTCTTCCTCTTTCTCTCTCTCATATACATTTACCAGAGATATAATTAAAAAAAATAATTCAGAATAAACTCTGAGACTTTCTTTACTTTTCCTTTATATTGCTGAATAAAAAACTAATGTTTAAAAAAAAATCAAATAATTTTGGAGCGAGGAGCGCGGAGCGATAAAACCACCGCTCTTTAGTCCCAAATGGAGTTGCTCCCGCTCAGCTCCCGCTGAATATAAAATGAGCCCTCCTCTCCTTCACTCCAGCAAAAACTTGCATTCTTTATTTACTTGCCTCCCCACACAGGGTAGGTTTTTAATGTAGGAAATATCCAGCTCCCCGCAAAAGAGCACTTTAGATTCGAACAAAAATTTAAATTGCCGCAGTCTAGAAGGATTTCTCTTTCACTGACCTAGGACAGAAAAGATGGGATGTAGTATCAGAACCGATACTACGTTTTGCTCCTAGCGAAATGTTGTTAGTCAACACTTCTGTTCAAAATGTATACACGTTAAAATGATTAATGGTACCGTAAGAAACAATGGGTCACCTGGAGTAGTAGATATAATGTTGAAAGAACCGACATACTCAATGATTCCAGGAACATAATCGACAATGCGTATCGAAGCATTCGAAGATGCATATTAACAACAGATTATTTTCAGAATATTTCATGTGCAATTAATAATATAATACCTCCCACCATCAAAAAGGGAATGGTGAGACTTCCACCCGCGCCCTTAAAAAAAAAATGAAACTAAAACGATAAACACGTAGTTATGATGAATAGGGATTTCACGGCGTAGCTTTTTTTTTTTACATCGTAATTAATTTAACAAAAGCCGGACAACATCACAGGTCTCTATTTCGCCGAAAAGTAAATCCTACACAGAAAATCACCTTCCCCAAAAAGATGCGAAACGCCAATAAAATGAGGACAATTCTGAATGACTTGAGGTAACATTGGGGAGGCTTTGTTGGTGGCCTCGTGCCCCTCATGAGGGGGTGATTGGAGGCGACAATAAAGGGTGAGGGGAGAGGTTACTCTCTTAAATATGTTGATTTGTGCGGCGTAACAATAGAATGAGGGGAGAATTTAAAACATGCCATTAGGTGTAACCCGACATCGGCGAAAGGGTGTGCCACGAAGTTTCATATTGGCCACCGCTGTTGTCGACATTTCATTCAATCCACAATACAATATGTGAACAGATAGGCGTCTCTGTAACCATTATCTGCGTTAATGTTAATATTATATATCATTCTCTTTATTTACAAATTACTGTCACGTAGCTATATGGCATTTTCCGACAACGCTCGTTGAATACTCTCCAGACAGTCTTTCTATATGTATCTCCGTTCGCATACGTAAAACTTACATTCCCTTTCTTGACGGGGTAATGTCTCGTGGCCATTTGTTTATGACGCTTGCTTATGCGTCTAGGGTGATTCTGTAACCGGGTTCGAACCTTATGACCGTCTGAGATCATCATTTCCTACACTGATATTTGAAACGCTAGCGTGTGTAGGTAAAAATAATCTATATATTAATACGATACCGTGTGTGTTCGTGTGTAACACTTCCGGCAAAAGCTCTGCGCATGCGTGCCTCACCTAGATTTTGAAAAACATTCAACTCGCCTAATTTTCGAAACGTTTTCAACATTTGGCACAACGGTTAGCGACGTAGTATTTTTGACTTCGGCCCGACTGGTTTATAGTTCGATCCCAACCAACCTCTAAGATTTTTTTCTACATTTCGAGGGGAAGGGGAAGAGAGGTAGAGAGGGGACGACCGGGAAGACACATATAAATACAATAGCGTGTGTGATTTTGTGTGTCATGCTTACATCAAAAGCAACGACCTTCCGAATCTTTGTATGCTACTCATGAATTGGCTTGGCCTTTTGGCTAAGATCAAAGTGTAGTATCTGTTCCGATGGATACTGCACTCCATAGACTGGTATTGTCTTGACCTTCGAGGCTTGATTTACGCCGGTCTATGGGTCTGTCCTGTGCAATTCTAGGAGGTCCACCCTCCCAGGCTTCGCCTCCCCTCTTTGGGGAGGAGTAAGTTTATTGCTTACTACCTGGGGCGCCCCTACTGGGGAATGCCAACGCTGACTTTTCAAACCCCACTTTCCCGACCCGACCTTGGATCACATCTTACTTGTGGGAGTAAGATAAAAACTGGCCTTGTGCCTAACTCCTGAAGAGGAGTAAATAAATATTAATGAATTGGAGCCAAATTTAATTTAATCGAAAACATTTACAAAGTAAGGTTTAGTCGTCGAAATATTACCTTCATTAGAAATATTGTATATAAAGAAGTTTTGTAAATTGTTTCATGTATTGTTCATTTTTTGAAAATAAATATACAAGTC
>OY744519.1:98305377-98375377 GCA_963556195.1 Sepiola atlantica
TCGTTCTGACGAACTGGTGAAATTAAAATCGCATACTTAATGTTGAATGGTTTTTAAGTGTTAAGATTATAAAAAATGAATTGCTTCCAATTCGTGTAAAACGGATGAGGTAAATGTTGGGAGCGAAATGCATGCTGATATATTTGTAATTTCACTGTAACCCTTCATATAAATAAAGACAACTACACGCGTAGCATTTCATAATAAAATAATAAAGGTCAATGAATAAACAAGTTCCATGCTTGGACCATTTGACCAGTAGACACATGTCTTGCTTTGTTTGTTTCAGATCCAGTTTCGGACATGTCCAAAGTCAGTTTATCGAGTCGAACAAACGTGACCTTAGACGAAAGAGAACGTTTGACTCGCCGGCTAAGGTCGCGTGTCCATCAATCTTGGCCTTTGTCAGTCATCACACGCGCCGAGCACCACAAAGCCTTCAGACATTGTCTGCACTTGGGCAAATAATGATAAGTTGATTTAGAATTTGATCGTCAACCGCTTTGTTACGTTCTCTGTCATGGCCACCAACGAGCGCAAAATAATAAAAAACATAGATCAGCACAATTTAAAAAAATATCAATAATGCACGTTTTCTTTTATTAGAAATTCTTGTAGAAATATTTTTATTTTCAGGTAAGTGAAGCTCTCTTACTAAAGCTTCATATATTATTAGCGGTATTCACCGGAGTTGCCGTGTGGTGTTATTGATTATTAGAAGCTTTTTTAGGAAAAATAATAAGATCCAGACACTACACTTTATTTATAGCCAAACGTGAGATGTTTTGGCCACTGCTGGGTGTACCGACTGCTGTACTATTGTTGGATTGTGTTTTAAATTCACAATCAACTGAGACTTGCTGGAAAGTTATGTAAGATTTTGCTTGATTTTAACAAAATCTTTGTGCGAGGGCCCGCGCCACACGCGACTTGAAACCACACAGTGAACTTGTGCGTCTGTTACTGATGTTAAAGCATCAATATTCCTTTTTCACTATCCCTGCATCTATTGAAAAATCGACTAACTCAGATTGTGTTATTTTTTAAACAATGAAACCACATAAGTGACGTTCTCGCATCGGAAATTTGCTACAAATTGTAAATCGCCTCATCAAAATTACATTCTCGTGGATGTTTCGGCAGAATATAATTTGCCTAATGCTCCGAAGGTCCGAGTATCTTTAAGAGAATCCTGGCAATCCTGTCATCTACCAGTCCTTTAGCTTCCACTAAGAAATGATGCTCGAATCGCGCAAAAATATTTCCTTTCACAAGTTACTTGACTACCTCGTTTCCAGTTATGTTCCGCAGAGGTGCGTGGTACACGGGGAAAGGAATATAAGTTAATAGGAAGACGAAAGAACGGTTAGCAATACTTTATTAGTCAAGGTACAGAGTGGATGGTAATTAGTGACCGCTGGTGGACGCGTGATGATAAAGTTCTCAGTCTTAAAGCTTGTGGTATGCTACTGACAACAATGGCCGACATTGTTCTCGGCCCATCATGCAATTATTTTTCAAAAGAAATTACTCTGTACCTTAAACTTTGACAGGTCCACGGGTCACAACTAATATATCTTATTGCTTTCGAGCTTTAACAGAAACATTTCCATATCTTACATATCAAGTTATCGCGTCGAATTAAAAAAATCCGCTCGATGTATCGATACTTGATTCAGACTAGCTTATGTTCGCTATTTTTCCCCCACTAATGTTATTGGCACGACTATATTTTATTTCGGTTTATTTTGTTTTTTTAATACAGCTAAGAACACAGTTAAAGTGCAGACATTTCCCCTTACTCACCAAATCAAATTAAAAGGAAGTTATCATGTGCAATTATGCTGAGCTGTTTCCCTTAAATTATTAATATATATATATATATATATATATATATATATATATATATATATATATATATATATATATATATATATATATATATATAAAAAGTTAGTTGAGATCAATGCAATTTGAACATTGTTTCAATATTTTAAAACATACTATTATTAGGCGTACGATCATTTCCAAGGCGTTTGGAAATATTTTAGTTTTTATTATTATTGATATACAAAATAAGAATTACATTTAATTTTAAATAGAAAAAACGTTAGAGTATAGTTTAAAGTAATGACAAATTAAAATAATGAGAAGATAATACAAATCTATAATAGAGTAAATAGAGATGTATCGAGAAATATAAATATAACTCGAAAATATTATTTTATTTTTAAGAAGAAAATCTATCATAACTTACTATATATATATATATATATATATATATATATATATATATATATATATATATATATATACATTTCTGAGACCACACCAAAAATACATTTTGAGAGATAATGGTGAGTCAGCATCCATATCAAAAGACCAATCTGCTGCAAATCTATGAACATAAAAACAACCGTCGAAAGTATTCCCGTATCTAGCCGGCCATCAGTTTTAGTAAAATTCAAGTAGGTCATACTCACAGCAGAGAATGTCGTATCTCAAGGAACATTACTTTTTCAGGGACTACATCTCTCAGCATGAACCCCTGTTCAAATAGATACTAACTTTTCTTAAGTAGAAATCAAATCCTTGCTGTACCAAAACTCCAGATCAGACATATTTCCAATTTCATGTTTGGCCTCTTTTCTTCGAGCTATATATTTCCCTCTCGCAGCAAGACTAACCCTAACTTACTCGCAGCAAGATTGTTATTCGCAGGCAACTATGCAACCCATTAAACATGCTACTCAGTGCATGTTCATAAGTAGAATATACAAAAAAGTGAAAATAAAAATTCCAGGGTTTGGGTAACCCACACCTCAAAAAGCTCATTGCCTCCCCCAAATAATTATCGTATGATTTCAATATAAAGACATACATTATCAATCACTTATATTAATTGACCTTTCTAATCCATCAATATTTTATTGAATGACAAAAGAAAGAGCACAAACCATCCGCTATTTATTGATTTCGTTTTGGTCGGTAAATTTTGAAAGCTACATTTAGAATCGCTTCACTGACAACAAATCTGTTCATCCTCGATGAAAAGATGACCGACAAATGCGTTTCTTCCTTTTCGCGATTAAATACAATCTGGCGAAGAGACAACAACATCACAACATTGTCCTTTTGACTAGGATCAAATAGTAGCATCTGTTCTGATACTACACTACATCTTTTCTGTCCTCGGTCAGTGAAGAAGAACTTCTTCTATATTGGGACAGTTTTAATTTTTGTTCCAATTCAGAGTACCCCTTTTTGGGGAGTTGGATTATTCCCCACATTAAAAATAAACTTTGTGTCTGACTCTGCCCTCGTCGGGAGGCAAGTAAAAAGAAACAACATAAAGAGTGTCGGACACATCTTTCTTTTATTTTGTTGCACTATCGTGAACAGGATCTCTTTTTAGGAGTTCAAAAGTCCCTATACGCTGATTTAAATGTTAACCATTTTACCATAATCAACCGATCAAAATGGAACGGGGGCGTCATAAAACTGTAAACCTTACAGCTTTTAGAATGTATGGTCGTACAAGACAGTGCTATTTAAATGACAAAGATATTTTCTTTACCAGGTTAGGTTTCCGCTTATATATATATATATATATATATATATATATATATATATATATATATATATATATATATATATATATATATATATATATATACATTATGACAATATATGTATTAGCATATACAATCAGTGTTTTTTAATTAGCAATCTCTTTAAAAGATTCAGCTCGATGATTATCAATAAGTAACAACAGAGCATATATAAGTCAGGTTCATTTTATATTCGAATAAGCATGTTTAAAAAAAATTATGTTCATTTATTTTTATTTTTTCACATTTACAAAAAACATAACATTTATGTGAGATGTATTTTTTACGGTCCGTTTCTTTTGCCGTGAGCCAAACAACATTTTTATGTCAATTCTGTCTCTATGGTAAGTTTAAATAACACAAAAACCTACAAGAATGGGAAATTAGATACCAGTACAGTCTAGAACCAGAATAATAACTCCCAATGTAACTGTAAAAATGTCAATGAGTGCCCTTTAGAGAGGAAATGTTTAACGTCAGATATAGTGTATAAATGTAACATAATAGAAGAAAACAGAATTAGAATATACAGAACAGGACAGGTTTAGAAACCATATACACCCTTTTAAAGAACCTAATACAAATTCAAAGAAGGGTCCTATAACTTTAGATAAACATGTCAGAGAACTAAATAGTAAAAATATACAATGTAACCTAAAATTGTCTATATAAGGTAGAGAAGGGAAATACAAAACTAACAAATCTAACAGATGTAACTTCTGTATTCTGAAATCCTACAATATAGTTATGTCTAAGGAAAATTTATTAAATAAAAGACAGGAAGTGGTTCAGAACTGTCTACATAGAATCACATATGTCCTATCTCGTTACAGACCCATATAGACACCTGCGGAACTAACCCTTTCATCAACGTAAATATGAAAATATCTAAGGTGTAAGAATTTTATAAGAATGTGCAGCCAATATAAACTGTAAACCTAATATTAGATAACGGAACAGTAATACCCCACTATAAAACATTTAAATATAGAACACATCACATGCAACAAAAATAACCGAAGCGATATAACCTAAACCTAGCCTTTAGATATGGAAATGGTAAGAGAGCCAGATCATCAGAACATCAGCAGACAATTTTTTTGACTTCAACTGTACTAATTAGTGCAGTAATAGTAACAAAAAACAAAGATAATTTAAGGAAGGAGGTAAGAACCAATAAAACAATTATCATTCGAAATATAATACCAAATAAATGCCAAATATAGAGGGAAAATGCACCTACTCCAATATAAATATAGGCATACAATTAATATAGGGAGGTAATATGGGTATTGATTCAACGTTATTTTCCTTGACAACACAAGTTAAGTATAAAATGTAATCACAATTAACTTTAAGTATAAATGTCCTTAAAAGTACTTTTGAATCTTCATAATACTTTATAATAAGGTGATTAGCACCATTTAATAGAAAATAATAAATATATAATAGCTCCTTTTGGAAGTTTGGTAATGTCTTGGTAACTATAAACTGTTTTCCATGTTAGAGATCCCCTTAGTTCCGCATTAAATAGAAACTTACTTAGTGTTAATTTAAACGGTTTGTAAATAAATACTAAACATCTTCCACCAAAATACCGAAGTATAACAATCTTAGTAATGCTTGAATGGATGGCGTAATATATATAGCTAGCTCCCAGCTGTTTAAGTTAAAAAAGATCCGATCAGTTCAGCACTTAGTTTCGTATTCAAATGACCTAAATAGGCATTTGCAAGCAAATTGATGTAACTTTAAGTAAGTAAAAATTATCCTGAAGTCAATTCGAATTTTTATAAATAAATGATATAATTTATTACTTTTTAAAGGAATATTACTGAATTACTATTTATAAATGTCCACACAACCTTTAGGATGTTCTAGCTTTGAACTGAAAATTCAAAATGGCGTACTAGTTAGTTTTCCCCACATGTGAGTTTGCTCTTTTCTTTGAATTTTTATATTTGCTTTCGCCAAACATGACCCATTGTATAGTGTAGTTTTTTTCAAAACATTTCAATCCAATAACTTTTTATTCTTTGTGTTTTTTTTGTGATGATTTTGTATTGCTGCAGATACGATATTGACATAAAAATGTTGTTTAATTCACAACAAAAGAAACGGACCGTACAAATACATCTAACTTGATGTAATGTATTTTTGGAAATGTGAAACACAAACAAAAAATATAATAAAAACATGGTTATTGGAATAAAAAAATGAACCTGACTTTATTGTAGACTTCCTCAGGATCAAGAAAAATGCAGAAAAATCATACGGTTAATAATTTTGATTTGCCAGAAATTGTCCAAATTTCGGCATGGCTTTGAGGAAAAACTGAAAACCACAATTTAGGCTAGTCCGTTATCAGCAGCTGTCTGTGCAGTTCAAGGGAAGCGAAAATGAATGGGTGACGGCTTGGATTTATTAGTTCCCATATCTATTTTTAGCTAGGGAGTCTGTCTGGGTAAAAAAATGTCACAGCTGAGCTTGGCCGATTTTGGATGTGGGGGAGGGGGGCGGAAGTCTAAATTTCTTGTTATTGAGCCTAGCCAGTACCAGATGGGTAACCATTTGAGACACCTGCAAATAGCGTCGCCAGCTCGCAGTGCATAGCGTGGCAACTATGGCAAAAGCCCCTGAATGAAAATCACCAATAAGGTAATCAGAGTGATAAAAACCGTAATGGTGATCGTGATGATATATATATATATATATATATATATATATATATATATATATATATATATATATATATATATGGAAAAGAATAAGGCTACCAACATTTACAAAAAGTTCTTTTCAACATTTATTTATTATTTTGTTATTTTATCATTTTATAATTTTATAACGCATTTCGAGCGTGGTGCACTCTTATCAGATATGTAAATCCATTTGAAGAAATGTCTTTCGATTTGAAAGAGTGTTGTTGCATTTGAGAAAATGTGTTATTGTTTGGCGTTTCTGCGGATGTGTGGGTGTGCGGGTGCGTATGTGTTTTTATATTTTTATATATGTTATTTTAATTTTTATTTTGCTTCTCTGTGTCAAAGTCGTGTGTGTTTTTAAGTACATATAATTCTGACCTTTATTTTATCGGCCATCTCCATTTCTTGAAGTGTTTCGTGTTTTCTTTTGAAATTTATTATTTTTTATGGTCTTGACGCCGTGTTGTCTGTTGTGCTTGTGTGTGCGTGCGGTTAGTTCTGAATCTTGTACATAGGTGAGCGACACACACACAGACACCCAACAATATCTCCATTTTAGAAGTCATCACCCAAAAAGCTGCCTAAAATATATACCCTAATGCCTAGCACGCATGATCTGTACTATAGTCAGTGACAAAGACCTCCGGATTGTCCGACTGGAGGAACTACGGAAAACTTTAACAAGAACAGGATACCCTTACAAATAATACACAAAAGTATAGATCTAGCAGAAAACATACCATTTGAACAATTACGAATCCTCAAAAAACAAAACAAAGAACAGATATTGGCATACATAATCAAAATAATCCAGAATTATCCACAGAAATACCAAGAAACCTAACCATACTCAACCAAAACAACAAACTAAACAACATATTAACAACAACGAAAATAATAAAAAGCAAACGCCAACCAAAAAACCTCAAGCAAATTTTAACCTCATCTAAACTCAACCAACACGTAACACAATGGGTCACAAAATGCAACAAGGAAAGATGTGGGGTCTGTGACATAATAATAGAGGGGAACTCATACACATTAAAAAACACAACACAAACATCCACAATAAAATACCTTAACTGCACGTCCAAAAACGTTGTCTATGTGCTAGAATGTACAACATGCAACGAATCCTACATAGGCGCCATCAAGACATTTAATAATAGAGTATCTTTACATAAAAGCAACATAAAAATCAAAGAAAACCGTAAATTATTCGTCTTCCAACATGTGCACTCATGTAGCGGAGGAAAATTTAAAATAATGCCAATCTCCCAAGCCAAGATTACACATACTTATTAAAACAAGAAAAACTTTATATTTGAATTCAACCTGTTGGATAATGACCCTACGGGAATGGATGTATCTGTTGGAAATCGTTGGTTTGACTTGCGCGAATTAGGGCGGGTGGGCCTGTGCAGTCGAGTACAGAATAAGGGCTGTTCTCACAGTCGGAGCTCACAGACGTGACAGGGTCACCGCGTGACGAGACCACAGAGCAAGGGTCAATGTGCACCTGCGATAGAGGCTCGGTGACGTCACGGGCCCTTGTGTGGGAAGCAGAGGGATCCGTGACGTCACTCTTTCTTCGTGAGAAGCGAGTTTTAGCAGTCTGGGTTTTGGAGGCGAACATATCAGACGTGATTTTTACCATGTAGTCATCAACATACATAGGAGAATTATTTCCCCTAAGAAAATACAGGCGAAAGATCTCTTTTCCCCATCCACGAATGGTTAAGACTTAATTGATAAGTAATTACAAAAGCAGTAATTTGCTCTCTCTCTCGACGTTAGTATATTTCCCAGCTGACGGATAACTAACGCTTGAAATAAAACAGGAATTACATTTAAAAGATTGCTTGTCTTCGGAGTCGGTCATGAAGTTGTTGTTGTAGCAGCGATGTTTCGGCAGAAAGAAAGAAGAAAGAATTCAATCACTAGACGACACGCCTCTCCACGCGACGAGGAAAAAAGAGAGGGTACGAGAAATTTAAAGGTATGCAAACTATATGATTTATGGTGTTAAAAATGACGTGTGTTTAAACGAGGACTACCACGGCCCGTTCCAGGACGAGTATGCAAAACGAGTACCGCCGCGGCCCTAAGTAGGGGTATGCAACAAACCCAGCATTGAACAGATCGTAACTGCACACCATACAAACCACACACATATACATGCATATGAGGGCGGGGGTGCACACATATATAGACGGAGCCCACGTACATGCGCACGCATGTACATATGCGCATGCGCGTGTGGGCGCCCACATGCATAGAATGCATGGGAGACACGCGCGCGTGTGTGTGTACGTGTACGCATACATGCACACGAAAATGGATGTGAGTACACATTTAATTCTATATATCCGCCTATCTTCCTATCCATCTTTCTCTATCTATCTATCTATCTATCTATCTATCTATCTATCTATCTATCTATCTATCTATCTATCTATCTATCTAGTCATACGCTTATGTATGTATATATACACATATATGTATATATATATTTTCATTTTATTTTTTTATATACATACTTATATACACTAAAAGGAATATACGTGGATACAAAATGCAATTCGGACCTCATCTTGACGGCGAAAAACTCCACGCTAGAAGAACACTAGAGGGACTCCTGAGGAAAATGGCGCACACAAGGTCAGACATTATTTTTCTCACAACATGCAAAAAATTAGACATCATACCCACAGGCTTTCGGATTAAGAACCACCTCCAGGGCACACTCAACACAAACCACAGATCCAAAGCATAGCAAATATACGAGACTGCCTCTTCCAAATTACGAAACCTCGCTATAAAAACATGCTATGCAAAACAGAGAACACTCTCACACACATGCGACTTAAACAAATCGCATCTCCGTGACCTACTCACCCACGCCACCTACACAGAAACCTCCAGCTCCCTCAACATTATTTACTCCAGACATCTCCACCGATGCCTACAACTCAAACAACGAAAACTGAACACACTAGTTAACAGTGATCAAATTTTGAAACACATATACAACCAACAGAACCCATACATCCTCAGTAGACTACTCAAACAACACAATACGCACCACATTTCCCCAAAAAACCAACACACCAACTTAGCGAACTTATCAGACTACCAACTATCAGAAAATGAATCCACGCTTTTAACCAAAGGACTCTCTTTCTGTCCATCCAAACACCTGAATCCAGTGGATCTATGCTACGACATGGAAGACTACATCAGACGAATCAAACTCAAAGAATACTTCTACAATAAGAACCAACTAGTAACTTCCAACCACATAACAACCAAACAGACAGGGATTTCTAAGACTACACGTTGGACACCCCCAAATGGACGCAACCCGACCATAGATACACACAACAACACAGCCAAAAAGCACCTTGACAAGTTCATCAAAGACAATCTTCACAGAAACACCCATTACAACATCACAAAAGACGAACAACAAGCCATACAATCCTTACGAAACAACACACACATCACCATTAAACCAGCAGACAAGGGAGGAGCAATTACAATAATGAACACCGACGACTACATAACAGAAATAGACACACAACTAGCTCAAGAGGAATTCTACAAAACACTCCCCACTGACCCTACTCACACATTCAAATCCAAACTGAACAACCTCATTAGCACTCTAGACCATGATACTAGAACAACTATAACTAAATTAATACCAGAACACCCCAATCCGGCCACATTCTACACCATCCCCAAACTCCATAAACTCCCCAAAATAGTTAACAACATACTAAAACACCTCCCACCCGACAATACCACAAATACCGAAATATCCATTAATGATCCCTCAAGATTATATCATATCGCTAAGGCTCTAAAATCAACACCACCCGGACGACCTATTGTTTCGGGCATCGGAACACTCACTGAACACATCTCGGGACACATAGACAGTATCCTCAACCCCCTGCTGACAAACATCCCCAGCTACCTCAAGGACACCACACACTTCCTACAGATTCTAAACAGGATAAATAATTTACCCAGTAACTCAATTCTCGTCACAATGGACGTATCCGCTCTCTACACCAACATTCCACACGAAGAGGGAATATCCGCATGCAGGAGTTTCCTACACACCCAGCACCTACAAAATACCCACATCAACGACATATGCAACATCATACTATTCATTTTGACACACAACAACTTAACATTCAACAACCAGCACTTCCTACAAGTCAAAGGCACAGCCATGGGTACTAAAATGGCCCCCAGCTACGCCAACATCTTCATGCATATATTTGGACAGAAACAACTACCACCTCAAACCGCTACACTACCACAGATACATAGACGACATTTTCCTGATCTGGCAACATGGAGTTGAGTCACTAATGGACTTCTACAGACACCTTAATAACTGCCACAACAGCATAAAATTCACTACAGAGCATTCAACCACACACATCCCATTTCTAGACGTTCTCGTCAACATCACCAACAGACAGATCACCACATCACTCTACACTAAACCCACCGACGGACACGGTTACCTCAACTTTGAGAGCTGCCACCTGATCACCACAAAAAAATCAATTATTTACAGTCAATGCCTACGCATCAAAAGAATTTGCTCGGATTCCACTGAATATAACACACAGGTAGGCATCATAGCCAACCACTTCCTCAACAGACACTACCCCTTCAAAATAATTAAACAATCAATAAAGAAAGCATCAACAAAAAACAGACTAACTCTTCTAACAAACAACAAAAACAAAACTCTATCCTCACAAATACCAATGGTATTTGACTTCAACCCTAACACCAACAAACTACAAGACCCTCTCAAAAACATATTTAAACAATTACAACACGACCCCAACATCAGCACTATATACAACAAACCACCCATCTGCGCCAGACGACAGCTTCCAAACCTACACTCTTTGCTGACATCGACCAAAACACGCAACATTCCCGCACCACAGGGAAACAAAACATGTAACAAACCCAGATGCCAAATATGTCAATGCATTAACACCAACCACACATTCACACCTCCAGGCACCAACATCCAACTTAATCCCCCCCTCTTATCTGCGACAGCCCCGACGTAGTTTACTTATTATACTGTACCAGATGCACGAAAGGTAACTATGTCGGGGAAACAAGCCTGGAGTTCCGCAAACGCTTCAATAATCATAAACAAACCATTAGAGACAAATCCACACGATTCCCAGTGGCCGAGCACTTCAATCTACCAAGCCATTCCACAGATGACATGAAATGCATCCTCATAGCCTCCAAATTCAAATCACAACAACACAGACGAAAATATGAAACTAAACTCATCCTCAAACTCAACACACACACGCTGGACTTAATTTGAACCTGGGACTACTCAACAAATACACTTTCCACAAACAGGGTAACTAACCTATGTCATTTTCCAACGGGCAAAGTCTTGCGTGTGTCACGGTGGGATCTTAACTCTTAACTTTTAACAGTTTTTATTACATCTATTTATTTCGTTGTATGTATGTAGGTTTTATTATCTAATATTTATTATAGTCATTTATTTATTTATTTATATATTTTTATATTTAAATATTGATCATTTATTTACTGACTTATTTATTTATATTATTTATATTATATTATTAGATTATTTAATTTATTATTTTCATTAGTATTATATTCATTTATTTGAATTTCCATATATATTTGTTTTATATATATATATATATATATATTTTTATTATTATTAGACGCTAATTTTAATAAATAGAAAGTTAAAAAAACGTTTTTTTAGAGAATTAAATTTTAAAAATAAATGACCGCTGATACGAAGAAAGAAAGAAAGAGCGAAAGAAAAGAGCGAGTAATTAATTCAATTAACAGTTAAATTGAACGCAGTAACAGTAATTTCAAACAATTAAGTCGACTACAACGCTAAAACATGTGTATGCTGGCCTGCACAGGCACGTACGAGTGTGTGTGTGTTTGTATGAGTGTGTGTGTGTATATGTGTGTGTGTGTGTATCGAGCAGTAAGAGACAAAGAAAGAGAGAAAGAATAAAGGCACGCAAGCCCAGACGAAGAGAGAAAGAGCGAAAGGGAAAAAACTATTCATTAAACGGTTAAATTGAACGCAGTAGTAGTAATTTTAAACAATTAAGTCGACTACAACGCTAAGAGATGTGTATGATTGATCGCATGGTGTGTGTGTGTGTGTTTGTATGTATGTATGTATGTGTGTGTGTGTGTGTGTGTATGTATCGAGCAGTAAGAAAGAAAGAAAAGGAGAAAGAAAAAAGGTATTTGTGAATGGGTGTATGTATATATGTATGTATGCTTACGCGCATAGGCACGTGTCGGTGTATGTGTGTGTGTGTATCAATGTACATGTACACGTCCCATTACGTGTGTGTGGACGCGTATGTGCGTGTGCTCATTTATACACATATTTAATTTATGATTTTTCTACTCTTTCCCCCTCATTGCCTGGGAAAACCTCCCACCGTACACACGCAAACCCCAAACACTGATGAAGACTGAAGGATCAGTCGAAAATTTTGTTCTCCATACCATCAACAAGAAAAAACTATTTTTCTTTACAGAACAATTTATATTCCTACACGTCACAAAATAAATAAATAGAAAAATAAATAATAAAAAGTTATAACACAATATAAACTTTTTTTCATTTTATTTTTTTATATACATACTTATATATATATATATATATATATATATATATATATATATATATATATATATATATGTATATGTGTGTATGTTGGTGTGTGTGTGTCACTCACCTATGTACAAAATTCAGAACTAACCGCACGATGGCCGATAAAATATAGGTCAGAATCACATGAACCTAAAAAAACACACACGAATTTAACACAATGAAGCAAAAAAAAAAAAATGAAAATATAAAAACACATATACACCCCCGCACACCCACATATGCGCAGAAACGCCAAACAATAACACATTTTCTCAAATAAAACAACACTCTTTCAAATCAAAAGACATGTCTTCAAATGGATTTACATATCTGATGATAGCGGACCACCGCTTGAAACGCGTTATATAAAATTATAAAATGATAAAATAACAAAATACTAAATAAATGTTGAAAAAAACTTTTTGCAGATGTTGGTAGCCTTACTCCTTTACATATATACTTTTCTCCGTTGGAACTGCACTGATACTGCACTACCCTCTTTATATATATATATATATATATATATATATATATATATATATATATATATATATATCGTTTTAATGGGAACGAGTCTTATTATTTGTTTCAATGGGGTGATATATAACCATATCTTCTGCTTTCGCAAAAGAGGGACATTTAAAAAACCCTGCCAAGACGGGTACTGTAGCTAGTTACAATATAATTGGAAATAAGCGTAAAAGTTTGGATCTTTAAAAAACGGTTTCAGTAATTTATTTTTCGTTAGCAACAAAGTGATTATCTCTTCCCCCTCCTCGCACCCTCCCTCACTCTACTTAGTATATGTACGCGCGTCTGTGTACGAAAAAGTTAGACAATTACTCAGATTAAATCATCTACCCGTCAGCAAATGGGAAAAGGGTAATTGTTTTTTATTCTCATTTTAATTTAAACGGTAGCGTTGTAGGTGTGTTTGTGAGTGGAAGGTGACTAGCTTTTTCGGATTAGATTTCGTTTTATGTCCTGTGTTTCTGCGACACTATTCATTGGCCGGCACTCCACGGTTATCTGTGTCTTGCTGTGGTAACATCTATGGTAACACGGTTTGGGGAGCGAGTCGACGTCTCGAAACAAGACCGGCTTGTGGCATGATGAATCTGTTTCTTGACCCCGGATAGATGAGCGTAGTAACTCGTTTCGAATGATTTGATGACACCTTCCGTTTTGCCCAGCAGGAATGGCCTTAATGGTGGACATTACTGGCATATTTAGGGTGGTCCGCCATTAAATAACTCGGGTAGCTAACTATCCGAATATTCACTGATACCCACTAAAAAAAGTAAAAAAAAAAAAAAAATAACGAAACGGAAATAATCCATTTTCATGTGATTTAACGCATTTCCTACCGGCGAAGTAAAATGGACCAACGAATACCCGAGATATAACATCTTTGCGCTGGGGTTTATTAATTTAGTTCCAGTGGATATCAGATCAGAAAATCGTTGATGAAGTAGAGGAGAGAGGGGGTGGGGGTATATGAGAATTTGATTCGGAAAGTAAATTCATAAGGAGTGCGCACTCTTTTTAACATTTTCATTTTTCTCGAAGACAAATAAAAAAACAATAAAACGACCCAAATTGTGATAAAAATAAAATTAATATGGATTTATATATAATCGTAAAATATTGAAGTAGATAAACTAATATATGTATATTACGCACAAACATACACACATTCTATACACGTTCTATCGAATGTTTAGATATTTATACTCGCCGCTTTCAGTTTAAATATCACTTGATTTCTCCGTTATCATGTGACAATATCTCGTGGCCTCATGGGACTAGGTGAACGCTTACAGATTTAAGGTGTCTCTGTGAACCGGATTGTTTTTTCCCTGCACGCTGATGATAGCCGTAGGCTTGAGACGATGTCGTACGTAGGTAAAATATTAAATCTAGGGAAGTGCGAGAGCGCTCTATCCCTTAATAGACTCACGAATGGCCTATGCTGGAAATCTAATTTCTTTTATCAATCATAACTCAAAAACCAATCAACAAAATTAGTTACAACTTTGCACAACTTTTTATTTGATAGGTTCTATAAGTGTGTAGAATTTCAGCATCATTAGTCAAGGCAACCCAGAGATCTAGAAAGGTCAGGCATGATTTTGTGTTATCCGTGTGTACGTACGTACGTACGTACGTACGTATGTGCCACCCTGTATCTCATCAACTATTTGATGGCTTCAGCTGGTTTTTGGCAGAGATAGAGGTTCTAGGGTCTAGTTGATGGCATTTTAATTTCAGTTTACCATATAGCTTAGTTTTCCAGAAAATTCAAAAAAAACTTATGAGAAGGCATTGTATTGAGGCATTGTATTGGTAAAGTTTGAAAAAATTTGTTCTAGTTTGAATTGTATCATGAGTAAATATACACTCATCATAATTTAAAAAAACATATTTACCTGTGAATATTGGAAGAAATATTGATTAGTCAAACTACCAACTATATCAGTTATGAGAAGGCATTGTATTGAGGCATAGCCTTTACAAAAGTAGTAACATTCCATGAAAAATGCCAGTATACTGAAATCATATGCCTTTAATAGGGTTAAGATGAAAATTCATATACACTAAATGTACAAAAGCAAGGAAATTCCCAAAAGTTTTACACTTTTATTGTCATTAAGGGTATGACTACATATCAACCAAACCATTTAATTATCACATAACTACAGTATAAATCTCTATGCATGAGTGGATGAAGTGTGTGAGGTGCGCTGAAGAAAAATTCCTACCAGTAAAATACATAGCCTTGTTGTGCTCGCATATCCATTGGGGGGGGGGCGTATATTACACGAGTAGATCTTTCTAAATATTTTTCTCAAATATTTTCCTTGTATTTGATTGAAAATTGTGAGACAACTAAAGATTTATTTCTCTTTTAAAACAAAGTCGATTTGCATTAGTTCGTCATTTGTTGAATAAATGCTATTTGAACTTTTTCATTAATACACAATTGAAAATAGTCGACGACTGGTAGGCAAAATAAGGAGACGGTGTAGGAGCAGAATAGTAAACAAAGCCCTCTCCCATGTTAAGAATGAGTTTCTGAAAAAAATAATGTTACTATTTACAAAATCATCAAAGAATGTTCATATTTTTAATCCTAATTATAAAACAGAAGATGAAGAGAGTCCGGTAAAGATGTCTTTAACATGGTCCTCTTTGTTAATATTTGAAACCAACGGTACCGATCTTCTGTAATACAAACATTAACACACACATTAACACACACACACACACACACACGCACACACCCCCCCCCCACACACACACACATATATATATATATATATATGTGTAAGTGGTCGCTAGAAAAGCGGTAAATTTAAGGTTGTAAATTTTCTTTTCTTTTAATTTCATTGTGTCTGGCTTACTCACATTTTCGATTTGCATGAACATTTTGAGAATCTGTGTGTGTATTATAATATTAGCATTTGAAAAACTTTATAGATTATTCTTTGTAAAAATAAATTACAGTTTAACCAATTTCCAGCTTTTCTAGCGACCACCCTGTATATATTATATATATGTTGGATCCGTGAAGAATAGAGTGTTTTTGATATGAAGTCATATATATATATATATATATATATATATATATATATATATATATATATATATATATATAGAGAGAGAGAGAGAGAGAGAGAGAGAGAGAAAGAGAGAGATATGGATCGTTCATTTAAAAGCATTGGTGGGTCAGTATTATTGAAATTGAAAATAGAAGCCTTTATCAATGCAAATTTAATTAATATTTTTTTTACTTTGGTCTATTCATTTCGTAATAATATTCCATCATCAGAGTTAACCAGTATTGTGTCATCTTTTCAAAATATAAAAATATACAAACTTTATATTTTTTATATAATGACCTTGTTAATGGGTGTTATCGGCGGAAATGTTCTTGGCGGTTATTAATTCAAATTCTGGTTGTAGAACAAAAACGCATTGGCATGCTAGAAGTTTAGAAAGATGGGTCGTTCATTTAAAAGCATTGGTGGGTCAGGAGTAGATAAAGAATCGCTCATTATTAATTAGTATGTTTTAAACCGATTGGAATAGGCCAATCACAGTTTTATCTCGGTCCTGGTGTTTTACTCTCCCCCCTTCTGCTATATCTATCTATCTATCTATCTATCTATCTATCTATCTATCTATCTATCTATCTATCTATCTATCACATGCACGCATATATATACTGCTTGTGCAGCTATTGTTCTCACAAGGAGAAAGTAAAATCCAATATTTAGTCGCTCTATACATGCACGTACATACCCCCCCCACACATATATATATATATATATACATATATATATATATATATATATATATATATATATATATATATATGAAGTTATGTTTAAGTCTGTAACAATACAGTTTGGTAGAAAACTCGTTTGATACGAGACGAGGTAAATAGAAATGACAATATTGAAAGGTTTCAATAATTTTCGATAATTAATTTTTATTTACCAACGTTGCGTGTCGAATTAATATCTCTGGTTTTCAGAAAGAAAAGAAAAGAATATGAGCAAAAATCAGTTGAGATGTGTTTTTCCCGGAAGCCGGAAGTTAATGGAAGATTGTTTCACGAGATCCACAGAAACAGTTAATTGTTATCGTAGAAAATAGATTGTGAGCTGGCTTCTATACATGTTGGCATTGGTGTAATATTTTCAAAGATATTTTCATAAACTACAGATCATCCCTCTCTACCATAGCCAAAATAGGATATGCTATAAATGAGACAAACAGCATCCGTAGCAAATGCACTGAAGAAATAGAAGAGATCACCTTTTTTAGTACTCAGATGGAACGGATACCCCACAAACGCCAAACCCCACCCTAGGACATCTAGAAAACGACCACAGTACACACTTACTATCACCTACTTCCTAAAATTACCGCATTTTAATGACAAAATAACATCGGCTATCCGCAAAGCCATCTGTAGAGAACACTTAGACATCCAACTTAAACACTCCGGACAAACACTAAACACCTATCCAAACCAAGAACAGCACCCAACAACACCCCCATACACTCTACTAAATTTCCCTATCAACAACACAAGCTTATGCAATGAGTTCTACATAGGAAGCACACTTAGGCCACTGTATATACTCATAAAAGAACATATAACGACCAGGACGTCTTCATTCAAAATACATATATCAAGAAATCACAACCCCAATTAAGACATACAAGTATAAATATTAGCCACCGAAACGGACTCAGGCAACCTTAGAATTAAAGAATCTCTATTAATAAGAATATTCAACCCAAAATAAACAACAGAGCGGAACTCAATTGCACGTTTTTGGTACAACGACACAACAGACACAGATGCACACAAAGATGACTAATAAATGACAGCAATCGCCAAACAATATATTAGTGTGTGCATGTGTGCCTGAATGTCAACGGACACGCATTGATGATGGGTGCATGCTTTTACTTGGACCTGGCGCAATTGTGTGTGTGTGTATGTATATGTGCATAAACCATAATAAATAAACAGATAATAAATAAAATAAATAAACAATTAATAAAGAAATAAAAATATATATAAAAATAGAATGAAGAGAGAAGGACAAATAGCTAATCTAAAGATTTAATCGTAATTTCACAGTCTCTTTTCATGTGAAGGCAACTCTACATGACTCCGAGATCCTTATATACGAGTAACTTCCCTTGTACTTACTTTTATATATACGCCCATGTTCTGACAATAATTAAATAATTAAATTAGAATTAAATAGAAACACATAATAATAGAACTATTACCAATAAAATATTACAACAGTAATTAAACAATGTCAACATATATATAAGCCGGCTCACAATCTATTTTCACAACTATAGGAAGCCATGTCTCGTCAAGCCTTTCTTTACATTTTCATTTGGTGGAAGGAGAAAAATCTTCTTTTTAAAGAAACACGTGAGCAATTCAAATCATCTGAAAATATAACTAACTATCAAGTTTGTTTTTTATTTATTTATTTAATTAATTTTTTAAAATCGTCTGACGTAAAACATTTTCAAGTCAAGGTTTTCACAAGATATACATCGCTTTCACTCTAACATCCGATTGTCTTGAATCGACGAACAGATAGGCTCGAATGCAACCTAATGACGCGCATTCATGCAAAAACATACATACATACATATCTATGCAGATATAAACACACGCACATGCAACATTCGCATAAATACACGTAAGATTAAAACTTGGGCAAGAAAGACAGATAATAAACATATATTTAAAATAAATTATATGACCTTTTTAAGAATATATCATACAGAAATAAAAATAGACAAGAGAATTTACGAGCACGAAAGGGCAATAAAAACTTACAAAACACTCAACGCCTAATGTTCTCATGCTATTCAATATGATCAGTGTTTTGACTTAAAAAAAACGCCACTCTTATTAAGGCTATACAAAACAAATCTATGCGACGATTAATAGAATCAGCTCTCATAACTCACTCAACCAATACAATTAAAAAAAGAATGGGCTTCTATTATGTCTCCTCAAACCTATCTAAAACTATTATCAATGAAAACAATATAAAGTTAAACACTGGATGATTCCCTACGTTTAAATTATGTTCTTTAGATCCCTTTTTTGTTTTGCTCTTATCTTCTCCTTTTCGTCTGCTAATACGACATCTATGTATATTTTGTATATATATATTTCGAGTACATATATACATATGCATATATGTTTTTCATTTATTTATTTATTTATTTATTTTATTTATCTATTTATTTTTACTTTTTATTTATTTTTTATTTACTTTTTTAATTTTATTTATTTAATTATTTTATCTATAGTCTAAAGAAAGAAAATGCAATTTAGATTCCCAGGAATACTAACTAAATACAAATATCGCCGACTTAGCGCATGCATAAGCCGACTAAACGCTAGAAAATTTACGAATACAAAAGGGGATTGAAGTATATAACAGTGAAACTTGAAGTGTGAAATATTCAACGGCGGTAATCAGCTGTTTACCATGTAACTGTTTCGGAGATTTAAAAACAGAACCGTTATAAAATTCGTGGCTTTCCAGTGGTACTGATTATATGATTATATATATATATATATATATATATATATATATATATATATATATATATATATATATATATATATATTCCTCACAATAACAGATCTTGTTCTTTGCCATTTTTAGATTTATCGCTCTTGATAAAGCTCACGAAACAACTATGCGAAACGTTGAGTTTTAAATCTTCCGCTTTTTCATTTTTAATTCAGATCATCGGATTTATTTTAACGTTTTATCTGTCATATATATATATATATATATATATATATATATATATATATATATATGTATATATGTATATATATATATATATATATATATGTATATATTTATATATATATATATGTATATATATATATATATATATATATATATACACGGCACACATACTTACATATATATATATATATATATATATATATATATATATATATATATATATATGCATATACATGTATACACATATATACTAATGTTTTACTACTCAGACAAATACAACTACAAATAATAATAATAAGTATCACCCCCCTCTCTCTCTCTCTGGTTGTTTCACAAATATAAAAAAATATATTTTTATATTGTTTAAACGACTAGAAATATAAAATCCCGCATTTATTAACACAAACAGGACCTCAAACACAAAAACCTCACTAACGCGCTAGTCATACACAGAAACACTTTTACCCACAATTTCGATTTAAAAAACTGCACTTTCCTCAAGACCGAATACCTACTACCACGTCACAAGTGCATCGAAAGCGCTATAATACTTCTCTCATCTTCATCTAAGATAAACCTCAGACTGGGATCATATTCCTTAAGCAAACACCAGGCAGAAACCGCACTAAAACACTGCAATCTATTGCGCCACTGCGATCCTGGGGTAAGAAACCTTTATATTTACTACACTTTATCCATATTTTTTCCATTTCTCTTCCTTCTCCCTCCCTTTTTCATTTTAACGTTTTTTCCGCACGCGCGTTTTATTATTCTATCCTTTTACAAATAGTTAAACGCGCGCCAATGAACTCGCACTGTGCGTTATTCTTTTTCCTGTTTTTACCATTATTGAATAAATTAAAAACCTTCACTTTTTCTCAAGACATTCGTTTATTCGAACGAAACCGGTAAAATCTCGCGTTTCTTGATGAATTTTCCTGTAGTTAAATTTGTTTTTTTTCCGTTTGTCTTTCACACACACACCCACATACACACACACACATACATATTGTTTTATTTACTAACGTAAGATGTTATAAGGAGATATAAAATTATATGTATCTATCTTTAGTATTTACTTCAACAGTGCTTAATACGTGAGTAGAGCTAGGTAGTAAATTATAGAAATATATTTATAGCAATTAAGTTACACAGAGGCTTCTGTGTTTCATCCCCGTAATGAATCGTCAAGCTAAAATGCATGGAAATCGTGTTACCGGGTGTTTTTGATATGTACACATTATGTTTAGTCTAGAAAGCTAACTAATCATATTCATTGTTATTCCTTGGTAAGCTAGCACGACTAAACACCATGTGTATATATAAAAACATCCGGTAACACGAATTTCATGCATTTTAGCCTGATGATTCCCTACGAGGATGAAACGCGGAAGCATCTGTGTAGCTTACTTGCTATAAATATATTTTCATAACTTACTATATATATATATATATATATATATATATATATTAGTGAACCCGTGTCGTAAAAAATGACAGCATATTTTTTTTACTACTTCTATTTATTGTATAATTCAGTGCCACGCACTTGTGTTTTTTAATTACGAAAATCAAATACTTCTTGTCTTTATTTTGCGGATGAGGATTTTTATAACTATTTTCATTCTTCGAACTGGTTTACAAATCTGCCGAAACGCTACGATAAAAACAACCAAAATGAAGTAACCACTCCGAAAATTATAAATAATAATAATAATTATTACTGGATCATGCGTTGTCCAGCTTATACACCCAGCCATGTAATTACAAGAACAACATTCGTCAATATATATATACATATATATATATATATATATATATATATATATATATGTATATATATATTATTTTTATTTTTTCACATTCGTGAATATATATATATATATATATAATTTTAATTTTTATTTTTTCACTTTTGTTTATCAAAACAAGACTTATTGACACTGAAGTGTAAGGTGCTACTGTGATATGGGCCATATTAATAGGAGGAAACCTAAGTGGGGAGTTGGGCAGTAAGATATTTTGCATGTTAGTAGGGTCGAAGAAACAGGGAGCAGGGGGGATATTTCAAAGTCAAGAGATCCGCAAAAAAAGCTATTAGAGTACAATATCTTTCAAAATTTATGGACCTCTACAGTGAGGAGGTGGGATTTTGCTGTTAGCTGTGGGTACTTACGTTTAGGCGATGGAATCATCAAGTAGTTTAAATAAGGAATATATAAGTACATTTTACTTCCTTTCCTTAACCCATGGATTTTCAAAAATGCAGGCTTTTATCATCAGAGGAGATCATAGGGATGAAATAGTAACATTATATTACTTTCAGCACATGTTCGAAAATATAAAAAAATATATAAAAATACAAAAATATACAAAGTTTTTGAGCAAAGAGAATCAACTGCGATGGAAAAATATAACATGTTCAAAACAGATACATCCAGGATATTATGAATGTTCAGCAAATATAGCAGAAAGTCTATGCATGTATTATATGTCGATATCGAAACAGTTTGGATAATTCAAAATCACTAGTACATTTTATGTGTCTGAAATATGTCTTACATTTTAACATATACTTAAAACGGTTAAACAGTGAGTATTGTGCATTTCATTTAATATATATTTTTAAAAGTTTCTTTTTCATAAAAAAGTTGTTCAGTGTTTTTTTATTGTATTATTTGAATAGCCTTACGTATATTAGAAAGTGCTTGATTAGCAAAATGAATTTCATTGTTTTTTGTCAATTTTGCGTTAGTTTTAAAGGGAGATAATTCAATTAAAAAGTGTAACTAAAGATTCATTGTGTTCACATATTTATTTTAGATGTTGAATTATTTATTTTTGTTGTTTTTAAAATTTATTTTATTCCTTTTTATTCCGATTTAATTTAATTTATTCAACGATTTTCACGGAAATGTTAACACATTAAAAAGTGCAGATAAACGCTATTGACATAATATTTATGATGCCGAACAGAATCCCCCCTTCCTGGTTGTTTATTTATATACGTGTCTGTGTCTATTTGTTTGTATGTTTTATGGCATCTTTTATGAAAATAAAATGCGTATGTTGATAGTAAATTTTATGCGACCAGAAATGTGCAAATGTAAAGAAATATTTTATTGACGCTTTCTATTTATTTGTTTAATGTAAGATAAAAAATGACTAAAAATAAGCAAGTACGACACCGAAGCGACCTATTTCTAAATTTATTATTAAAAAATTGTATTATATCAGTCCTCCCTTTTTATACGCAGAGTAAGAAAAAACACACACACACGCACGCGCGCACACGTACGCACATATATATTTTAGGTGTACTTTGGTTCATAGAGGTTGGAAAAGAAACTTAATGTATTTATAAAATAATGCTCAAAAGTGAGTTATAGTGATTTTATTAATACGGAATTTAGGGGCCCTTTTCGTAATATATATGAAATGTTTAAAAAAAAATTAATTGTTAACATCTACAGTGTTTTATTTTCATTAAAAAAATCATGCATTTTAAAAAAAATTAATAACTTTAGTAAAGGTGTATTTTGTTTTCAACAAATAATACATTTTCACTAAGATTTAAAATCAAGGGAGGCGCGAGAGCGCTCTATCCATTAATAGACGACACGAATGGCCTATTCTGGAAATCTCATTTCTTTGATCAATCATAACTCAAAAAGCAATAAACCAAATTAGTTAAAACTTAGCACAACATTTTTATTTGATAGGTTATATAAGTGTGTAGAATTTCAGCATCATTAGTCAAGGCAACCCAGAGATCCAGAAAGTTCAATCATGAAATCATGTTATCTGTGTGTACGTACGTACGTACGTACGTATGTGCCACCCTGTATCTCATCAACTATTCGATGGATTCAGCTGATTTTTGGCAGAGATAGAGGTTCTAGGGTCTAGTTGATGGCATTTTAATTTCAGTATACCATATACCTTAGTTTTCCAGAAAATTCCAAAAAGACCCTAAAAAAATTACTAGTCTACATACAGTTTATTCTGTATCTCGTCAACGTTTTGATGGATTCAGCTGATTTTTGGCAGAGATAGAGGCTCTGGGCTCTAGTTGATGGCTTTCTAATTTCAGTGTACAAATATACCGTAGTTTCTCAGAAATTTTCAACAAATCTTAAAAAATGACTAGTCCACATACAGTTTCTTCTATATCTCATCAGCTATTTGATTAATTCAGCTGTGTTATGGCCCAGATAGAGGTTGTATTTTGTTTTCTTTTGTACACTGAATATTTTATTGTTTACTATTGTGAATAACTTTATTATATTTCTCCCTGCTCCCAAAATGTTTGATTGATTTATTTATTTCATTCAAATATTTTTGCATTGTGTCCTTGTCAATTTTCAAACACACTGACTGTAAAATGATTGATCACCATTAATTGTTTGCAATGAATACTTGGTAAAGTTTGAAAAAATTTGTTCTAGTTTGAATTGTATCATGAGTAAATATACACTCATCATAATTAAAAAAAACATATTTACCTGTGAATATTGGAAGACATATTGATTAGTCAAACTACCAACTATATCAGTTATGAGAAGGCATTGTATTGAGGCATAGCCTTTACAAAAGTAGTGACATTCCATGAAAAATGCCAGTATACTGAAATCATATACCCTTAATAGGGTTAAGATGAAAATTCATATACACTATATGTACAAAAGCAATGAAATTCCCAAATGTTTACACTTTTATTGTCATTAAGGGTATGCGAGCACAACAGGGCTATGCATTCATCCACTCATGCATAGAGATTTATACTGTAGTGATGTGATAATGAAATGGGTTGGTTGATATGTAGTCATACTGGCATTTTTCATGGAATGTCACTACTTTTGTAAAGGCTATGCCTCAATACAATGCCTTCTCATAACTGATATAGTTGGTAGTTTGACTAATCAATATTTCTTCCAATATTCACAGGTAAATATGCTTTTTTAAATTATGATGAGTGTATATTTACTCATGATACAATTCAAACTAGAACAACTTTTTTCAAACTTTACCAAGTATTCATTGCAAACAATTAATGGTGATCAATCATTTTACAGCCAGTGTGTTTGAAAATTGACAAGGACACAATGCAAACATATTTGAATGAAATAAATAAATCAATCAAACATTTTGGGAGCAGGGAGAAATATAATATTATAATTATGGTTCAATTATATTATGTGATAAATACTGAACATTTCATTAAAATTGGTTAATTTCCTGAATTTTGGTGAATTTTTAAGTGAAGGGAGGGTCAAAATGTTTTTACATTTTGGGAATTGGCCATTGATTTTGCACGTACCTAATTCTGCTGACCTCTATTGTCTGTACACTATTGTATACGGTTTCTGAAGCTTTCCATCACTTTTACAGCATCCTTTAATTCATAAATGGTATCCACCGATCTTTGTAAACCTCGGCTTTCAAGTCACTCGAGAGAAAAAAAAACAACACAAAAAGTGTTGTGATCGGACAAACGTTCTGGCCAATAAATGTCACCGTGTAAGGAGACCAAACGTTCTGGAAACATTTCGATCAGCGTTTCCATTGATCTTCTTGCGCTTATTCGTAATACCCGTTTTTCTCAACTGTCTTTTTTCGCTGTACAATTACCTATCATGCGCTAGAGAATTTCGAAGTTTTTTGGAGACTAGTGTATGGTGCACCAGCCCTGATGTGGCAACAATACTCCATGCATTGGCGGATGGTGGCTTTGTAGAGATATAGGATGCTGTCAGGTGTGAGAAGTTTTCTAGCGCGGTAGAGAGACCCCACTTTCTTTGCGGCAGCCTTAGCAATGCCTTCTATGTATTTGTTCCAATTCATGCTAAGGGGTGAAAAAACAAAAACAAATAGGCAGCAAATAAATGTTATCAAAGGCACGATAAGTTACTCTTTTACCTACCTGGATAAGTTATTTTGTGTGTTAAATTATTTAAAAATTTGTGATGGTTAAAAAGTTAAATTTATATAGGAAACCGATCTCTCCTTCTAAAATATAAAATATCTTTTTTGCAAAACACGTAATTCTCTTGAAAACTGATAGGTAATTGTATACCGAAAAATGAAAAAAAATAATGATCAGTAAAAATGTTGAGAAAAACGCGTGGTGGAATATTACAAACACACCTGCTATGCGTGCGGTGGCTCCATCCTGCTGGAACCACACATTCTGATTGCGAAGATCGTTGACTTTTGGTTCCAGAAATGTCTGCAGCACCTCTGTATATCGACCAGGAGTTACCGTGGCACAATGGTTTCTCTCCTCAAACATTAAGGACCTCATACACCTAATTTTGAAACTGCACAAAATATACTCACTCGTTAACTGTTAACTGTTAACTGTGTAGAAGCCTTCCGCCCACGTTTCTTATTCATGCAATCTGAGGGATGAAGTCAGCTTAATCACTTGTGAGAAAAACATCATTTACAGGAATATTTTGAAGGACAGAGTCACACCATGACATGCCATCTTCCCAGTCACGTTCGTTCAATTTTTCCGCAAGTTTGAATTATCTATTGGAGAGTTTGAATTACCTACTGGACACGATAATTAAGTGTTTTCGGTCTCTCTGTACAAGGGTTTGTCAAGACAACATGACATGAGGATACGTCACCCTACAAGTAAACCCTAACCAAATATTCAAAATAACATAGTATTAGAAACCCAAAATAAGATCCCCTCGAAACGACTATAAACTGGCTCATACGAGGAATGGGGCACCTTCTCCTAGTGATTTTACTTCAAGTAATAGCACTCAGCTGGATACTCCGCCAAACTAGATGAATTCTTGTTCTGGAATCCAGTAAGACCAAGAGACCACAAGAAAGATATAGTATAACATAATTAATTGGTCAATTGCAGAGAGAAAAAATAAATGTTCTTAAATTCTGTGTTAACTCAACGTTTGAGGGATAAAGAAGAATATTAGTTGATGAGATATGTATCTCATACAGAGATCAATTTTTAGCCCTAGGAAAGGACCCTTTGATTTCGGAGAATTTACGCTGAAGTAAAATGAGAAAAAAGAAGAAATCATTAATTTGTATGGCTAGAACTTCCGATGAGTGTGTAGAATTTATCTGACTGTTCAATCAGACATTAGCAAGGCAGAAGCATGTTTGCGTGTTGAACGGGTACGGCACTGGGTAACAGAAAGTTGTACAGCTTGAATACTGTCTAGAGTTCAAACGCTTTCAGGTCTTTCAGGTGGCTTTCTTTGAAGTGCTTAACCAGTGGCTCTGAAATTTGCAACTGATAGCAGTATTGATTTCGATCTGGAACAGCATCATTCTGACCTAACAATTACAGATTCGCCATTCTTCAAAAGACGTATCTACAGCAAAAGCACGATATGCACCAGTCCACAGCATATTGCTAAATGAAGGTATCTGAAAATAAATGGTAAATAATTAGTTGAATGAAAACATCATTGACACTTGTATAAGTTCATTAGCTACACATAGGTGATAGTTTAAGATATGGAAATTATTTCTGCTGTACACACACACACACTATATATATATATATATATATATATATATATATATATATATATATATATATATAGTAAGCTATGAAAATATATTTATGGCAATTAAGTTACACAGAGGCTCCCGCGTTTCATCCCCAGGGGAAATCTTCAGGCTAAAATGCATTTTAGCCTGAAGATTCCCCCGGTGATGAAACGCGGGAGCCTCTACGTAGTTTAATTGCCATAAATATGTTTTTATAGCTTACTACCTAGCTCTACTTACGTATCGAGCACTGGTGAAGTATATACTTAAAATTGATACATAAACAATTATATCTCCTTATAAAATTTTATATGGATACATGAAATACTAATATATATATATATATATATATATATATATATATATATATATATATATATATATATATATATTGATGATTCGTAAATTAGCCACGTTGCAAGGTTCTCTCCCTTGGGAGATCGGAACTCTCTTTAGAATCACAGTACTCATGTTTACATATTTACAAGGCGTATTTCTCTCGCGAAGCGTGATCGTCGTACTGGGCGAATGTTACGAGACCATGGTTCATAATACTTGGATCCAGATTTCGAATTGTCCGACCGGCGATACAGTTACATAATTTCATACTGACGAGCGTAAAATAAAAATGCGAAACATATATATGTCTCTCTTTCTTTCTCCCTGTCTCTCTCTCTATATAATTATCATTAACAAAGCGTGCCAAATTTAGCTAAGATCTGATAAAAAAAAAATGATAAAGTTGCTACAAGACAAATAAATACCGAAGCTTTCGTGATATTATCATGATAGATTTCCGGACATTTTTAAAAATAATTTCTCTTTTTTTTTCCTAATTTTTGAAAAGTGCTTTTGTTTTGCTTTCTTCTTTGAAGAGATGGCATGACATGGCTCATTTACTAGCTGGGTCAGACCCCTCCCGAGCCTAGACCCCCCTCCTTCCTGGTGAGACATGCCCGACAACGCCGTGTGCATATCGCCTTACATATACAGTGCGAATCATGTCAGAATGTATTAAAAAAGGCGCCATTTATCCGCTTCTCGGGCGCGATTACAACTTCTTTCAGTCTAGGCCATTTAACAGAGCAAAGAAGAAAGAGAAGATTTACACAATAATTATTTATATTTGTTTGTCAGTTTTTCTGCCATTTTCTAATCACACCATTTGAGACGCCCGCTGAACCGTAAACAAACAAATAAACAAACAAACAAGCAAAAAAGAAAAACAAAACAAAAAATAACGAAAATTCAAAACGCAAGCAAGTTATATAGAAACTAGCTAAAGACCCACCGTACAAAAAGTGTTAGGTTATTAATAAAAAAAAGAAGCAAATTAAATAATACGGGCAATAAAAATCAAAGTTAATTGTTTAATTGATCCATTTACGCCCAGGGTTCTTTCTTTTTTAAACCAGACGGAAAATTAACCCTATTTCCGCAACATACTTTTTTCAAAGATATCTATAGTTAGTCATACAAATTTGACTGTTTTTCAAATCTTACATCTACTGTCTGATCTGTATAAGCAACACTAATGTCTCAGTTTTCAGTATACTATGAAACATCCAGAGTGGAAGGATAGACTCAGATTCATCTATTATTCAATCAAAAACATAAGTCTCTCTTATAACCAACCCACAATTATGTATAGTATAAATGAATGCTCTAAATATCCTATAAAGTCAAGTAAATCTTTGAAAGTACTTATTTAGTATCAATTTTGTTAAAGTAATAAATTAAAGAAAATGAATTGGGCACTAATAGGTTTACCAAGAAACAAATACACCTGTTGAAAAACATCCAAAAATATCAGAGAATTATTCGATTTTTATGAATTCTTAAGTATTTATTAATTAAAATGTTTGCATTTCTATATCTATACCAGCTTTCAGGTAACCAATTTTATTTCTTTGAAATAAAAATCAACTTATCCATTTCTTAAAAATATATGAATATCTTAATAGTATGTAAAAACTTTCACTTATAGTAATTATTTTAATTCTTGTATTAATATAATGATGCAAGCGTCAGTGATTGCCAATGACGGGGCGCGTGAAAACTACATTTTTATCATCCAGTTATCCATAGAAAATGTTTAATAAATATAAATAATGTTTATTCTTTTGTTAAGTATTTCCTCTGTCGATTTCATTTTTAAGAATTAAGAACGCGTTGTTAGAGAGAGATAATTAATGATTCGATTTAATTTTTGGAATAACGTCTTGCAGTCGTTCGATATAAGAAAAATATTTTATTTCATTAAAAAAGTCAAAAACAATTATTTATAATATGTTAAGTAACATATCCATGCATTGCATGTTTAAATAAGTTTAAATGAAAAATACATCTACTTCATAAATAAAAATAAACATATATTACATTTTTTATTAAACAGCTGATGCAGTGAAAGTGATTAGTAAAATGGTTCCAGTCTAACAATTTTTCAAGCCAAAATTGATACTTTTTGAAAGAACTCAAAGCGAATTACATTCTATTGCAAGAACAAACTCAGTATCAAGCATGAAATATGGATATTGTAATACAGAATCTATCGCTATTGAAATATCTTACCAATACATCGCTATTCCGAATTTGTAGCTGTGGTTTGCCATCAGTGGACTGTTTCTCTTGTACCAAACGTTTACAAACAACGTCTTAAGTTTAATTCAAACCGCTAAAAATGATTGCATATAAAAAATAATTAACCTAAAAAAACGATTTTTTATTCGAATTATGGTTTTCAGCAATTAAGTAAAAAATCAATTTTTACGTGATATTTAATTTTCATTAAACAAATTATTCCAGCAAATTTGTATAAATTTCAATTATAAAATTTTACCTGAAAATTTTTTTTATGTGACTTCAAAAAAATTATGACCGTTTGGTGCACGAGATGCAGTCTATTGATGACAGCTTGCTGTTGTGAATTCGGAATAGCGGCGTCAAGGTAAGATAATTCAATATCGCCCATGCTCTATCGAGAATCAAACTTGTTTTACTTTATATATTAAATAATGATATTAATTATAATTCTTTTCTACCAGAGAAACAAAAAAACACGTCCTGTCTAAACATTTACTCGCTTGTAATAGTTTAATAAGTAAGCATGTGTTTTATTTTTTATTAATTTTATTATTCAATCAATGTTTAGTCTCTAAATAAATAAATAATAACAAAAACAATGTGTTTTATATTTAAGTTTTGTCAGGGAATACAATTATTACTAATTGTTATTTCATCTTATTTAAAACTTTATTTCCCTCTTAACAATTTTTATATATACGAAATAATTACGCAACGTTCGTTCGATTTAATGAAATGATCTGATCTATGTAGAGAACTAGAGATTATTCAATAGATAATGCAAATTATTACTTTAGGGTATTTCCTAAGATTACATTTTTTACTTAAACAACTGTGAAATAAAATAATAAATAGAAAAAGAGGACAGAGGAGTTACATTAACATATAGCTATTCTAATAGGTATTGTCACACTTTAAGTCTGTAATAATAAATAAAAGCAAACAAAAACAAAAAAGAATTTGTTCAATATATTTATTTATTATTAAATATTCGTCGCTTGAAGACAAAAACATTTATTTGCTTTTGGTAATCAATTCTTTTCGTCATATACAATCAGCAGCAGTCGGTAGTGGGCGCATTGCAGAAAAAATGAAAAATCTCAACAAAACTTCAATTTATTTATATTTCTTATTTCTCTTTTAGAGTTGTTTTAAAGTTAATAATTATAAATTAAATAAATATAAATTAGTATAACGTAAAAGTATATTTCTTTAATTAAAGAAAATATCATATTATAAAAATTTAGCTAAAAATATCATTTGATGGTTCTATATTTAAAAAATCAATTTAAAATACTTGTTTCAGTCAGAATTGTGAGTATTTTTACGGAAGCCACGCGCGGATATAATCTACTCGTTTCGTTGTTGTTTTTTTTTTGGGGGGGGGGGCACAAACAACAACGAAACGAGTGGATTATATCCGCGCGTGGCTTCCGTAAAAAATCCTCACAATTCTGACTGAAACAAGTATTTTAAATTGATTTTTTAAATATAGAATCATCAAATGATATTTTTAGTTAAATTTTTATAATATGATATTTGCTTTAATTAAAGAAATATACTTTTACGTTACACTAATTTATATTTATTTAATTTATAATTATTAACTTTAAAACATCTCTAAAAGAGAAATAAGAAATATAAATAAATGGAAGTTTTTAATATTACAAATAATCTCACGATTAAAAATAAGCAATTTTAAGTTAAAAAATCCCATCGATTTTATTATTTAATGGATAATTTCTTTTTCTCTTTTATATATTCCTTCATTGCATTCTCTTTTCAATGATATAACATTTATTTTGGTACATCAACTCAATTACGAGAAAACGAATTAAAAAAAAGTTTCTGCGATACAATAATTTGGTATACTTATATATATATAATTACAAATATTTATAATTTAATAATTAATATAATAATTAATATATATATATATATATATATATATATATATATATATATATATATATATATATATATATATATAACTCTTGTTCACCTTAAAACAGGGCACATTGCCACTTGGACGTAAAGGGCCACTATTAGGGGCCATGCTTACAGGGGCACTCTAAGTAGGAAGTTGAGTAGCGAGATTTCTGTTCGCATTACATTTAAATTTCTGCATGTTAGTACAGTTCGGGAAACAGGAAACAGGGAGAGAATTCCAAAGTCTTGCATTTCAACGGAATAAACTATTAGAGTAGAAAGCTTTCTGGCATCTGGGGACCTCTACAGTAACGGTGTGGGATTTTTCTGCTTGTCGGGTTAGTCGTGGATATTTTCGTGAAGGGGGCACCAGTGCTAGGAGTTTATCTGAGCACATTCTATTAAAGTACTTGTAAAAAAGGCACAGGGATACAACATTGCGGCGATGGGACAGGGGTTCGGGTTTGGTTGACAGTACGCGACCTATCAGATTGGAGACTCTTTTTTGTACCCTGTCTAATAGAGAGAGATTAGTGGTAGATGCACCAGCCCAGATGTGAGAACAATACTCCATGTATAGGCAAATGGTGGTTTTGTAGAGATATAGAATACTGGTAGATGTGAGTAGTTTTCTAGCGTCGTAGAGGGATCCCACCTTCTTTGAAGCAGCCTCTGCAATGTCTTTTAAGTATTTGTTCCAATTGATGTTGCCTGTGAATATCAGGCTGTGAGGTTAGAATGATGAACTCTCAGGCAGAGTATTATTAGCCATGACAATCGGTGGTTGAGAAGGTTTCTTGTAATTGTTAAGAGAACATTTTTTGTCTCAGTAGCATTAAATATCACCATCCATTTACGTCACCATTCTACTACAGACTGGAAGTCATTTTCTAAAGTTTCAGTCATTGCCTTGGATATGTGTGGATTCGTTTTTCTCACATGTCTTGTATAAAGCGTGCTGTCATCAGCAAATATACACATCTCGGACACAATTTCATCAGGGAGGTTGTTTATGAATATCAGAAATAATAAAAGTTCAAGGAACGACACCGGAAGCACACCCGCATTATTATCATGTTGTTTGGATCTACGGCCATTGAGGACAACGTAGATTTTCTCTTGTCTAAGAAGGATCTGATAATATTAAGTATGCGTCAAGTAATACCGTATGATTTAATTTTCATGAGAAGACCTTTATGCCAGACCTTGTCAAAGGCTTTGGATATATCGAGGGCTACCGTCCTAGCTTCACCTGCCTTGTCCAATGCGTGGTATATGCGTTCAGAGATGATCATTAGGATATCCGCAGTAGAACGAGCTTGTCTAACTTTGTCAGAAAGAAGTTTAACATTCACGAGGTGACGGACTAACGCTTGATTGATTAATGACTCAAAGATTTTAGCAAAAAGAGGGAGGAGACTAATATGGCGATAATTGAGCGGGTGAGTTCTTTCACAAGAATTCTTGAATACTGGTACCACAGAGTAAATTTTCCAGCTATTCATCCACAGACAGGCAGTTTTCTTCAGGGTAACTAGACAGGTAACTGTCTCAAGCCGGGATTTAACCTACGACCACCGAAGCCTACCCGCCGTCCGGGCAGCAATTAAAAATAATTTTACTCAGAGAACTCAACAAAAATTCACAACATACTTTGGTAAATATGTATGTTAAAACACCCAGCTAAATTACCCCCACCCCCTAAAAATGAGATACTTCTTTTTACGGTCATTCTAAATTATTAGGGCAGTAAACTAATGTATTTTTTTAACACTAATCACAAGTTCGACTGGCAAGGTTGTAAAAATGTATACTTTTAAAATTTGAACCTATCGTCAAGTGTGTAAAGCTCAATATACGGGATAGAGCAATTATATAGATAAATGAACGAAGAGAAATAAAGAAAAAATGCGAGAATCACAAATCTATTACGTCTTCAGTCATCTAAAACAAGGTGTATTCAATAAAAGAATGTTTTCAATAAAAGAATGTTTCTTTGAAAAGCCTGACTTAAGGAAGGAAAAAATAAATACTCTTTTATTGAATACACCTTGTTTTGAATAATTCAAGACGTAATAAATTTGTCATTTTCACATTTTTATTTATCTTTTTTCATCTATCTATCTATCTATCTATCTATCTATCTATCTCTCATATATATATATATATATATATATATATATATATATATATATATATATATATATATATATATATATATATATTAGATTTTTCACTTATAAAATAGATTATTCAGTGAACACCGGGGTTATGCCAATAAAAACAAGCTCGATGATACTCGATTACAGAGTACAGAGCATTTATATGCGATTTTATGAAGGCTTACCAAGGCATTCGGTTCAGGAGACCAATGATCACCATGAAAGACTTTTTCTTACAAATATTATTTATTCAAATTAAATGTTTTTTCCTACACGTGTTTCACTACGGAATGCTTTGGTAAGCCTTCATAAAATCGCATGGCATGAAACACATGTATATATGGCTTAATTTTAAAATATTATTTATAAATAATTATTCAAAGCTCTCGCTAGATAAATCATTTTAAGTAAGTTACACACAAGCAGCTGTTTATAGAGTAATGCAATACTCTGGACCCCGCCAATTGAGTTTTCTTGACGGCTTGCTGATATGACCGCTGAATTAACCATTTAGACGCTAATTCACTCCCTCATTTCTACGTCAATGCGTGGTGGACACACCGGTACGCGCCCCGGCTACTGAGTCAAATATGACTTTCGCATTGGAGTTCGAACCACCTGACCGACAGGGGTAGCCTCCTCTTATACTGATGATTGCAGGGTTGGCATGAAACACGTGTGTATATAGGTTAATTTGAAAATAGTATTTATATATATATATATATATATATATCTATCTATATATATATATATATATATATATATATATATATATATATATATATATATATATATATATATATATATATAAAGGATTCAATGAATTAGAACATTACAATTGTTCCAAGAATTAGAACATCAAGTCTAGTATGGCGTACGGTCCTTTCCAAAACATTTTGGAAATACTTTATTTTATTTTATTTTATAAATTAACAAAGCTACTCCAAAACGTCTCTTCTATCAGCGCCTTTAGCACCACGTCTTACAGAAATTCATTGAAAAAATAACAAGCTCGTCGTAGGGGAACATCTATTGACAGAAAGAGCAACAGAGACAAATATTAGAAAAAAGAATAAGTTACAAATATCATTTTATCTTTTTCTATTCAAGCTTTGATATAGTAGAAAGAGAGAGGGAGAGAGAGAGAGAGAGGGAGAGAGAGAGAGAGAGAGAGAGAGAGATAGAGAAGGGGAGATTTTCCGTAACTTTTCCTTTTCTGGCGCCCGTGTGTCGGAAAAGCACAAATTCGATACGGTCTTTTCTTTGCTTTGAATTGGGATGGGCTTCAGAAAATGTCTCTCTAATGTCTGAAGAACAAGAATGAATTTGGATCCGCCCATCATGTACGATGCACCCTGCGACCAGACCCTCACCCAATACACAGATATAAAAAAAACGCGTGTGAAAGTTGACTTGTAAGACGCATCAAAAGTCTATTATATATTTATGATCCTAACGCGCATACATATTTCAGCAACACTCGGTGAGTACAGCCTTCCACCAACATCTAATATTACCACCACCTGAACTGTTGACTTGATGAATCTACCTTCGAATCTCTATTTAAATTAGTTTAATAGTTTTTGTCAAATGCTAAAAGCGAACCTAAATTATTTGTTAATTTTATCAACAACACACATCGATTTAAACATGTAATAATATTTATAGGGCCCGTGAAATTCCACGGTTAATTAGATAAAATAAGTTTTAACTTAATTTTTATGTACTTATATAGTTTACTTTTATTTATTATGATACAAGCCGCGTATATTGGATATTTATTTATTATGCCGGTGCTTTTTAGGAATAGTTGTACAGAGATTTTCAGTCGTGACGTAGTCGTGACGTAAACAGTTCCGACTACGAACGAAGAAAGTTCCGATGCTTCTACACAATATGAACAGAAAAAACCTAACTTTTGCCGAACGAAACCTGAAACTTAGGTTAGGGTTAGTTTAGGGTTAGCTTAAAGTTAGGTTAGTGTTAGCTTAGGGTTAGAGTTAAGATAAACAAATCTAGTTTGGTTCGTATTTTATAACCACGGGAAGGAAGGGCTAGAATTTAGCGGGCAATGTTGCGATTGACCAACAGACAGGCTAACAGGCAAAATAAAGTAAAATTGTTATGTATATAATAACACGCCAAGTCATTTCATGTTCGTACGTACGTTATCACCTTTCACGCATATTTGGAAGAAATGGATTGTGTTTGGTGATTAATCTGATGTCGCTAAAGATAAAAATTCCGAATTCGCCCATTTTAAAATAAATTGTTCCAAAATCAAATCATGTCATTCCGTCGACTAAAACAGTATACTTATATATATATATATATATATATATATATATATATATATATATATATAAAACATTGACATTCGTTTTATTGATTTGAAGAATATTTAGCTTAAAATTACTTTTCCGGTAAACGACATGTTCGTTTTATTTATTTACAGAATATTTATCATTTTTACGGAAGAAGACAAAGTATTTTTTCTCTTAGTATTAAACCTGACAGATATTTATTATTTCAAAAGGAATATTATTATTAACAGTATATTATACTTAGAAGGCACCATGGAATTTCCACCGGGTTCAGCTAGTCATATATATTATTTTCATACAACTAAAATAATAATTATTTTATTTTGATCTTTTACAGCGACGATTAAACTATGAAACCGCCCTGGGACGGTTATTTCTCCTAATACTATAATAAAGGGAAACACCACTCTGAAATGGGTAGCTGCGGCGTCCACCGGTAATTATTAATGATATTCAAATGATTTGTTCTTTGCTTTCCGAACAGAATGTCGATCTAAGCACGTTCCCGCCCAAACTGTCTCGGTTAGTTTTTCTTTATTTATCGTTTTCTATATCTTCGTGAAATATCAACGATGGCGGATCGGTAATGAATCGGAGAGCCACAAACGAAAACACTTTTTTTATCCGCTCCGTTTAACGATTATAAATTCTTCTCTTCTGCTAGTTTTTCTTTTCTTGCTGTTTTTTTGCCCGTCCGACTTGAAAAGCCCTGTTTTTCTTGGTGAGGCGTGACTATTTTTTTTTAAATTGTTGTTGTTGTTGTTGTTTCTGTTGTCGAGTTTTATTTCTCGTTTTACTTCCCCTCCCTCCCTATTCACCTCCCCCTCCCTTCGTTTTAGTTTGTTCTACTCGGTTTGATTTTTTTTTTGCTGGTTGTCCCACCAGTCATTCGACGACCCCAGACGGTTTGGTTTGGTGACTGGGCTAATTGTTAACACCTATTAAACAATTCATAAATTAATGGTCCCTGTAAAAGGTGAGAAAAACGGTTGAAAGAAACACCCCTTTCCCTCTACTTCTGATAAAAAGGGGGAAAAGCGCTAATGAAATGGCGTTCCCAGTGAGAAATGTTTGTATACATAAGGAATTAGAAAGAATAAGATTAAAGAAAGATACGGATAAAGGAGAAGGAGACGTATGCGGAGGAAGGGAAGTTAAAGGAAAAGAAGAAAACGTAATAGTAGGAGGAGAAGGAGGAGAAGAGTAGGAGGAGAAGGAGGAGGAGGAGTTAATGCAAAAATACAGCGAGAATGGAACGATCCAAAGCAACTACAGACCAATAACCTGTCCTCTAACCACATGGAAAATGTTAACGGCACAAATGAACGAACATATCTACCACTCCCTTAATAACTGTGGAGTACTCCCCGGGAAACAGAAAGGACACCGGAAAGCGTACAAGACGGACACATGAGCTGCTATACATCGACCAACAAATTCTGGAGGAGGTAAAAAGCAGAAAAAATAACATAGGCATGGCATGGATAGAATATGAGAAAACTTACGACACAATCACCAAAACATGGATAATTCAATGCTTAAGGACGTATAAACATCTGACAAAATTATCAAATTTATGCAGAAAACAATGGAAACGTGGAGACTGGAACTAACAGCTGGAGTACAACACCTAACAAAGATAGAAATACAGAGTGGCATTTTCCAGGGAGACTCTCTATCACCGCTTCTTTTTATCATAGTTATGATGCCACTCATCAAGATACTCAGGAGGTGTAATTCCAAATATAAATTCACAGACACAGAAAGAAACAAAGGTGAGACGTGTCGTCCACTAAAGGTAAGGCTAGAAAAACACCGGAAAGCCGTTATACGTGGAGAAATCGAAAAGTCGGATATGGCTGACCACATATGGAAGGAAAAGGGAAACCATCTACCCTTATGGGATGAAGTAAAAATCATAGATAGCGAAGAACGGTGGTTAGTAAGACGATAAAGAAGCAGCGACAATGACTTACTAAGCAGACCTAGTATAGAATTCAATACAATATGGGAACCTATAATTATAAATAATATATAAGTAGTCATCTATAGTGATAAGTAGTTAGATAAAAAAAAAACAAGAATAGGTTAAAGGCTTCCAAAATTTATACTAGAATTGTCCGCAAGGACCCGTGGCGCAGTGGATATTGTACGAAGTAAAATGAAGTTCTAAGTGACAGTCATCTGAAGATTGAAAGTTCATCATCTGAAGATTGAAAGTTCAATCCGAGCGATACGAAGAATTGCGAATTACTGAAGACGTCTTCCCAGTCATGGCAGATGGAACGAGAGAATGCTACCCCCGTGAATTTAATAAAGGGTTGCGTTCGAAATTCCGTCCAGATTTCCAAGTTCGACAGAAAAATTCCCGAGTTCGACAAAGTACACCTAAAGAAGGTCGGAGATTACACCGTTGTGATAAAAATACCCAAGATGAGAACAGTAGTCTGAATATACCAACTTCTACAAATTATCAAGCCTCATCTAAAAAATTCCGAAACATGAAAATACAAGCAGACAAAGTCATCCAACCAAAGAAAACCAGGCTCGATAATAACCAACAAGAAGGAAAAAACCTGTCAAATCGTAGATGAAAAGCGCAAAAGTATGAAAGGCAAGAGATAAATAATGAAGATACAATTTGAGAAAATAATGAAGACTTAGAAAAATGGAAGACACTGTTGAAGAAAATGGAAGACAATAAAGGAAGGAGAGAATAAGAGATTGGGTGGGAAAGGAAAGTCGGTTAAAAATGGTAATCAAAAATGAAGAAAAAAGAAGGGAAGGAAATAGACGACCGATTAAAAAGAAGAGAACGAAGAAGAAACAAAAGACGAGATTAGAAAGAAAGGGAAAGATCAAATATATGAAGAAAAAGGTGGTAATGAAAACAAAGAACAAAAAATTAAAAAAAATAAGACGGAGGAAACAGAAAAGAGAAGATAATGAAAAAAACAAAATTTTTAAAAAATTGTTAAGGAAAATCAAAAGAAAACAAGTAAATGACGAAGGAAATAAAAAGTAAAAATAGAAAAATAAGTTAAGAAAACAAACGAAAAATAAAATTAAATATTTACGCGTATATTTGTTAGTAATAAGAACAGTCGATATACATAAACGATGATATAGGTTTAAGATTATAATTATTGCCTCTGACTTAGTATGAACTAGCGGGGCTACCCGGCATTGCTCGGGGTCATAAAAACATATAATTGAAGAAAAATCGCGTTTGTAACATCTTTATGTTCAAACTTCTATTTCTCTCCTTCTCTCTATAGCCGTCTCTTTATCTTTCTACTTTTTTCTTCCCTGGTCGCCTCATTTCACCGGTACTTTCTCATTTTGTCTTTTGCGAAAGCTGTTTCTTCCTCACCATTCCTCTTACGTTGCCCAAGGCAAAAGTATGACATATTTTTTTAAAAAGTACCACCTCTCTCTGCGCCTTCTATATAGGTACATATCTCCATCCCGGGGTTACATACTATATAGGTACTTATCTCCGCCCCGGTGTTCATACTATATACGTCCCTATCGCCGCCCCGGTGCGCATACTATATACGTACCTATCGCCGCTGCAGTGCACACACTATATACGTATGTATCGCCGCCCCGGTGCAGATACTATATAAGTACCTAATGCTGCCCCGGTGTGCAGACTACTTAAGTACCTATCGCTGCCCCAGTGCGAATACTAAATATGTACATATCGCCGCCTCCGTGCGAATGCTAAATACGTACCTATCGCCGCCCTTGTGTGAATGCTAATGTCCGTACCTATCGCCGCACTGGTGCGCGTGCTATATACGTACCTATCGTCGCCCCGGTGTGCGTGTTGTATACGTACCGATCGGCGCCCAGAGCGCATGCTAAACATGGACGGCGGCACCAATGGGGCTCAAGCCCCCCACTTTTTGAATTTGCCCCCTACTTTACGGTCATCAATAATGAAGTTATGTATGCATGTGTTTAACCTCCCCCTCACTTTTTAGGAGAGCCCCCCTCACTTTTATAACTGTCCCACCTGTCCTGCTAAATACATACCTATCACCGCCCCGGTACGCATGCTATATAAGTACTTATTGCCGCCCATGTACACATGCTATATACATACCTATCGCCACCCCAGTGCGAATGCTAAATACGTACCTATTGCCGCACCGGTGTGCATACTACATAAGTACCTATCGCTGCCACAGTGCGAATACTAAATATATACATATCGCCGCCTCGGTGCGAATAATAAATACGTACCTATCGCCGCCCAGGTGCGAATGTTAAATACGTACCTATCGCCGTCCCGGTGCGAATGCTAAATACGTACTTATCGCCGCCCCGGTGCGCGTGCTATATACGTACCTATCGCCGCCCCGGTGTACGTACTATATACATACCTATCGCCGCCCCGGTGCGCATACTATATTCGTACCTATCGCCGCCCCGGTGGGCATACTATATACTTACCTATCTCTGAAAGGGTGCACATACTATATATCTACCTATCTCCAGCCCAGTTCGCATACCTAAGAACTCATATTAATGCGCCCCTGTCGTGTCAGAAAAACAAAATAGTGTTCTTTCATGTAATCATAAATGGAAATATTTTTAGTTAAAAAAAGAAAAAAAGAAAGAGCCAATCTTTACACAAAGGGACCCAAAGCATCTTTGTATATTTCATCTCGTTGCTGGCTAGTTGAAAATTCCAACGGCAAAACATTTTGCCAGTACAATATCAAAACTTCAACTGGTTAGGCGGGAAACACCAGACTGTGTGCGTGCTGCACGAACTAGTCCAACAACCTGTATGCCAAGACATCTAATTGGCTGATGAGCCAATCACTCAACGGTAAACCTATAGTAAACCGGTAAATTCTATAGTAAGCCCTATTCTCCCCAATGGTTCACTTTGATCTGTGCAACTGCTATTGTGCATAGGCAGCATGCACTCTGATGATTCAACCGCCATAAGTCAGTTACAAATAAAAACAACAACATTATAGCATCAAGGAACAATTGTAAGCGTGTTATAGCCGCAGCTAAAAGTAGGTATACTGAGATGACCAGAAAAAAAACGCAAAAATTAAGAACTTGTGATTTCTGAGAAAATCTTTAATAGTCTGGTGAATGATGAGCAATCAACAATTCACCCACTATCCAACCATCACAGTGTCTCTTCCACGGCAACAGATAATGATGAACTGCTTGCCCAGCGGTTCGCTTAAATCTACCTTGGACTCCACAAACCACTCCGTCCATAATTTCCCACTACGGACAAAAGCTACACTTGATGATCTGATCATCACCCCTTTTCATGTCCTGGATATCATAAAAAACTTTGAGCTTGCCTCTGTCCTCTCTAACAAATACTTTGCCGAATGTTGCTTCCCTGATAGCTGGAAAATTGCTTCTGTGGTATCAGTATTCAAGAATTCTGGTAAAAGAATTAACACACAAAATTATAGCCCACTCAATCCTTTCTCGCCCTTCGTTAATATATTTGAATCATTAATCATTCTAGCGACAATACACCACTCCGTGAATGCTAAATTTCTTTCTGACCATCAGTATGGATTTAGGCAAGCCCGTTCTACTGCAAATATTCTAACGATAATCTCTGAACACATATACCTTACACTGGCTATCGCAGTTGAAGTTAGGGCAGTACCGCTTGGTATATCCAAAGCCTTTAGCAAGGTATGACAAGAAGGTCTTTTCATAAAAATTGATTTGTACGGTATGACCATTTAATATAATCATATTCTTCTTAGACAAAAGAAAGATTCGGGTCGTCCTCAAGTACCGTAATCCAAACAACAAGGCATAATTCCGGGTGTGTCTCAGATGTCGACCTTTATTATACCTGATTTTGATAAACGCCTTCCTAATGCAATTGCGTCGGAAATGGGTACATTTGCTGATGGCACAACACTCTATTCTCGACACATTGACAACACGAACGCACACATATCACAGGCAATAGCTGAATCCTTAGAAAGTGATATCCAGTCTGTCGTGGAATGGGGCCAAAATGAATTGTTACATTTAATGCTACTAAGACAAATTATAAGAAACCTTTTCAACCACCGATTGCCATAGTTAATAGTAACCGACCCAAGAGTTAAATATTCAAACTCACCGGCCTAACATTCACAGGCAACATGAATTAGAATCAAATACAAAGAAGATACTGTCAAGTCTGCTGCAAAAAAGTTTGGCTGCCTCTATCAGGCTAGAAAACTTATCTCACCTGCAAGTATCCTATATATCTACAAAGCTAGCATTCTCCTATGTATGAAGTATTGTTTTAAATTACATTATTACTATCCCTTGGATTATTTCATTAGTTAATTTATCTGCCGCTAGGCGGATAAATTTATAGTTCCCGATTCTTTCCACTTGTATTTGTTTTTGTGATTAAAACTTATGTTAATAGATATCTAGTCGCCCGTTTCATTTTACGTTATACCTAACTACATGAGCCTGAGGGTAGAAGTGAATGATATCAGAAGAATCCTGACATACTAGCTAACAGGTATTCCACCACACCATTACTCAAATTTGTACTATGTTGAGGATGGGGCAATAGCAACAAAAAAAGCAGAATTACAAAGTTTATCCATACAAAATATATATATCAATTCTATTGACAACTTGTTACGGCAATAAAATAGTAAAGAGTTAATTGGAACTGAGAGTTCAGAATGTTCAGGAAGGTTCTCGGTGAAGAAGGAGTTGTTTTTTCTGCAAGAAGAAGTTGAATAGAGATGATTGTTTCGGTTGTTGCAGTGTGAGTTTGCAAGTGGCAGTGTTTACGTGATGTCACGGTCTTTAGTACTTCGTGAATGCTACTTGTTGCATCTTTGACCCAGGAGCTTAAGCTGGATTTGGGACGCATCCACGTGCGTCATGTCTGAAAAGAAAACCGCGAAAGAGAAAGAAAGCTGCGTGTTTGGGTTTTTATATTACGCGAGAAATTTGGAGGTGAATATTTTTGCGTTTGTGATCAACTGAAATAAACTGCTGATTGAGGTACTGCCCAATTGAGAGTGGATACTTGTCAACAACACACGCTTCTGCCATTTCCTATAAGTACACATATAGTTGACCTCTCTCTACTGTATCGTTGTGTTCATGGTTGGTACTCAGCTGATCTCCAATCCCTGGTACCCCTATAAAACATTCGCAGCAGGAACTCGTCTAGCTGCAACCACAGTAAAGATCTTTCCTTTCTGTCTTTCCTTACCAGAAACTTCCATGAACAAAGTTTCTTTCTTAGAACATCCCATCTATTGAAGAAGGTACCACGAGTCTGCTTTCCAACTGACTACAACATGATCGTCTTCAAGTCTAATGTGAACAAATAGTTGTTGAGCCGTCCCCTTGGATAATCAATTCATCTTAAGTAATCTTCTGCCAATCTCACCCATTTGTTTTCGACCCCCCCATAGAGGCGAAAAGAGGCGATTATAGTCCAACTGATGATTTCTTTAACCATTATCCTCGAGTTGCCCCGTGCCTTGATAATTGATAAGCGGTGACACGTTAGTAAAATAATTTAAAAAATGAAAATAAATATATCCGGAGTGTAACTTAAAAAAAAGTTGCTCCACGTTAATTTAGTTGTGTATGCTTTGCGATCTTGTTTCTTGTATAGCCATTTTGTAGAGGTCCCCCTTGTACTTTCAAAGTATCGATGTAAAAGATACAACGTTGGGTTTGATGGCGATCTATCAGCAGAGATTCTCCAAGGTGTGATTTATGGTCTTACACACATTGACAGCGCTGGGAAAAGTATAAACCTTCGCTCCTCCAAGTTATTGGTAACATTTGAGTTTATCGCCAATTAACCGTTTTATAATGAATTGTTCACAACAGTTATCGTGTTTCAGAATAAAATAGCCTATATAAAAGTGTTGATATGCCATAAAATAGACAAATCAAATTGTAACAGACAAAAGTGTGGCCGAAAACCCACAACACTCTTATATTTTATCTCTATCGGATTCTATTACGATGACCGCGGAGCCAGAATAACAGTTGCTATGCGACCAATGTTGCCTCTCGTTTATTTTCATTGTTCATTGACTTTCTTTTCTTCGTTTGACGTCCAAAGGAAATGCGCCCATGAAAGGGAGATAACCGTGTTAAAGAGGATAATGAAATCCTTTTATTCGCATTTAATCGGCCATCTTGACAGGAATTGTCCTCCTTCATATCTGAATTTAACATCGCATGCAAAATCGACCCTTTTTTCTTTTTTTAAGGATAAAATTACAGATTGGGATCATCGAGTAGACTATATAATAAAGGCCAATGTATATTTATTTATATATTTTTATATAAATAAATATAATATATCCGTCCCGTCACGCAAAAGTTAGCGAATAAGAAACGTGCCCTTTTGTTAGTCTCCGAACGAAAACATTTAAAGTGGTGTGGGGGCTCGGGAGAGAAAGTAAATAGCAAGTCAGACAATCCCTGCTGTCTGAAATGAATTCTGAAAAGAAAACTTTCACTTTGAATAAAAAGTCGGCACTACTCCAGATGAAGCGCCTAATTTCCGTGACTGCTCGGCGGCAATGATCTGGTAGGTTGCGGAAGCGCCCGAGAGCTGCCGAGACGAAAACGAGGCTGAAGCAAAGCTGACCGATCAGGTTGCTGTCAAATCATCTGCGCTCAGCACAACAAAACAAGCGGTAGGAAGACCTTTCGAACCGGCCACAAACGTATCCGTAAACCCTGACCTTCGACGAGAAAATATATGACCCCCCCCCCTAAAAAAAAATATACAAAAAAAACTTGCCTAAATATCCTAAGAAAAATAACATACTTCTTTGTTTTATGTAAAAAAAAACCAAAGACGAAAAAAAAAGAAGTTGCCTAAATATCGTAAAAGAAATTTACTTCTTTGATTTATGTAAAAAAAAGACAAAAAAAAATTAAAATGGTTCATATTTATAGTTCTTCAGCTATGGTTTGTTCATTTTTTTTCCTTCATCTTTTCCAAATATATGTATTTTTTAAATGTTGTATTCTTCGTCTTATATTGTCGTCTGCCACTCTTCCATTTTACGACTTACAGTTTTGCTTCAGCCTCGTTTTCGTCTCGGCAGCTCTCGGGCGCTTCCGCGACCTGCCCGATCGTTGCCGCCGAGCAGTCACGGAAATTAGGCGCTTCATCTGGAGTAGTACCAAAAAGTCAACGGTAGATGTTTTTTTCTCTGATAATAATAATTTATACATGAAAAATTAAATTACTGATGTAATTCTATGATTTTATATGAATATTAGTGCGAACACTAGTGAGGCATCATTTTTTCCGTAATTTTTCTGTATACTAAATAATATTCAAATAAAATGGGACAAAACGCATTATTTCCTATATGTCGGCATGAGTGATACAAAAAAATGGAACGCAAACGAGGTGTAATAGAAATAAATTAAGTCTTTTATTGATGTATAAAAATAATTTATTTAAAAAAATAAAGTGTATGAAAATATTTGTTTCACAAAATAATTCTTTTGTTTTCGCTTTAGGAAGTTATAAAAATAAGTTACTAAAATAATTTACTTCTTTTCATCGAACGTTCTTCTGATTCCGGTTTTTAGCGCCTAACCTCGATCCAATCGACCATGTTGTCATCTAGGAAATAAACTAACACGAGTAAATTTACTCATTAAAAACATTTTTATCTTCAGATTTCATATGTAATACTATATTGATTTTAACTCTAATATGTTCAGCATGTCATAATCTGTCAAAATATACAATTTTTATCGCTTATACACAATTTTATATCGCCTGTTTGAAAAACCTTAAGTGTCACCTAAACTTCACGTTTGCCAAATCGTTTTACTTTTCGGGAAATGATATTGTGATTTTAATTATTTGTTTCCACTTTTGCAATATTTAATTATTTTTCTTGTGAATCCTTTCTGGGCTGTTTGTGGCCAACCATAGCTTGGTGTTAAATCACCATTATCTTCTAACGCATGCGAATGTATCCACTGTTTTACATTTATTTATTGAAAGGCCGCAATGTTTGTTTGTTTGAGAATGTCAATGATTGTAATGGCTACCAATATCATTTCTAGTACCGAAAACCTCTCTATTTAACAATCAATTCGCAAGAAAAGCAAAGAAACCAAGAAAGTAAAAATGCCACATCTTACATATTCGGAATCTGGAAATGGTATGGCAATATTGCGGGGAGATGAAGCTTATCGGCAATGGCCATTTTGGTCAAATCAGCGGAATATTTGGCATATTTGAAGTGAAGAAAACCTCTTAATAATATGGCGATGCCAAGATACAACGCAGATCAAAAATTTGGCAGGCGATATTTTACCCATCACATTAGAAATAAAATACAAACAAACAAACAAAAAACGCGTCAATTATTCTTCTCTTTATTTCTCATCGGACAATAAATTTCCAAGAAAAAAAATACTGTTCCAACAGAATTCATTTTCCGTCGACAACTTTTGCTGTTCAATTGAAAGGATATAAATGGCCGAAGACGAAACTATTCTGCAAATATAAATTGAATGTGAAGAAAAAATGGTTTTAAATGAAATAAAATAAAAAGTATAGGGTCCCGGCGATGATTGCTGAAATACATAAAAGTCATTGGACATAAATATTGCGAGTTTTACTCGATTGAAGGTTTGATGTGATGAGATATTTGTGACTGAGACAACACTAATGGTTGTCGTTTCCTTTTTTTTCGGTTGATGCATGCGGATGACGTCAGCATCTGAAACCAATTTCAAAGTCGAAAGATCAAAAAAGGAAACGCAGGGATTCATATGTGTTATTTCGTCTTTTCTTGTTCTTTTATTTGCTTTTTAAGTACTTTCCGTACTGGTACAGCTTTTGAACCAGACATAACCGACTTTTTGTTCGGCATTTTCTGGCCGTTTACGTAAACAGTTGGAAGATGCTGAAGCGCTTAGTCAATCAGAATGCGAGAAAAGCAGACAACAACTCTGAGTTTTTGGAGGATATGACACCGCAAAAAAGAGGGTTTCCTCATGACAGTATCCAACAGGAACGCTGAAACCCTTCTTTCCCACATCTGCGCTAACTCCAAAAGAAAATTTCCACAGTTTTCGAAAATGACTAAACAAATATAATATCGCAAAAAAGCTTGCAACGATGTTGAACCGGCAAAACCGAACTGTTTTTTTTAAAAACCCTAACCCTTACCTATCCCTAAACTAACCATGACCTAACCATAAACTAACCCTAACCTCGTCAGTTTTTATCAGGTTCAAAAGTTGCACCGGTACAGAAAAAAAAAAACCAAAACAACAACTTTATTTCATTGATTTTCTTCGTCAAAAAATGAATTGTCATAAAAGTAAACACACGGTGAGTGTTTTTCTTTTATTAATTTTTCTGTTAAAAAAACGCCTAGTTTTGATTTTTCCGCTGGTTCGTTTTGATTCCTTTTTTTTCAGCTATTTACGTAATTCTGCGTCGGCAAAAGTCGGTTTTGTCTGATTCAAAAGCTGGACGCTTATTCAGATTAGGACTCGAGCTAACTTTGACTCCGTCGTTAGGGTTAGGGTAAGGGTCAGTGTGGGGTTTAGGGTCAGGCTTGGAGTCAAAGTAAGCTCGGGTCCTAATCTGATAAAGTACCAAAAGCTGTACCAGTACCGTACTTTCATATGTAATCTTTCTTTCTTTCTTTCTTTCTTTCTTTCTTTCTTTCTTTCTTTGTAATGCATTATTTTTTTTCAATATTATTTCTATTCCCTTAGTTCTTTCTTCCCCCGCTCTCGTTACAACCTTTTTTCCGTTGTTGTTTTCTTTTCCGCCTTTGCTTGTTTGTTTGTTTCTACCTTCCTTCCTACCCCCCGATTCTGTTCATTTTTCTTTCTTTCACTTTTCTTTCTCCCACCCCAATTCTTACCTTTGTCTTTCTCACCTTATTTCATGCTTTCTTAATTATTTCAATTCTTTTTCTTTCTTTTCTTCTCTTTTGGTTTACTTGTTTTGTTTGCAATGAAATTATTTTTTCAATAAATTAAAGTAAAACGTCGTCTTTGTATTTATGGATATTCGCTAACATATTTAAAATTAATTTTGTCGGATGACTGCATATTTAAAAAAATGTATTCGTATATCGCATAATTTACAAAAGGTGTCTTCTAAGACCGCATATTTAATAAAAATGTTTTTGGTAAACCATGTATTTAACAATAAGCTTGATAGTAGACTACATATTTTAAAAAATGTATTCGTATATCGCATGATTTACAAAAAGTGTCTTTTAAGATCGCATATTTAATAAAAATGTTTTTGGTAAACCATGTATTTAACAATAAGCTTGATAGTAGACTGCATATTTAAAAAAATGTATTCGTATATCGCATAATTTACAAAAGGTGTCTTCTAAGACCGCATATTTAATAAAAATGTTTTTGGTAAACCATGTATTTAACAATAAGCTTGATAGTAGACTACATATTTTAAAAAATGTATTCGTATATCGCATGATTTACAAAAAGTGTCTTTTAAGATCGCATATTTAATAAAAATGTTTTTGGTAAACCATGTATTTAACAATAAGCTTGATAGTAGACTGCATATTTAAAAAAATGTATTCGTATATCGCATAATTTACAAAAGGTGTCTTCTAAGACCGCATATTTAATAAAAATGTTTTTGGTAAACCATGTATTTAACAATAAGCTTGATAGTAGACTACATATTTAAAAAAATGTATTCGTATATCGCATGATTTACAAAAAGTGTCTTTTAAGATCGCATATTTAATAAAAATGTTTTTGGTAAACCATGTATTTAACAATAAGCTTGATAGTAGGCTGCATATTTAACAAAATGTATTCGTATATCGCATAATTTACAAAAGTTGTCTTCTAAGACCGCATATTTAATAAAAATGTTTTTGGTAAACCATGTATTTAACAATAAGCTTGATAGTAGGCTGCATATTTAACAAAATGTATTCGTATATCGCATAATTTACAAAAGGTGTCTTCTAAGACCGCATATTTAATAAAAATGTTTTTGGTAAACCATGTATTTAACAATAAGCTTGATAGTAGGCTGCATATTTAAAAAAATGTATTCGTATATCGCATAATTTACAAAAGGTGTCTTCTAAGACCGCATATTTAATAAAAATGTTTTTGGTAAACCATGTATTTAACAATAAGTTTGATAGTAGGCTGCATATTTAACAAAATGTATTCGTATATCGCATGATTTACAAAAGTTGTCTTCTAAGACCGCATATTTAATAAAAATGTTTTTGGTAAACCATGTATTTAACAATAAGCTTGATAGTAGGCTGCATATTTAACAAAATGTATTCGTATATCGCATAATTTACAAAAGGTGTCTTCTAAGACCGCATATTTAATAAAAATGTTTTTGGTAAACCATGTATTTAACAATAAGCTTGATAGTAGGCTGCATATTTAACAAAATGTATTCGTATATCGCATAATTTACAAAAGGTGTCTTCTAAGACCGCATATTTAATAAAAATGTTTTTGGTAAACCATGTATTTAACAATAAGCTTGATAGTAGGCTGCATATTTAAAAAAATGTATTCGTATATCGCATGATTTACAAAAGTTGTCTTCTAAGACCGCATATTTAATAAAAATGTTTTTGGTAAACCATGTATTTAACAATAAGCTTGATAGTAGGCTGCATATTTAAGAAAATGTAACCTTGTAGATTGCATATTTAACAAAACTTTCTTCGTAGACTGTATATTTAATATAAAAGTGTCTGTTGGTAGACCATGTATTTAACAATAAGTTTGTTGGTAGACCGCATATTGCAAACACATTATTGTTAAATAGCACGTCACTCAATACGTCCGAGGCCTGATACATAGATGGCGCCACTAATAAAAATCCATGGTTTGACAAAGTACTCACATTAAAATGGCACGTGTCAAAATTTCAGTCGAATCGGATTATTACTTTACAAATTACAGTTGTTTCAGTGAAACTACTGGTTCAAATTTTCAAAACAATGGAAAAATCAATATACGAAATTCGGATTTTTCAGCTCGTAGACCGCACATCTAATCATCTATATCACAATATATAGCACATGAATCTGAATTCTGACTCTTAACATGACCATCATCATATATCTGCATGTAAAGTATTCTTGTGCTGATCTAATGTACATAGGATCTAAAAATGTGCACTTTATTACTGTAGACTCTTATACGAAAAGTGTTCATATTTGTTGCAGTTTCATAAAGTTTTTTAATTACCCGAATTCACATTAACAACACATTTAAAATAAAATAAACGTCTTGTGGTCCGTTGAATTTTCAAGAAAACTAATCCATATAAACCTGGCTCTAAAATTTGTAATCTCTGCATTTCTGAAGCATTATAGATTATAAAAAAATAAGACTAATTTACATGACCTAAAACCTGAAATGATCTCATATTGCCCCCACGAAAGAAAATACAAATATGACCAATTTAAAGTAAATTAAAATTAGTTCTGATTTGTATAAATAAACTCTCCATCCACTAAATATAGAGTTTACTAATAAAGTAAAACAAACAAACATGTTTAATAATAATAATAATGATAATAATAATAATAATAATAAACATTAATATAATTATGATTTAACAAAAGAATAACCCTAAAATATTTGCAAAACATATATTTAGACTTTATCAAATTAGATGTTATACTCACCTTAATACATGAAAATATAGTTAAATTTGTATTAATGTAAAAATAACTTATCTTAATATATGGGTAAGTTATTTAATTGTAAACTACTATAGCTTAATACTTTTAAATGACTCAATCTTCATTTAAATTTAAGAGAACATTATCTCTATATACCCTGTAAAATATTTCGTATCCTTTATTTATCGATCTAACATATAGATATGTCATGTCGAAAGAAGTCTCTTAATCCTTAATCTTTAGTGAATTTGTTCTTTTTATTTAGATAACATCATTTAAACTAATTAAACTTAAATAAGTAAACCTTGTTTGGTTTACTTATCCACCTTAAAAAAGATCAAACATATATCTATTATATTTCTTTAAATTAGCACAAAGAATCATTTATGCGAGTTAAATCGACATTTTCAGGTATTTTTCACCCAACTCCTAGTTGCGGTCTTCGTGGACGCCCGCAAAAGATGTACAAGGGTTGCTTTTCTTCCAAACAGATAAAAGGCAATATTCTCTGTCCGTATTTCATCTCACTGGAACAGCTTACCAGAGAAGGTCATGCTGATGTTAAGATGTAGAAGATTACATAGTTGTGTATGTATAGTTGTCTGCTTTTCTTTTTATTTTATAGCATCTTAATTGGAGCAGCACATATTATTTTTTGGTTTAACATTTCTTATTCATTTTTCTCTTAAATTGCTCTTAGCATTATACACAATAGTAGTCTTAATATTCAGTATCTGTCTTCCACCCAGTCCATCCCCCGTAGTGGGAGGAATTACATCTGAAACACGTCTGCTCTCTTCCAGACAAAAAATCAAGGGAAATCTCGAGCTTACTATCTGTCACGTACCCTATCTTGTTTTCCCATGTTCTTACGTCACTTCTTTTGACACGTTAACCTACTCTTTTAGTTGAAGCGGAAGTTTTCTTCCTGCGTAATCTAATTTCCTTCATACGTAACATAATTTCAAAGTGGAAATTTCCTGATTACGTAATCTACACATCTATCGCACAATCTTGCTAGATTGGTAAAATAGAAGTTTGTATTTAATTAATAATTTACAGTCGATATTATTTTTTAGGTTTAAATGAGGGTTGAGATGCCGTAAAGCAAAAAAGCCAAAGCAATCAGCGGATTGTTAACAATAATTATTAACATTTGGCAGTAAATGACTATCAAATGATTGATACGCCATAAAACAGAGAAACCGAATACATCAGTGTATGGCATGTTCTGGCATTCAATGACTTTCAAATAAGTTGCTATCCCGCAAAACCAATCAGTGAATCATTTACCATAGATATTATGTTTTGAGGCATTGAATAACACCAAACAGGGTTGATATACATTTCCACGGGACTGTTTCCCTGCAAACTACAACATGGTCGTCTTCAAGTACAATATCAAAAATACTTCTTGAGCCTTGGTAAATGGTGATTCAGAAGTATAAAAACACAAACGAAAATGAAAGATGCATACCTACTTGCCTGTTTCAACCATATAGCTTAACTAGGCATACACACGTATACATGTACATTTGAAGTTTGAATTACCTACTAGACACCATAATCGAGTATCTTCGGTCTCTCTGTAACAAAGGTTTGTCAGGACAATCTGACATGAGGTACTTCGCCCTACAAGTAAAATCCGACCAAATATTCAAAATAACATAGTATTCGAAGTCTAAATAAGATCCCCTCTACACGGCTATACACTGCCTCATACGATGAATGGTGCAGCCTCTCATAGTGCTGTTACCTCAAGTAACAGCAGTAAGCTGGATACTCCACCAGACCAGATGAATTCTTCTGGTATCCTGGAAAAATCAGAAAAGACCATAATAAAGATAACTATAACATAGTTTACTGCTCAATCGGAGATAAGAAAATAATGTTCTTCACTGCTTTACTAACTCAACCTCTGAGAGGTAGAAGAGAGTCTTCATTGAACGCTCGTATGTATCTCATATAGAAATCAAGTGTTAGCCCCAGACAAAAAGGCGTCTTGATTTCTGAGAACTTATGTAAGTAACAGGAAAACATTGATATATGTTAGAAACCTGCAGCGACACAGTATCTCCCCGTCCTTTTCTTTTTATTACCCTTCCTTCCTATTTCTCTATTTCATTAGAGTCCATTCTTTAATGAAGTGTAACAATTCTGATCAATTTTCTCTAATCAATCATAATTATTATTTCATTGTAATTCATTAAACATTGTGAGTTTTGCTTCTCATCAGTCGAGTTGAAGAAAGCGGCTGTTCAAAAACGTGTTTATGTGTGTGTGTGTGTGTGTGTGTGTGAAACAAAGAGACGGTGAGGGGGAAGTTATACACAGATGAACCGATTGTCAGACATTACCGTTGCGATAAAGATTTTGAATCTCTCCTTAAACGTTTTATTTATTGGCTAGATGCCCATCAACACAATTCTCATTAAGCCTTCCCACATTGGACAATTTTTAATACCAAAGTTGCTTCGTTTACAATTAATTAGTATCGGTTCGGTCCATCAGTTTGGTCATTTTATGCCGAACATTTATTTCTTTTCTATCTTCTTTTCTTTCTTCCTTCCTTTTTTTTTTATTTCTCTCTTTATCTCCGATTTTCTTTCTTTCCTTGCTTCCAACTTTCTTTTATCTATTCTTCCTTGTTTAATTGTTTCCTCTTTTTTCATCTATTTTTCTTTGTTTCCTGTATTCTCCTTTTTCTTTTTTCTTTATTCCATTTTTTCTTTCTTTAATTTATTTTTTCTTTCTTTGTTTTCTGGCTTCCTACTTTTTCTTCCGTCTATTTATCATTCCTTTATTGTTCCCCATTCTTTTTTTTTTCTTTCTTTCTTTCTTTCATTGCTTCCTACGTTACTCCTTGTTTCCTCCTTTTCTTTTCTTTCTTTCTGTGTTTCCTTTATTGCTTCATACTTTTCCTTTCTTTCTTTCCTTTTTTCTTTCATGTATTCAGTCTTTCTTTCTTTCTTTCTTTCTTTCTTTCTTTCTTTCTTAGCTTCCTACTTTCTTCCTTCTTTTCCTCCTTTATTTATAGTTTCTTCCCTTTCTTTCATTCATTCTTTTTTCTTTTATTGCTTTCTACTTTTCCGTTATTTCTTTATTTCTGTCTTTCTTTATTATATTTCTTTTTTTCCTAGCTTCCTACTTTCTTCCTTCTTTTCCTCCTTCATTTATAGTTTCCTCCTTTTATTTATTCTGTTCTTTTTTTCATTTACTTTGTTCATATCAGAAAGCACGTGTAAGTTTCATCTTTACTAATTTTCTATTTCAATTTCCTTATCATTTTGTTTTTGATGGGGATGGGTCATACTACCGGATTCTAAACATTCACCCGCTATTTCAGAGACTCCAACCGAGAGATCTTCTGAAGATTCTAACTGTCCCTTCAGGCGCAATTGTTTGTATGCCTCTTGCACTTGGTTCACCGAGTATATTCGCCAGGTAGTTTTTATGAATGCATATGTGAAAACGATAGCCGATCACAATACAATCTATAATCAGCGCCACCGTATAATGGCAAATTGTCATAGAATTGAATGATTTATTAAAACCATATGATACCATTTGTTGAACTTTTCGACGTCGAAGAAAAGGTACATTTTCACAGCAGTTATTTTCGGTAGAATTTCTTGGACAAAGACGCAGAAATAAATATAAAAATACATTTATTTTCTTTGTTTGTATTCGGTTGGTAAGAAAATAATCTCGTTTTTTTACTTCTAATTTCAAATTTATATAAATCAGTTAAAACTCAACTTTATTAATAAAAATGAAAATTGTTAGAATGCAAGACCGGTTGTCGGAAGTTTCGGGTCTAATTAAAAACTTGCCAACGACAAAGCATAAAGAGTAATGCTTTAGGTTTCGTACAGCTGCACCCCAGTTACAGCCCAACTCGTTGAGAGCTCAAGCTCGAGGCTCTTACATTAGTTGTAATCCTTCACTCTATAATAAAGACCAATGTGCATTTATTTGTATATTTATATAAATAAATATAATATATCCGTCCCTGTAACACAGTCAAGGAAATTAACTACTTTTTATTTTATTTATATCTATCGTTATTTTTAAACTGAAGTTCTTTAACAGTTTGTGAAGCCCATTTCTAGCTATATCATATTTTCTATTAGTTGATCTTATCGTAAAAAGTGCTTAATTCCTATAAAGTCCCACCTCTAACTCTATAATGTTTTTAAATGAAAAATAGTCCCACCACCAAATCAGTAATCTGTGTACAGTCCCTGGATGCCATTAAAATATTGAAATGGTCAGAGGTATGTCTCCTTGTTCAATATTTATTGTCAAAATGGATTATCAATTTTCTAACCATGATAATCAAGTCGATGCTAGTATGGGTTTTGTCGTACGTTTTTCTTTAGCCATTAAGTTTGGTTTGGTTTTGCTTGTTTTGTTTTACGGCATATCAACCCCTTATGGGCCATTTAATGCCAAAACATAGGTTGAAGTATGGTGAAAAGTTTTTATGCTTCAAGTTCTTTATATGTTCAAGCATTTATTCATGATGTTTGGTTTATTTGTTTTGTTTTACGGCATATCAACCCCTTTCGGGGTATATAATGCTGATTTCGGTCATTTTGGTAAAGGTATTTATGCTTCAAGTTCTTTATATGTTCAAGTATTTATTCATGGTGTTTGGTTGAGTGAAAAAGGGGAAGGGAAGAAAAGGGCGAAAGGGAATGTAGGAGGGAAAAAGGATGAGGGAGAGAAATTGTTGTTTTTTGTTTTGTGTTTTGTAGAACATCATTGAGTTTTGCAAAGAGAAACACACTAAAACATCAATGTTTGCTTCATTTTGGGTCAGAAAGCCGATATCTTAGCCACGAGAAGAGCTTTATTTAGCAGTATAGGTGAAATGGACTTGTAATAAAAGTCGATATCAAAATCTAAGAATTTTATATTATGTTTGAATTTCAAAGTATTAAACCAATCAGAGACTTGATTGGAGGAGGCCCAAATGTGGTACTTAATTTTTTCTTTAATATTGGGGATTATTCTATCTAAACTGTTTTTACTCACAAGGCAAATAAGTCTAAGTGATGGGTGTTTGTTAAAGTCTGCCTTGTGGTTCTCCAAAGTGAACCTAGGAGTGCATGGAGCTACTATTTCTGTATAAGTATACAGAAATAGTAGCTCCATGCACTTCTATGTCCACTTATGCATGTTAGTAAATTGTTAGCTTCTTGGTTCATATAGTGGATGGAGTTCATATGGGTAGTCTAATAGTGTTTGTGTAGTTCTTTACATAGATTTTGTGTATTATTCTTGTCGTTGATTTATTTTCTAGAGAAATCATTTATGCGTCTAATGGATTTAGTCTTATATTTAGTATTCCTTTTACATTTAAAATCTTTAGGTAGATTAACCAAGTCTCTCTCGAAGTTTTCAAAAGCCGTATCGTTTTTAGGATTCCTATATGATTTCAGCCCGTAATGCATTGCTGTTATCCTCTGGGGTTCTTCCTCATGGATTTTAGAGTTCAGTGGAAGTTTATTTGTTTCCAGTGTCTGCCGGTTCCGTAATCTAGCAGTTTATTGACACTATAAAACTTCGTCTGCAGGTGTCTTAAGTAGGGATGGAGATATTCTTCGTTGATTGAGGAAGGAATGTTTTATGGAACATGCCTACCAGTATTAAATATCGCTCAACTATAGATATACTAAATAATTATTAAGTAAGACAAAGAGCACAATAGACAGATAAGTATTCTGCCAACCCTTAACTCATAAGAGAAAGCAAAGATATATTGTCCATATGCCCAGAAATACTGCAGGCATAGAATCAGCTCAATGGTAGAACAATCATATCAATGAGAAATATAAAGGATAAAGTAAATAGAACATACAGAAAAAACACCGAGGCATGTTAGAGTCAATATTTCGCCAAAAACATTATTAAGGCTTTTTCAAGATACCTGATATAAGAAGAACACATAAAGTATCGATATCTACATCAGTGGATAGTAGGAGCAAGATTCACAAATGCGCATGAGCGAGAAAAGAGAACTTGCGGTGATAGAAAAAAGACATATACGTAGTAAGAGATTCCCCAATCAGCAGCCTGTTTTAACGTTTAAAACGCTGCTGCTGCTGAAATAAACTATATCTATATGATCCAATCAAAACCTTTGCTGCCATGATGATTTACCAAACTATATATTCATGTTATCCAATCAAAACCATGATGATTTACCAAACTGGCGACTGTTTACGGGTTAACTCATTATTTACGTCATTTATTTATATACGCCACCCTCTTAGTCCCTCTTATGCGGCTGTTATTACTACTCTTCCCTCTAGTTTCTTACTCCAACTACTCCCTGTCCTCTATTCCATGTCTTTTATTTTACGTGTCATTCGCACTTCCTTTAAACATCAGTCAACGTGGAGACAAAGAAAGACTGTAAGAGTTTTAGATTGATACCCATGCAATGCGATAAATATTACCGTAGATAACGTAGGTAGATCTGAAGATACTAATATAGATAGCTATAATTGAAAAAGCGAAGACGATAAATAAATAGACATATATATATATATATATATATATATATATATATATATATATATATATGGAAATTGTTTCAAGACTTCCTCAGGATTATTGTCTGAAGAAAAAACAAACACAAGTACCAAATGTTTGAAACAGCTGGTGGCGGGTGTAAGCTAAACATTGGGACCGCTTATGAAAAAAGATAAATTATGAGACAGAAATAGATGGTGGCAGTAGGAAATTGAGTTGCCAGTAGAGAGTGTGGGAGGATGATGGCGGTAGGAGTTATAAGATCACGAGGTAGGGGGAGAGACATTACAATAATTGTGGGAGGAGTGGAGCAAACATTAGTAGCGGTTAGAAATAATTTAAACTATGAAAGGGGAGGTGGGGAGATGATACATGTTTATTGAATCATTTTTAAAATTAGCCTTGAGATGAAAGAGTGGAAGGGTTGAAAAATCAGAGCCATGTAATAGGACACCCTTCACCCCCTCGCTCTCTCCCTCCAACACCGTCCTATATCTCTATAAAGCCACCGTTCGCTCATGCATGGAGTATTGTTGTCACATCTAGTTTTATTCATCAAATAAGTCTCTCCTTCTTGGACAGAGTGCAAAAAAGGGTCTCTTACTTAGTAAGATCCACACTGTCTACCAAGCTCTAACCTCGATCCCATCACCGCAGTGTTGCACCCATGTGCTTGTTTTACAAGTACTTCCACGGAATGCGCCCCGATGAACTTACTGCACTTGTACTCCATCAACGTAAATAGCCACGACAAACCCGACTAGCAGCAAAATCTCACCATTCAATGTAGACGTCCCTAGATACCGGAAAATGAAATATGTATGTATATAACTATTTATATAAATATAAATATATATATATATATATATATATATATATATATATATATATATATATATATATATATATATATATATATATATATATACGAGGATCGTTCAATAAGTAATGCCCCTGACCCATTTCCCATAGCAGTAGATTAATGAAACTTGGCACAGTTATTAGTCTTTCTTTACATAATAACCACCCAGAGTTATGCATTTCTCCCATCATTTGATGCAGCTCTGGACACCGTTTTTGTAGAACACCCCAGGTTGGTCCTCCAACCACGTCATAACTTCAGAAATCAAGGCTGCATCATCTGGGAAACGCTTTCCTTTCAAAAACAACTTCATGGCTGGGTAGAGATGAAAATCAGAGGGTGCAAGGTCAGGAGAGAAAGAGGGATGGGGGGAGAATTTCATAGCCACACGCCCGTGCTTTTCATCTGGCGACATGCGAGTTGTGGACCGGAGCGTTGTCCTGCAGCAGGAGGAGGATACCTTTGCTGACTTGCCGCACCTCTTGATTTTGATAGCTTCTCTTAATTTCATCAAAAGTGAAGCGTTATAGGCTCATGTAATTGTAATACACTTTGCCAGTAAATCTGTCATCACTACTCCGTCCTGGTCCCAGAAGACTGTGAGCGTGACCTTGCCAGTGGAGGGCTGCATCATTGCCTTCTTTGGAGGTGGTGAGTTCAAGTGCTTCCACTGCATTGACTGGGCTTTGGTCTCTGGATCATAGTGATGGATCTAAGTTTCATCCTGTGTAATAAGTCTTTTTAAAAACTTTGACTCATCTTCTTGGCACATCTCCAAATTCATCATCGAGCACTCGACGCGTTCTTGCTTCTGGAAAGGTGTGATCAACCTGGGAATCCATTTGGCAGACACCTTGTGCATATGCAAGTGGTCATGAATGATAGTTTCCACAGACCCTGTACTAATCTTGACCTCTTGGGCTATTTGGCAAATAGTAATGCATCGATCGTCCAAAATGGCAGCCTCAACTTGATGGACAGATGCCTCATCAATAGCAGAAGAGGGACGACCAGGTCTGGGAGCTGTTTCCACAGACTTCCAGCCAAGTTTGAATTCACGATGCCAACGTTTTACAAGGTCATATGATGAGGCATCATCACCATAAATTTCTTTCATTTCATTAAAAGTCTCCTTTGATGTGCGTCCTTTCAAATACAAAAACCGGATCACTGCGCGACACTCAACTAACTCTATTTCACACCTGACACAGTTCAAACATCTGTAAATCAGAAACCACAATTAGTTCAGAGCCGTTTTTTACAAAATAACCCATACAGATATTAATCATTCCACATGCAAAATTTCATGTAGATTAGACAACTGGAAGTTGATTAGAGGCATTACTTATTGAACGCCACTCGTGTATATATATATATATATATATATATATATATATATATATATATATATATACACACATATACTATACAATATTTATATATATATATATATATATATATATATATATATATATATATATATATACAATATATGTATGTATATTGAGAAAGAGAGAGGCTGGATATAGTGAGAAATATATATCTATTTTCTGAAGTGTGTCGAGTAAGCTACTGATGCAATGAGACATAAACAAACGCAACTCATAGAAATTATTGAATGTTTTTTGGAGTGGAATGAAAATCTCGCGACGGCTTCAAACAAAATGAAAAATAAAATGGCGAACAAAGTCGGTTTCTTTTATTGAACTTTTATGACGGAAGAACACAGAAGAAAATGTTGTTTTCCGAACCCGACACCCAACGGAGCGACGAGTAACGACGGTGAAAATGATTACCTAGAAAGTATTTAAACTATTTTTACAAAGGGAAGCGTATTTAATTATCTTGCAGACACCCCCCCCCCTTCGTTACACATATACTTATATTCATACATTTTCACTCGAATGCGTCAGTATACGCATATACTTAAGTACAAATGTACACGCACATCTATCAAAGCATTTGCACGTACATACATATATCCACATATAACGCACACACGCACACACACACACACGCGCACTTCATATATATATATATATAAATATATATATATATATATATATATATATATATATATATATATATATATATATGGCGGCTGTCTATTCGATTACGAATATGACCACTTTTGGCGTATCGATGTGATATTAGTGTAAAAGTTCATAGTGAGAGGTACGGATATGGATCTTCAGGCCTGTCAGACTTTTACAGACCATACCACAGAAGTGGCAGGTGTTGTGATAATCTGAGGGTATGCCATAAATGGAGCCACCTTTTGTCCGTGCTTGATTTTGCAAAACATACACTCGTTGGTAATTTAACAAACTTGCACGTGACATACTTACCAAATTACAAGCTTGGCATGTTCGGTGTTCCATATTTACTTTATGTGCTAGAGGTGTCACGTTCCGTCCACACCTGCGGCTCTCTTCTGTTGCTGGTGTTTTATCCTATTCATTTCAAAAAAGTTTGCTGCCTTCAAAAATGACTTTCCTCCACCTTGACCTATCAACAGCAACCATTTTGCATTCTCCAACATCAATAACGAAGCACTTCAAATTGTCTTTAAGACAATCTTTGAATCGCTTACGAGGTTTGTGCTGTGGGGGAATTTTCCTTGCTTGGCCTATCTGTCATCATTAATACGAATAAGATTCCCAGCCCAACGAAGTCTGCGTTTACTTATACCAGACTCCAAGCTTGGAACAGTAGCTCATTCCAACACTTCAGTGTCAAAGGTAAAGCTATCCCAACGGATGTAAAGCAAGTGCCTAAGACAATTCTGCTGGAAAGGCTCTAGCAGGCAAATATGAGCTCTGTATGTTGTCCATGTCTGCAAGTCTGCAAGCATATAACAAAGTTGATACAACACACGTCTCATGCACAGAAATCTTAGTTTACAGTCTGATATCGCATGGTGCTCACACCCGCTTTTCCTAATGACTTAAAAACACACCATCCTGTTCAATATGTTTATTTATCTCAGCATCCAACAACTTAATCCACGGAATAACACAACCCAGATACATAAAACGATCCACTACAGACAGTATGTGCCCTTCAACAAATATATTCGGTTCCTGATACGGGTTGCCCAGGCGTATTGCGAGACCAATGCTTCTACACGCCCATGCAAAGTGATCCATGATACTCTGCATATCATTTTGCGAGTGACTACGAGATCCACATCATCCGTATATATATATATATATATATATATATATATATATATATATATATATATATATATATATATATATATATTATTATCGGGGCGATAAAAAAAACAAAGTAGTAGAAATTAAAGAGTGTGTGTAACATCTTTATATAAAAATTTCAATCTGTCTTCTTTCTCTAGTCGTCTCTCTTTCCCTGGTCCTCATTATTTCCCTCCCTCCTTCAACCCTCTATTTCCCTTTTCCCCATATGATTCTTATCGTTTTAAATGTTTTAAAAACTTATAATAATGTAATTCATGTAAATTCTCTTTACTAAATATGTATTTTATGTAACTGTGGATTTTCTTTAAGAAATATGTTATGTAAACAAACAAACATTTAGGATGAAAGTTATTAATTATTCTTACATTGTATTTTTGATCCCAAAATAAAATTATATTTCATTTTTTAAAGACTTTAAAATCGAACTTGAATGCAATGACTTAATCGCTGGCGGCCATGTTGTAATTTCCTATAATTTTCTTTCGTAAAATAGTAGCAATAGTTTGATTAGCGTTTGTCGCTTATTTAAAAAAACAATACCAAAAAACTAAAAATTTAGAGGCGCGTCCCTGGCGCTGAGAAACGTTAAATAAAATTAAAAGTTATTTCAAATTATTAGGTAATTAAATTAAAATATGACTCAGGATTTTCAAATTACTATAAAATATAATGAAAAATAACTGAAAACAGTCCCCCCCCCCCCCCCGATGAAATCTGCCCCATGAACCCCTAAGAGGTTGGTTTATAGATTCGGGCATACTCCCATCACCTTACTCTGTGAATGTTACATAAGAATGCACTTTTATATGTTATCTATATTCTCTAACCTTTTTTAAACAAACCTTAATTGTGTTTTTAAACATGAGTTATCGTTCTTCCATAGCCATCCTCTAACAAATAAATTTAACTAAAAACCATAAATTGTTTTATGTACTTGAGGTATAATTTGCCGGACAACGCCGAATACTTTTCTTATATAAGATATTATAAAATGTACATGTACATGTATTTGTGTACGTACAGAATAGCGGGCAGTGGCGGCTAGTGGCGGACCTTCGCATAGTTTTTTTACCCCTCTCTATGTAAATAGAATTGACGCTGAGAAAAGTTAAATAAAATTATAAGTTATCTCAAAGTATTACGTAATTAAATTACAAACCAAGCTAGCTATTTAAAATTACTATAAAATATAATGTAAAATAACTGAACCCCCCGACCCCTGATGAAATATGCCCCATAGACCCTTAAAAAACGTTTAAAAAACGTGAGTTATCGTTCTTCCTTAGCTATCTTCTAACAGATGAATTTCATTAAACACCATGGATTTTTTTATGAACTTGAGGTATTACGTAATTAAATTATAATATTACTCAGCAATTTCAAATTACTATAAAAATAATGAAAAATAACTTAGAAGTCCCCCCCCCCCCTGATGAAATATGCCCATGGACCCCGAAGGGGTGGGTTTATAGATTCGGAAATACTCTCATCATCTTACACTGTGAATTCTACATAAGAATACACTTTTATATGTTATGTATATTCTCTAACCTTGTTTTAAAAACCTAAAGTGTGTTTTTAAACGTGAGTTATCGATCTTCCTTAGCTATCCTCTAACAAATAAATTTCATTAAAAACCATGACTTGTTTTATGAACTTGACGTATTACGTAATTAAATTACAATATGACTCAGCAATTTCAAATTACTATAAAATATAATGAAAAATAACTGAAAAGCCCCCCCCCCCTCCGCTCTGATGAAATATGCCCCATAGACCCCTAAGGGATGGGATTATAGATTCAGGGAATACTCTCATCATCTTACTCTGTGAATTCTACATAAGAATACACTTTTATATGTTATGTATATTCTCTAACCTTGTTTTTAAAACCTAAATTGTGTTTTTAAACGTGAGTTATCGTTCTTCTTTAGCTATCCTCTAACAAATAAATTTCATTAAAAACCATAAATTGTTTTATGAACTTGAGGTATTATTTGCAGGACAACACTGAATACTTTTCTTATATAAGATATTATAAAATGTACATGTATTTGTGTACGTACAGAGTGGCTGGCAGTGGCGGATAGTGGCGGACCTTGGCGTAGTTTCGTACCCCCTCTATGTAAATAGAATCGACGCTAAGAAACATTAAGTAAAATTAAAAGCTATTTCAAAGTATTACGTAATTAAATTACAATATGACTCAGCAATTTCAAGTTACTAGGAAATATAATTAAAAATAACTGAAAACGACCCCCCCCACCCTGATGAAATATGCCCAATGGACCCATAAGGGGTAGGTTTATAGATTCGGGAATACGCCCATCAACTTACTCTGTGAATTTTACACAAGAATACACTTTTATATTATATCTATATTCTTTAACATTTTTTTCTCTAAGGCACACACACACAAACACACACAGATACAGACATGCAATTTTATATAGAAGATATACATATATATATACATATATACATACATATATATATATATATGCATATATAAATATATATACCCATTTATATATACATATATACATTATAAACATATATAAATACATATACATATATACATATATATACATATATACATACATGGATATATATATATATATACATATACATATATATATATAATATTTATAAATAAATATTAAATTATTTATACTTACACACACTCACACACACTCACACACACACACACACACACACACACACACACACACACACACACATATATATATATATATATATATATATATATATATATATATATATATATATTGAGAAACAGTTATAAGACCACAAGCAATTCTGCCATAGATAAATAAAATAAAAATAACAATAAAAATATGATTTTTTTTAACTGAATTTTTTTTTATTGGAATATAAACAATTTTGTTACAGAATTCTTTAGATGAGGTTTAATAATTTAGATTATTCGGACTATTGTTCTAATTTTTGTAGTTATATTTACAACATTGCGGCCGATGTAACTTCCGGCCTTTCTTTATGCGAATCTTCCCTTACTTGTGAACCATCGAGTTCAATTTGGGAGTCTTTATGTCGAACTTGGGAACCTATACATTATTTTGAACTAAACCCTTTATTTAATACATATTAAAGATTAGATTGTAGATTGTTCTCATTCCGCGTCAGCCATGACCGAGTGGAAGTGTTAATTTATTTTATTCCTAGTTATTATCGCCCGTGGTAAGGATTGAACCACCACCTATACAAGAATGACACTTAGAACTGATAGTTAACAACGCTTTTAACCATATTATAACATACATGGCGGAATAAGATCAAGCTGACCTAATGGATTTAATAACGGACTACTTTGAATTTCGACAAAATTTCTTAAGAGAGTAATAGAAATAAATTTATTACTATATGGATTGTTGATTTTTTCTACCTTCATCATCATCATCATCATCATCATCATCATCATCATCATCATCATCATCATCATCATCATCATCATCATCATCATCATTATTATTACTGACATGATCTGTAAGAGTTAAGACAACATCAATTCTAATGATCTCTCAACGGCAAAAAGTGGCGTTCCTTGTGTTCTGAGTGACAAGAACTCTTCCCATATTTCCTGAAATCTCCGCTTCTTTTGATCACTATTGAAAATCACTTTGCGCTTTAACAACAGCTGTTTACCATGGACTCTCGTTGATAACGGCTGATGGCTTTCACTGGAACCTGTGTGACAATAAGCCTCTCCAAGATTTTACTTATCCTTTTTACTTTGCCAGTGAAGTTCGGTATTGTGTTCTCCTTCCTTTATTTTTCATCTTCCAAGACCCGCCATGACAAAAACCTATATTTGTTCCATCACGTTTTTTTTAAAGAGAGGGGTCAGATTATAGAATTTTTATTCATTATTAACGTTATATTGATCTGTATTATACATTGGTCCCTCTATTCGGATTTACCTAACCAATAATGTTTGTATAAATAAAATTGTATACTAAAGAGCAGCTCTACTTGTTATTGAGCACTTTTTATAAACATTGGAGTTTCAACGGATTTACATGTACAGAAACTAATACAATACATACACACATATATATATATATATATATATATATATATATATATATATATATATGAAGCAATCCAACAAAAGATATAAGCGTCAACTAATATCTTATAATTAGTGAAACATCCGGATAAAAAACTGAAGCTCAATATACTGGATAGAGCATTAATATTATAATATAAAATGAAGTAATAAAATAAGGTGTCAATCAAATTTTATTAGAATTCAAAGTTCATGCTAAGGACTTAAGGATGCTTTGCATGAACTTTGAATTCTAATAAAATTTGATTGACACCTTATTTTATTACTTCATTTTATATTATAATATATATATATATATATATATATATATATATATATATATATATATATATGTATGTATGTATGTATGTATGCGTGTGTGAAGAGTTCGAATGTAAAACACAATAAATCGAATGCCTTTCAATTGAGAAATTAAACAATAAAAGGACAAACATCAAATTTAGACTTGGACTAAAGGCTTACTTTAATTGTATGCAAGAATCAATATGCTAATATGACTTTATGTAAAACATGATTTGGGAAAGTGATAGAGTGTTTAAATGTAACACTGTATGTAGTAAGAACTTCGCAAAATTTGAAATTGCGTTTATCGCATTTCGTATTCGATCACTTTTTATATATATATACACTGTTCCTCTGTATCACAGATCTTCAATGTGACTGTACATGCAAGTGTTTCAAGCAAAGATCTAAACTCGTGCAAAAGTGTAACATATTTCTATCATTAAAAGTACTATCTCTGTTTTACCAGGTCACCCCACTCACTCGCCCCTCCTTCAACGTATATTTAAGTCATCGTTTAAAAATAAAATCTTAAGAGTCAGTGGGGATCGAACCATCGCCATCTCGGTCTTTGTCCTTTATCCACACCCGCAGTGCCAAGTGGACAGCGTATAATACTAGACGAAAATAGATCACTTGAACGCCGTTTTAATCCGGACTTCGTTTTGTTAAACTGCATATGCGCACAACGTACAGATGACTAGAAAACGAAGAAATTTGGTACCCCTCCCGAGAAGTTTCGATTCGGTACGATGAAATCGATGTTTTTCTTTCAATTTTTCGATATTATGCGACCGAAAGCTGGGCGATTCAGAAAATATCAACTTCACGGTTCTGTCGAGAATCTCGCAAGCCTTTTGCAGACATACAAACATACAAACATACAAACACCGATAACTCTCCTTTATATAGGAGATAGTAGCTGGCGATTTCGTTTTTCACAGTGCGCAATCCGTGATGAAATGCGGATAGCTATTCACAATCTGACTGTTTCACTGTATCACGGACCTCTAGTGTGGCTGAACGTCTCATTCTGTTATAGTGAGGATGTTCGACGTGAAAAGGATTTATGAAATAAATGTGCGCAGGATATTTGCGACATTATTCTATTTATTACCGCCATGGAAATCAAAATGGCTCCAAGCCAAGTCAACATATTTATGTGCGCACCCAAAAGCAAACTACTCCACAATTACCTCTTAATGCGATACGTTCATATGAATATATGGACACCATATTTTATATAGAAAACATGGGATATACTGCTTTTCTACATCTTTCACGCTTCACTACAAAAAAATGTCGAGTTCTGTTTAATTAAGCTCATTTACCAAATAAATATAGCTAGACGAATCTAATGAAATATCTTAGTCCTGCTTAAATTATGTGTTTGTGTCCTTATTTCTGCAAGCATGTTGGCTTGCTTATCCACTATTTTATGAATTAATTTTCCATTTTGTCTTAATTTGTAAGATTCTCCTATTAAATGACCAGTATAGCTTTATATACAAATGCTGCATACCTAAAACAACTTTGTTAATCATTTCGTCTCAAGTATTACTTTCATTCGATTTATATATTTAATCCGTTCAAACATTTTTGTTTTGATTACTGATCTCAACAAAGGAGTTGGAGGAAGCAACTCTCTCTCAGTCGAAACTCCTCTTAAAGAAACCAATTGCACCGTAAGCAAATAGAGAGCAAATTTTATTAGAGTACACTTGCACATTTCACATTAATCATCATATCTAATAAACATGCTTAAAAATACAAAAACAAACAACGAAATTAGGTTTTCCAATTGTAAATAATACAACATCAGTCGGGGATACTTTGTTGCTGTCAGGCTGAGGTGATGTTCTGTTCAGTCTCAGGATGTCCACCCTCCAGGCTTTACCTTCTCTTTGAGAAGGGATTAGTTTATTGGTAATCGCCTAAGGCACCCCTACTGGGGAATGCCTACGGGACTGCTTAGGACGTTTTTGTAGGTTCAAGCGCGCTAATCCTAGTGCGCTGGTTTCCACACCTGACATTGTGTCTAACCTTCTGGAGAGGAGGTAAATAAAAAATACTTTGACCCTGTGTCTAACCCCCTGGAGAGAACGTAAATAAAATACAAAAACAATAATCCTCTTCCCAGAAAAATTCTTAGAACCACCATACTTTATATATATATATATATATATATATATATATATATATATATATATAAATATTCTTAGTTACATATGTTCATACATATTTTCTGCTACGACCTTATTCAAAGTCTAGCTTTCTCAAATCACGATGAACGTACCTAAAAGACGTTTATACTGTTGTAAAGTTTTTGGTTAGGGGAATAACTCGTAAAGGGAGAAGGGATATTAGAAAATATTTAATTTCAGACGATACACATAATACGTATTCTCAATATACATTAATACACACTTATTCTTATACACACAAAAAGAGTAGACAAAAAGTTAAAGATATATATATATATATATATATATATATATATATATATATATATGTGAGATAAATCTAGTCAGAAAAAATAAGAAATAAATTAATAAAAATAAACGAATATCTATCAGAAAACAAGACCACCTACACGCTGACATATCGGCACACACTTATGGCTATGTCAAACATGTCTCCTATTATATCATTAAAAGAAACCTCCCGACATTTAAGTACATACACACAGATAACTAAACTAAACTAAACTAAAATACCCTACGCACAGACATATGCTCATATATATTTATAAATATATATACATATATATTCATATACACACATAAATATTCCTGCATACATATTCAAAGACATCTAAACCTATCCGTGTATACTTTCATATAACTGAATTTACAGCTTTTAAAGATCGTTAACAGGAGAAGAACAGCCTTTTCGTTTCTTAAATTATTTGGTTAAGGTGGTCAAAGTAAGTCTTATAGACAAGCTGTCTAGGGTACTTGAAAGTACATACGTTTCCTTTACCGCCGAAGCAGTTATGCACACACATAGTTATATATACTTACATGTAGGAGAGTTGTAATTACGAGTGTCTTCGGTCTCTTTGTACAAGGGTTTGTCAGGACAACCTGACATGAGTATACTTCACTGTACAAGTAAACCCTAGCAAACTATTTTAAATAACATAGCATTCGAAGTCTAAATAAGATCCCCATGAAACGGCTCTATACTGGCTCATCCGAAGAATGATGCACCTTCTCCTAGTGATGTTACGTCAAGTAACAATACTTAGCTGGATACTCCATCAGACTAAATGAATCCTTGTTCTGGAATTCAATAAGACCAAGAGATTAGAAGAACGATATAACATTGTTAAATGGTCAATTGTGAGAGGAAAATTAATTTTC
>OY744519.1:98380377-98417877 GCA_963556195.1 Sepiola atlantica
GAAGAGATGCTGCCTTCCAAATTCCATAAACACTGGATTTAGAATCACAACCCAGTAGTACATGGATAAAAAGAATGTTGGAACAGACCACATCTCCCAAAGATTTCCTCATCTCTTTGATGTTCCAGGCTTTCACACTATTTGCACTATCCTTTGGTTGTGGCATGAGTAAGATGTTGTAATCATCATCTCTATTGGCATGATAACACAGAAGGACCAATAGGTCAGTGTCATCTGCTATCAAAATTATTTCTCTTGTCTGTGCCAGTTCTAGAGCAGTTTTCACAATCAATACATCAGCGTCTCCAGATGCATGGACTACTTTACAACCTGTTTCCTCCAAACTCTTTCCCAGCAAGTTGATGAACAATTGTTTGTTTTCTTGATTAGCTTGGAAAACATCCTTTTTTAATTTGAACACTATTAAATGTGCCAGTGACACATTAACACCAACAGAGCCCCCTGCTCGGCGTTGGTGAGTCGCGTCTTTAATGGATGGACCACTTTCATACCCATCAAAGACAATACATGCTAAATTCCATATCTAGTTGTGACATATATGCGGTATTGGGCACATATCTCATAAAATGTGTGATCTTTTTGTCATGGGAGGCGTTGAAGTAGTGCTCCGCCATCAAAGAGATACTGTGGATATGAAGACTGTGGACCTGATTGTACAGGAGAAGTCAGTTCCCATATTGCGTCTGCCAAAGCCGTTTTTTGCCTCTCGCGGTAGTCCGAAAGAATCAAAAAGTGCAGGTGGGTAACCACAAAGCTCATACTGGAAATGTTTTTACTGCTGCTGATTTGATGGTTCATTGGTAGATATCACACACAATCTCTGGAATAGGAGTTGTGGATCAGTCTCAACTGCTTCATCTTTGCTGAGCGAAACTTTTGACCCAAGTGTAATTGCCTGATCCTTTCTTTTAAAAGTGTAATCGTGGACATTTTCTCCAACCATGTACGCTATGATTGCCTCTCCTATGGAGTTTGCTCTGTCAACATTCACCTTTTTGTCTCCAGTTACTCCACTTGAAATGCTGTGAATGGACGGATCTTTCGTAAAATGGTCATATGTCTAGAGAAACGCAAGGAGCTTCCATGTATCCCCCACATTTCGCTCTTTTCTTGCTCAAGTAGCCTCCTGGTACTGGTAACTAGTACAATAACGAATGCCTAATAGTTCTTGCATTGTAAAGTTGATTTCAGCGTACGCTGGCAGTGATAGCGTCCAACCCAATCGTTGAATTTCGTCTATTCCTCTGCCATGAGTACGACCTCCATACGTCTTCATGCTTCTCATTAGCACCTGCCCAATAATCACATCCGTCGACAAGCCAGCCCAGTAGCGATCACCCCGTCTAATCACATGGAATCCTTCAGAAAATTTCTTGTACACTTCAGGATGGCTTTTCGGCAGCCCCACCATTTGCTGCAAGTACAAGTAGGTCGACTTTGCATATAGGATGTGTCCTGTTGCAGCGAATATTGGCAGCATTTTCCTTACAGTGTCATGGTGCAGTTCCCAGTTCCCGGTGCGCTTTGCCTTGATAAACAATTGCAGGATCTTCACCATATCAAGATACACGCAGGTTGGGTTACCAAGGTCCATGTCGATAATTGGTAAAAAACTGTGACTGATTTCCAAGGATATGTTCCTTTGTGCACTGACTGCATAAGACCTGACCATGCGGATCTTGACGGATGTGAAAGTAGTGAAACCCCCCAAAGGATGCTAACATTAGCATGGGAATCTACAAGTTTCTTGAGCTGAAGCTCTTTAAATGTCATTGGTGGTTTGTTGGTGTGCTGTGAGTCTAGGTCCTTGATGTTGATTCTTCCAACCCTTAATATATCTTCTGAGAGGACCTGCCTCCTTGGAACTGGTTTTGCTTTAACTTTCCCGGGCCTAAAAGAGGCTATGATGCCCATACTGTGGAATGTGTCTAATCACTCAATACTTCTTACATTACAGTCCACATTATCAGCTACGAATTGCACAACTTCAGTTTCAACAGGGGAGAGAGTTTCAGCGCCATGAACAAGAGCAGCACCTCTTTCGAATTTCTGGACTTCCGAGTAAGATGAAGAGAATCCATGCTTATTCAGAGTGTCAATTAAGAACCTCGATCATGCATTTCCACTGCTAAACAAAACTGCAAAGGTGCAAGGAGAACTCTAGGTCTACCAGCCTGCATTATCGCTTGACCAACTGATGCAAGTTCAAATCATTGTCTTTGCCTGCAAATATCTTCCTGAGAAAGATCAACAATGTTTTAAGAACATATTCAATAATTGCATCCTGTTCAAGATCATTCTTAGACGGGTAATATTCTGAACTTGTCTGAATACCTTTAATGTCATTCTTGATAAACTTGGCTGCCGTTTCTATGATTCTAATGACCTCTGATTCTGAATTGTCTGTTGAACGGCTTTGTACATAGAATTCATGGAGAATACATTTTGCTGTACTTAAGAATGTAACAACATTATGTTTCCCATTAATTTCATTTACAATGATTTTGTCTTTGAAATGTTCTAAGAATCGAGATTTCATGTATGAGGGACTGTATGGTTCAAAGTCAGTGTCCTCGATAATTTCCTCCATTTTTTAACAAGATCGACAATGGTGAGTTGCCCCTCGTCATTTTGCTGCAAATATTTAGCAACTTCCATAAATGCATGCTTTCCCTCTGAATCCTCTGGTCTACCAAAGTTTTGTTTCTTAGAAGAATCAGTAGTAGAGAATGCCTTAGGAATGTTTTTATTGGAATCAAAGTTTGCAAAACATGTTCTGTGATAACGGTTCTTCTGAAACAAGGTCAACTACATAACCTATTCTACCTTTCTCACAAGCTTTTAACACTCTGTCCTTAAACTCAATAGTTTCTACATGGGAAACATCAACACCTCTTTTCTTTCTATCAGATTTTGCTCCAGAACCATAAAAATGATAATGTGCCTTAAAGTTAAACACGCACAAAGAGCTGCTCGCACGGGATAGCATTTCATCATGGGTGGACCTGTGTTACGGTCAATTTCTATGTATTTGGGGTAGATCCAACGCTGTCTGCATTTCTTGTGAAGACGTTGACCAATCTGAATTATGATCTTCTCTCCACGTTGTTCAGAAGCTCTATTAATGGAATCGATGCTCTTCTGGCTGACGATGAATGTTTCTTCATTACTGGACAGTTCATTGTTGCAAATAGCACACTTGTCAGCATCCATAATTATCGGTACTTCAGTTAGGCCAACTTGAAATTAGAATATGACAGAATATTAAGCTCCTGCAGTAATACAGCAAAAGAGACAAAAATAAGGCATAAAAAGTTATATTTAATTTTATGAAAACTGTTGGTTTTTATCCAATTTCACATTGCTACATTTAGTATTTTTGAAGATGAATTTACAGAAATTGAGTTGAGAGAGGGAGGCAAGAATCGGCGGCAATCTTTAAAGATTATTTAGATTTCGAAGTCGATTCTGTACTCTGTCAAGCCATCTAGATCAGACATAGGATTTGTTAGTAAAATATTATTATATAGGCTAATTCTAACAATTAGAACGAAGGTCACATATCCGCCATGGACATCTTCTAATCAGGTAACGGAATGGTTTATAAATATCGACAAAATGATAGTACTAGTAGTTTCGGAGATATGACGTTAAACACTAAAATTGAAACAAAAGATTAAAATTAGAGTGCATATGGCTTTTTATATAAGTTCAACATTTATGGGTATTTTTTGAGGAAATTTTTCACCCATCACAACAGCCGTTCTATTCACTTATCTACTAATTTTCAGCATATTAGTACTATTAGTTTCGGAGATATGACGTTAAACACCAAATACGCAAAATTGAAACAAAATATTAAAATGAGAGAAGAGGGTGCATATCGTTTTTTTATAACTTCAACATTTATGGGTAGTTTTGACGACATTTTTCACCCATTACAACAGCCATTCTATCTTGAGGATTTTCAAAAGCTGAGTCTAACGATCGGGGGACTCTCATTACTTATCCTCAAAGTTCAGAAATATATTAGTGTCCCGACTTACACGAGTACTGCAACTAGTATATATTAAAACATTCGTGTATCTTCATGAATGTACTAGCTTTCGTAGAACAATTGAATATCAAATATGTCCCTGCGAAGAAATGTTGGGTATTGGAATGGGAGTAAAATAGCAAGTATCCACTTCATCATCGCCGACATATCTATAATCGGAAATCGCGAACAAGTGTTTATTAAAAAATCCTCATTTCTTTTGGCCGTAAAACTTTTGTCAGACTTTTTTATTTTTATTATCTATAAAAAAGTTTGAATTTATTATTTGTTAATGATTGTTTTTTACTTTGTAATATTATTATATTTCGCTAATAATTAAAAATAAAATAAATAAAAAACACACATTCCAATTCTTAAACAGTATGATCTTATTATTTGTTTAAAATATTTTCAAAATTAAAAAATAATTCCAATTATAAAAAACAGTTTGATTTTATTATTTGTTAATAATTAAATAAAACTGTCATTTTTTTTAACACCGGTTCGCAATTTGCGATTTCATATATGTCGGCCATGGTGAAGTGGGTACTTTTTATTTTACCGGCATAAGCACTTACACAAACTCTTTTTTAATTTGTACCAATTTATTAGCATTTACCTATCATGAGAAAACACTGGGAAATCCTCTTTTTTGAAAGAAAATTTGTAAAAATGTTCATATCTTCGAAACTACAAAGGCTGAACGTTTGAAAATGTTACCCCAGGACTAACTATTTACCGAGTTTGGGTCTAAAATACATAAACATTTTGAATTTAAGTTAAAAAAAACAAACAAAAAACAGAGACAACAATTGTCATTACTTTTCCAGTACTCCTTCTGGTAATCATTACTATGGCCGACATAAATAATTTTAAAGAAAATACTGTTCGGAAATTAGTCAAAAACAATTTATTTTGCTTTACCTACTAATTTATGACCTGTTTGCGTAAAAAAATAATATTTAATAGAAGTTATAAGCATTTTAAGTTCCGTAAATATCGGATCTGAGCAAAGTAGTCATCTAATTATGTTATGGAACTTAAAACACTTATAACTTCTATTAAATATGAAATATATATTTTTGTTAACGTACGTAGGTCTAAATGAGTAGATAAAGCTAAATAAATTGTTTTGACTAATTTCCTAACGATATTTTCTTTTAAGTAATTCATGTTGTTAATAGTAATGATTACGCGTCTTTTGAGACGATCGTTAAAACTAATTAGTCAAAAATTGGTGCAAGTTAGGAATCTAGTTGGCGGGGTCAGTACCTATCATATAAATATCCACTTTCTCCCGCATGGACATGTTTGATAGTTGAAAATCGATTTATCCTAGTGCCAGCACTCTTGTGAAAACTAAGAATCAGGAAAGCAGCTTCAGTCCGGCGCGCCATGAGAAGCGGGCAATATCTATAGACCCCATTGAGGGGGGTAAATGAAACAGCACATGTTCTCATGACGTTTAATCACTTTTATAAAGCCAATAAAAGATGCAATAATCGAAGCCGTCCCACTCGCATTCTCCAGCCATTGTTTATTATTTAGCATTTCCCAAACGCTACGAACGAAACATGATTATTTAATATCCAGAAAAGGAAATTCAACTTCCCTCCCGATTTAAATCTTAATGTAAGACGATCATAAAAAACAATGGCTGATTACCGCGCTAATTGTGTAATTGCTCACCGATGATCGACAATCCAACCAATAATCGATTAGCGAAACCTAGTGGCAACATTGTTCGACCCGGTGACACCTAGTTCACTGTTAAAATCAGTGGTGTGTATTTCAAAGCAAGGTTGGTATTGTTTACCTTACATCAGGGATGACCAAACTACGGCGCGTGTGCCAACAGTGGTGCATTACAAGATTACAATTGGCGCACGAAATCCCAGAGATGATAAAAGCAAAAAACAACATTCTTGCTCATGCAAAAAATATCAATAAATAAACAAAAAAGGAGGACCGCTTCCCTGCAGATTACAACATAGTCGTCTTCACATCAAATGTCAGCAAATACTTGTCATCAACCGTCCTTAAAAAAAACTTAGTTAATTCTATTGATAACATTTAGTACTCCCATAATGATATTCACGTTTCAGCTGATAATCATTCCATCTCATTGCCGACAAAGATTCCAACCCTTATTTTCGAGTTGCACTCGGCCTTGATACGTGGTGACCCAATCGTAAAAAAATCAACAAAATTAACCTGCTTTTTAGAAAAAGTACCACAGGAATTTAAATAAGTTATACCTAAAAGTCTAATCTAAAACAGAACAAACATATTCATTCATTTTATTGATCCGTGTGTACTCATTCGTACGTATGGCCAAAATGTTGTTCGTCTTTTAATACTAAATAGCAGAAATACCCTGCGTTGTCCGGGTGGAATCATATTTCTGGGTGGAGGGTTTAGGGAAAAAGAACTAAAAATATAATTATGTTAAGATTTTCTTTTTTTTAAAGGATAAAAAGAACTGTTGAAATTTTCCCTTATTTTATTTTTGATTTCAATAAATATCCGATTATCGTAAATAAGAAAATCAATGTTTATTTATCAAAGTTACGTACAGGTTGGAAACATACAGGTACACGAGATCTTGGCCAGTAGTTTTATTAATACAAAGATTAATAAAAAAAAAGTTCCAATACAATGTCATATTTCGAAAGTAATTTTGAAGCCTTTAAAATGTATGTTAGAGTTTAGTAAACCAAATGCTAGATAGAACTAAATGCAAACAATGTCAAGTATTATGGTTTAGCTATTCGCCTAAACCAAAGGAAAAAAGTAATTTTCGAACGCAACACTGTCGTATAAAATAGCTATAAAATGAGTGAAATCCAACTAGGTTCTTTTATAGAATAGTGGTTCCTTTGAGCATGAATCTTGTTTACGTTGTCGACTGCGACGTTTGAAAGTGATTTTAAGCTTTCGTACTGTCGAATAGAAAGTTATTTGGGCAAGAATTGAAGGCTAAATGCGAACGTCTGCTTCTGTGGTACATTTTTGTGCTTTTAAACAAAGGGCAAACAATATTTCACGGCGAGACACTATTCTATAAAAGAACCAAAAATTAAAAGAATCCTCACCCTCAATGATAAGTCAGGTGTAATTTTGTATTATGGAATAAATATAACACAACCACTGAAAATTAAACTTTGTTTCTTTTGTAAGAAACGAATTAATACATATCGAAATAATTACACCAGATAAACAAAAGGTTTAAAGTTACATCAAATGTTAACATTGACGCCAAAACTTTTAATTCGATTGTATAAAACATTAAATTAGTAATTCATTTCTTCGTTTCAGTGGACGTACATTTACATTAATAGCCGTCCAGACATTTGATTCTTAAAATGGAACAATTGAATCCGTAACTTTTCGGTTGCTTATAGAAACGTTTTGTCGTTCTTCAGATAATGCAATGACATACTACAATACAAACTGAGAGACACAAGTGGCTTAAACAGAGGTGAGAGATAACAAAATACCATGAAAAGAAACTTGAATCTTAGGAAGATCTTCATCATTCCAGTAACTATACACTGCGACCAGCGATAATAGCTTTTTTACAAAAATAGTTATTTATCAATTTTCCATGACTCAATTTTTTATGACTTAATTTCGGAAATTAAGTAACAGATAATCCAGCACACTGTTATAAAAGTGTTACTAAAAATAATCAAAAACTCATAGCTAGTATTTGCAAAATAACATATTTGTTAAAATCACAGAAAGTTTACCGTCTAATTGGTAGTAGATTTTCAATTAAAACAACCAAAATAAACGTAAAATTTAGGATTTCATATTTTAAAGATCACCGAAACCTATTAAATTCTAGAAGTGAAATAGCAAATAGCTGTTTACACAAAAATAATTTTACTTTAGGATAATATATAAATATAAAAAAACCAAAAAAAAAACCAAACAAGTTAAAAATTAAAACCTAAAATAGAAATACAAGAAACCACGTGTTAAAATAAATTCGCCCGCTATATTGACACAACAAAGGAAACAGGATATAGGAAAATCCATTGTAAACAAAAAGTAGGATAGGCATAGGAGCGTCACCAACAAAGCCATTTGTTCGCGGGAAGCCCAACGATTGGCTGAGGGAACAACAAAGAATCTGATTGGTTAACTAGCAAGCCATGTATATAAAAACACCTGACAAAAATAACTCCATGCATTTAGCCTGAAGATTCCTCCCCGGGGATGAAACGCGTGAGCCTCTGTGTAGCTTAATTGCCATATATATTTTCATTGCTTACTACCAAGCTCTACTTACGTATCGAGCATTGTTTAAGTAAATACTGAAAACTGATACATAAAAATTATATCTCCTTATAATATTTTATGTGGATACATTAAGTACTAATATATATATATATATATATATATATATATATATATATATATATATATATATATATATACTCTATTCACGATGGGGAAACCCTTGAAGTTAATACAAGTAGAGAAGAAAAAGAAAGTACTCTTTGAAAAAGTCGTATATCGCTTAAAGTCTCAGATATGTAAATTTTAATAAACGATTTAATTCATTTAATAAATAAAAAATTACATACATTTACTTGGTATTCTAAATTCTTCAAATAACTTAACAAAATAATGTTTCCTCTCTGTCTCTCTCTCTCCCCCCCCTCTCTCTCTCTCTCTCTCTCTCTCTCTCTCTCTCTATATATATATATATATATATATATATATATATATGAGAGCGGATATGATAAACATGAAACAACATGCACTTTTATATATAAAAGAAAAATAGTTAAATAAGGTTTCCCTTTGACATTTCAGGTGAAAAGCGAATATGTATAAATTAAAATACATGTTGGATGAATTTTAATTTTTTCAGCACGTCTGTGAGAATTTTATACACTATGAATATCAGTGATATTTTATATATATATATATATCATGAAAGCAGAAACAATTGTCTGTAAATAAAGTGTCTTTGATGGATTGTTCCTCTGAATAACTATATCTAACTATAACTATAATTATATATATATATATATATATATATATATATATATATATATATATATATATATTACTATCTCTAATTTCTTTGCAACACTGATGTGGTTGTAGACGTTCCTGCGATTTGATATTTTCTTACCAGTTGACGCCATTTTTGATTACAAGAGATAATTAAATAACACCAATATGGATACCGAAAAGTATCATATAAAATATCACGTCTTTTTCTCTTATATCTGCTCCAGATGAAACGATGTTGTAAAATCTGAAACGATCTGTAAAATCAACACAATAATTGTGTAGTTAGTGTTAAACGATATTATCGAAAGTGAAAACAATTTAAAGAAAACTAATTAACCCGGCAACTATTACGCGTAAATATTTTCTGTAAACTTTACTTCAAACATCCTACTTGTCGCTTTATACATGTAAATTCATATAAAAAATAAATCAATTATTAAATGCTATTGTAATTTCATTGTTCTTAGGTATGTGCGATTCGTTGAATACAGTTTTTGGTAAGTGTACTAATTCAGAATATATGTCCCAATTATTAAGTGTGTACCAATCGCAAATTTACATCTAATATATGGAACGTTTTTGTTCTGTTTTTTTTTAAGGGAAGTGGGGTCTTATCAACTCTGCTGGGATGCCATGAGATAAAATACGGTTTTGTTTTTAAATTCCCGAAACAGTTTTTCAAGGTAGACAACTGATGATCCCTTAAATAATGTTAAAACTAGCGTAAATTCTTGGAATAAAACTAATATAGTGACTGTAAAAAGTAAATTGACTTACAAGCAAAGTAATTTTCCACCGAAGCACTTGGGACTAAAAGTTTTTTTTTTTATTTCATATAGATTCAATGGTTGAAAACTTCCAAGACTATATATATATATATATATATATATATATATATATATATATATATATATATATATATATATATATATGAAAAATTTAAGTTCATGAATGAAATAATTCATGAATTATCCTAGTGAGATCAATCCATATACTTTTAGTAAAAAATATATATTATTAAATACCCAGGATGTGTTTCGATGCTGCAATTAAATATAAGCTAAATTATTAATGGATTATATTAATCAGATCTTTCATATAGGGTGGATTCTAAAAAAATTAAAAACATTAAATATGATTTAAAATATTCGAATCAATTTATGGAAATAAATATTCAACTACGTGTATATTTTGTGCACGAATTTCTGAAAAGCAATTTTATAAAATTTGCAACAGGTAAAAAGATTTTTTTCATCAGTACATTAAAATTTCTCAGTATCAATCTCGAATTATATAGTAAGTATAAAGAAAGGAAAATGAATGTTTTATATGGAAAGTTTCTACGGGACATTTTAATGCTTTTCTAGTCTTTCGTTTGACGAAATATTGTTCTAGAAAATTATAAATATGCTTGAATGCTTTACTAGAAAATAAAGATATAATCGCTGGAATCTATTCTTCCATTGTCGCTCCACCTACCCCCTCTCTCTTTATATATATATATATATATATATATATATATATATATATATATATATATATATATATATATATATATATATATATATATATATATATATTTATATATATATATATATCAGTATTTACACACGGTGCTCAATACTCAAGCCAAGCTTAGTAGTATAAACTATACGTATAGCAACTGGGCTACATACAAACGTTTATGTTTCATTCCCGAGAAAAATCTCTAAGCTCATATATATATATATATATATATATATATATATATATATATATATATATATATATATATATATATTAATGGTGTTATAGAATATCATGTCAAATCCACATGATATCATCGGTTTCAAGCCAGATGCCGTCTAAAAAACTAAACCTAATACTCATCGGCTATCTTTAGTCATGTTTGAAAAATTCAAACATGACTGAAGATATGCGGCGAGTATTAGGTTTCGTCTTTTTAGACAGCACCTAACTTGAAAACGATGGTATCATGTTGATTTTACCTGATCTTCTTTAACACCATTAAATAATAAATATTATCTTCTTATCATTAAATAATTAAACACTCTGTTAGATTTCTCTCTACCAAACAAAACCAAAGATTATATATATATATATATATATATATATATATATATATATATATATATATGTATATATATATATATATATATATATATATATATATATATGTATATATATATATATATATATATATATATATATATATATATATATATATATATATATATATAAAACAACTAATATAAAGCTCCTCGTAAAAGAATAGAGTACTTTTATAAAAAGAATAGAGGTGATGGTGCGTATGTAAAAGCTGATAAATCTAAATTGAATCCGTTTATAAGATACTGATAAATTAGATGCGTTGGCAACATACACTCATTATCGCTGTTATGGTTTCTCCATTTTATTTTTATTTTTAAATCTGAGATTCCCGGAAACAAATAAATACTACCTCGCGCTCTAAATGGATTCTCATTCACTAAAATATGGCGCTGGTTTTTATGTGAAGAAAATGCAAATTCCGAGGGAAAGATGCCTAAAGCGATCTTGCAAGGAACTATCAAAAATGATATGGAACTGGCAGCTGCTTTGTTAGTCCTTATTTTGGCAGGGAAGGATGTTATGGTGGCCAGGGATTAGAATATAGCCATTTTATCGAGGTGGGTTCGCAGCAGGCGTCCCGTCTCGAATTGCGCACCTCAAATGGCTGATCTATGCAAATGAACCCGAACGGAAGGAGATGACCACGCAGGAGTCCACTATTTTGCTGTCATTGGTCAAAAGAAGTGCCATATATCAACGTTGATTCGTCGAATATTCAAAGGGAATACAAAAGAATAAGAGAAAGAAGAAAAACTGTGCCCCATGATGACAGAGGGAACCAATGAAACAAAGAAAGATTACGCGGAGCATCTGTATCCTCTTTCTACTTCTTTAATGGCAATGGTCATTGAAAGTTTAATATTAAGGGATGAACTTGTTGCAAAGTAGATAGATACATAAAGTGATGAAGGTCCAATTACAGAGAAAGGCAGATAGACATATTGTTACATACTAGACAAAAATGTGACCCCTCGGGTTTAATTGTTTGAATTAGGAATAGCGTGCATTTGCAAAACCAATTAAATATAAAAAATAAAATAAACACATACAATCCCAAATTAGCATCTTTCTGCTCGCAATATATCACTATATCTCTTTATTTACACCTCTATTTCTCCCCTTTTCTCTCAAATTGCGGGTTATATAGTATTACTGCCTGTGGTGATATTCTCTTTTTGTTTATAATGAACTATTCCAATATTTTAATTTTTTCCACTGTTTATCATCTTCGACTATATACAGAGAGAGAGAGAGAGAGAGGGAGAAAGACAGAGAGAGAGAGAAGGAGAGCATAAAATAATATCAGGGGTCAACACAATATACAGCTAGAGACAGTGAAAGTGATAGACCTGTGAATCTAAAATGTTTGTTTACTTTCGGGTACCCCAATTTAATCGTTTAAATCGTAAATGTATTCAAAACTGAACTATACGAATTCTAATTTACATTAATGAGACATAAAATGAATCATATTAAAATTGAAAATTAATTATCTGCAATATAAAGTGATTTATTATCAAAACCATTATACCGTGACTGGGATGAACGTGTAGTATCAGAACAGGTACTACACTTCATCTTTTCTGTCCTCGGTCAGTGAAAGAGGGGTCCCTCTAAACGGGGGCAATTTTTAAAATATTTGTCCCAACCCAGAGTGCATCTTTTTAAAGAGCTGGATTTTCGCCACATTAAAAACTGGCATTGCGTCTAACTCTGCTCTCGTGGGGAGGCAAGCAAATTGGGACAACAAAAAGTAAAAGATCGAGGAATTATTCTTAAAATAACTGCTTTCCATGTTCCAGAAAAAAAAAACCCTTCAAAGAAATATTCCGAAAGATGTTTTTTACCTTCTTTTGATGTCTATCTCTGAAACAAAAAGAAATCAATAGCAATAAAACCCTAAACAAACGTAAACAAATAAATATAAGTAAATAATATGTAAGTTTAGAAGCCAAAATAACACACATATATATATATATATATATATATATATATATATATATATATATATATATATATATATGTATATATATATATGTATATATATATATATATATATATATATATATATGTATATATATATATATATATATATGTATATATATATATATATATATATATATATATATATATATATATATATATAATATACGGCACAATCACGTTGACACACCGGTTCCCGTTAGATCACCGAAGTTAAGCGGCGTCGAGCCTGCCCAGTACTAAATGGGTGACCATTTGGGAATACCAGGTGCTGTATGTGCTCTCTGCTTATCTCGGCATTGTTTCCAGTCGTCTTGTATTACTACTTGCCATTGGAATCAAGGAATGTCGACTCAGGAGAGCGGTTGTTGAGGATTGCGCAAACCTTGCAATTACAAATTCACGCGCGGGCAGCCTCTGGTGGGGCACTCATACGTCGAAATCGACGGGAGAGTCCATCGTAATATATAATATACAGGGTGGGCCAAAATAAGGGTCCTATTTTTAAAATTTCATAACTTTTTTATTTATTGATTTAAATTTTTTTTTTTTTTTAGAATAAGTACAGGACCCCTTCCGAAGCAAGCATGAGCCGTATTAGCCCTAAGGAGACTCAACTCATCTATCGGTGTCATTACAACACCAGAAACTCTCCTTCGGCAAAAGCAATCCGAGGAATTATTGCTCGTTTTAGGGACCAACAAGGAATATCCGACATGGCGAGAAGTGGTAGGCCTCGTACTGTACGAACAGCTCAAAATTTCGAGGAATTGGAGAGAAGTTTGGAGGAGGATGCATCCACATCCACAAGGAGGAGATCAAAAGAACTTGGCATTTCTCGAAGCTCACTTCGGAGAATGCTAAGAGAAAGAGGATATTTTCCATATAAAGTGCAGCTAGTTCAAGAACTTCAACCTCGAGATAATGAAAAAAGACTTGAGTACGCTATGCGACTCCAGGATTTGGCCAATGATGATCCCGAGGACCCTTATTTTGGCCCACCCTGATGAAAGAAGAGGGATCAACATGTACGAATGACAAATCTATTTCAACTTCGATTGTTCAATGCAAGGTGTACTCGGTAAAAACATATTTATTATTCTTTCTTTAAGCCAAGACTTTTCAAAGATTAAAAGGAATGTTTATATATATATATATATATATATATATATATATATATATATATATATATATATATATATATATATATATATATATATTAAAATAAACATAGTTTGAGTATCCGACAATTGTTTCAGAACATCTTCAGGGATATAATGATGAGCAAAGATTAGATCCGCTCATACATGATTATAAAAAATCAAAAACAAACAAACAAATTACATTAAAAATTATTCAGACGAGAAAACCCTTTGCGTAAGATGACACCTTTTGAAGACCGTCTAATACTTAAGAAAGGCGGTTAACTCAAACTATAGGCAGGACAGGCTCGAAACGGCCCATCTCTCCTTCCCTAAATACATGCACACAAACACAGACATACTCGCACACACACATATACACACACGCTTATACACACGCACTGATGCACACAAATACACACGCACACACACATATATATAAATAAAAATAAACATATATATATTTATATATTTATACAAATATAAATATAATTACCAACTATATTGAAATTAATACAATCTAATCTTTATAAATTGCCAAATATATGTTAGTTTTTTATATATATATATATCAATTAAACATTATTTTAAAAATAAACATTAATTGCAACCATACAGTACTAAGAAATGAAGTTGATCTAAAGATAATATTATTCAACTATTTAAAAGAAAAATCGAAACCAAGTTTTTATTCTAATCTCGGTTTATATGATAAGCTACTTAATACTTTATTATTTATAATAAATTTGCGTTATGTTTTAAGGGATTTTAATTCTTTTCACAATCTTTATAAGCTGCTAAATAGAGTTTTATATATATTAAAATAATCGTAATTTATTCATTAATATTTATTTATTTATTTATTTATTAATATATATATATAATTAATATATATATATATGTATATATATATAAATAATATATATATATTAAAATAATTGTTATTTATTGATTAATATTTATTAATATATATATATATATATATATATATATATATATATATATATATATATATATGGGGAAGGTGCACGATAAGTCATGAAAATGAAATTCCGTGGTGGACAAAATGTGTGAAAAACCGGAAAACATTAAAATGAAGGAGAAAAAAAAGAAATATTACCGGTTTCGTTCGGGGAATAAACGCAGAAGAAAATGATTTAAAGTGTTCTTTATACTTATCGATATGGCGCCTACAAGTGACTAACACATATATACAAGAAAAAGTAAGAATATATTATAGATAAAATATGTAGTGGATCATTGAGAAATATTATTTTGTTGAGTTTTGAGTGATGGCTGTCTGGACTTGAATAAGAACACTGCCAACATCTTCTCTACTAGTAAATCAACTTTATTTTACAGATTCGTCAAACAGAGTAAGAATCAGAAGGAGTGAGTAAGACGGGAACATACGGATATAAGACACGATGGTTCGGTATTGAGTAGAAATGTAACTGAGTTCAGGTTTGTTAGCCATGACGAGAGACGAGCCATGGAATTCGACGTTTTGTCAGGTCTGTATCTCCTTGGAACCGTTTGTATTTTATGGCCAAACTCAGTCTGGGAGAAATTAGGAAAGCTGGGTATGCGCAGAACTGTTTGAATTGCCTGATGTATTTGTACGCGAGTTTTAACATGCCTGTTTTAGACAACCGAACCACATACTAATCACTACTCAAGAGATTGCGTGTAAATACAACAGTAAGTAGATCTCAGTCATGTAACTGCTACAGATACATGTTGAGACCTTATCTTGTCCTTTAATCGGAGATAGTACTCTGTCTTCAAATGCTCTTGTCTATCGTTTCCTTTTCAAACTAACTAACATGCACACATACACGCACAAAGAAAACGTCCAACTACAATATAGATTATGTACACGTCGACAGCTTATCTGGTCTTTTTAATCGGGTATCGTTTCTGCAATGTCTTAAAATGCCCTTTTTCTACTATTGTTTTCTTTACAAACTTTTGAAATACGAATCAATGAAGGTGAAATCGGTCGACTCTTCATTCGCCATCAACTGCCTTAAAGCACAATTCGAGCGTTTGTCACTTGACAACACAGTTTTATTCTTCACAATTCGGACGTTTTTACAAGTGAACGCACACGGTTATTTGATGTCCGTCGGAAAGCGTCACTGTTTCTCTGAGATTTTAATTTAGTAATTGAATGGATAAAGACATAAAACCGACAACAATAGGGACGCGATAGAAACCCGTTCGCCGTACAAACAAAATGGCGACGTTTAATGTTCGTCTTGCCTGCTTTGTTTACGGAATTAAATTGGGTCTTCTTCGTATTCATCATTGGAAACATCTTCACACTCGACTGTGATCTCAAGCGGTTAAAATCAGTGCCTGAAGCGTCTGGTTTTTATAAGTTCTTAGCACTGACTTTTATTCCAGATGTAAAATAGAATTGCATCCGATCTGTTGCTAAAGTGGCTGAAAAACTGGTTTGATTATTCTACTGCCCGAAGAGTATCTGATTCCTGATGCAATTCTTAACCTATATAAAATTCAAATGCATCCTAAGGTGGGGTAGTGTTGCTACATCTGGGGCCTAAATCAATGCTTTTAGAACGAGAGTGCTCCTGGAAGAACGCATTGAATTCTCTTCAGTCTTCTTGCGACCCCTCCCCCATACACTCCCTATGCGAAACTACCAACCTATCGTTCTGCGACAGAAGTGTCTTTACCCCCCCCCCCGCCGGACACAGAGAGAGGGGGGAGGCAATTTCGATTTGAAAAGATTTCCCTGTTGGTCAGCGTTGTGCACAACGGACAAGGGCATAGGTCGAGGCTGTTATCTGGTCTTGCTGTAGCCAGACGCAAACAAGAACGGTGAGAAAATTTAAAAAAGGCATCCAGAGAGAGAGAGAGAAAGAGAGAGAGAGAGAGAGAGACAGACAGACAGATAGAGCTAGAGAAAGAGAGAGAGAGAGAGAGAGAGAGAGAGAGAGAGAGAGAGGGGGGATGTCTGTATTTGATCACAGTATTCTACCCAAAAAACACCCTCTCTCTCTCTAAAAAAGAAAGTAATAAAAGAAAAACAGAAAGAAAAGGAAAAAGAAAGAAAAATACACGAAAATAAAATAAAATATAGAAATAAATAAATCTATACAAATATGAGAGACGTATATCTGTCTGTCCATACTAACTTTTCTCCCCACTAAGGCAAATTTATACACAAGATCGGTCTTTAATGTAGGAAAAGTCCAGTTTCCCCAAAACGGCTACTTTATGGTTTGGAACAGAAGAACCTGCATAGTCCCCTCGGCACTTCCTTACGAGTGAAGGCACCCAGACAACAAGTAATATGCGCATCCCCCCTTCTTCGAAAAGAGAAGGTAATCCCTGATTACACATTGATTCTCGTAATTCTCGCTTCCCCCTATTTGTTCTTTAGTCTTCACATTCCATGAGCGATGTTTCTGACAAAGTGGGAAGAACTGCTGTCTTCTGGGTCGGCGGTGTGTTTTTATTGGCCATTATGTGATTATTTAAAACCGTCTCATAGTATTAATCATCATTGAATTGTCAATAAATTCATCTGGTTGACCCTTATCATCAAAGTAGTTTCGACTAGTTCGGAAAAGATGTCTTCGTGAAATCAGTTGATGCGGTTTCAAGGCAGCTCGAGAAGCTGGTGTCGAATGCTGGCGCCGATACTGAATTGTAAAATAAGATCATATGATTTCTTAACATATTCATTTATTATAAAACTTTTATTTCAATATAATTTTTAATGTATTTTTATGTAATTGTTTTTATTGGTGATGGTAAAATACGTCCTATAAAGTTGGGGGCGACTAATAATGAAATCTTCAGCGTTAATCTGTATCACTTAGGAAGTGAACAAAAGAAGAAGTAATAGTAGTAAAAGACGTAACAAACGCTACCATCACCAATAAAAACAATTACATAAAAATACATTAAAATATTTAGGTAATAAAAACGTACATATTTCCAGGCAAGGCGTCATAGTCCGGGCGTAAAACGCCAGACTGTTGACATTAGCATCGAAGATTCGATGCTTGTCTAGGTTAGCCATGCTGAAACACGTGTCTATGGTTTGCTTTTCTGTGCGCATAAAATTATAATATATATATATATATATATATATATATATATATATACATTTTTCTTATTGTTTTAGAGGCGATAGCGACATAGTAAACTTCTTTACGAAAAACATTCACCTGAATGTTGAGAGGGTGTTGAATTACCTCCCTACACTATCGTACTCCATCCATGGCAACGTCTAAATATATATTTGTTTATTATTTTGATTATTTTAAAATCGTTTTAAAAATAATTATTTTAATATATATATATATATATATATATATATATATATATATATATATATATAATGCAAGCAATAAGATAAAAGGTAATATGATAAACTTGATGTAAAAGGACATAACGTTCCTCAATGCCTGGTCTTCCTTCTAGTATATAACGCACTATATAACATAGTATATAACATAGTATATAATTAAACCATTTATGATATACTAGCAGGAAGACTAGTCATTGAGGAACGAAATGTCATTTTACATCCAGTTCGTGCCATCATATTACTCTCTCTCTCTCTCTCTCTCTCTCTCTCTCTCTCTCTCTCTCTCTCTATATATATATATATATATATATATATGTATATATATATATATATATATATATCTCCGTGACTCTAAATGATTTTATTTGTGGCCTTTTGGCCATGATCAAAGTGTAGTATCTGTTCCGATGGATACTGCACCCCATAGACTCGTATTGTCTTGGCCTTCGGGTCTTGATTTACGCCTGTCTATGGGTCTGTCCTGTGCAGTTCCGTCTCACCCTTTGAGAAGGGGTTAGTTTTTTGTTAATCGCCTGAAGCGCCCCTACCGGGGACTGCCGACGGGGCTGCTCAGGCAATCCTTTTAAATCCCAAGTACTCTTCCTCTAGAGTGCGCAATTCCCACTTTCCGACCTTGTGTCACATTCTACTTTGAGGGAAGTAGATAAATAGGGATTTTATACTTTTGTTACTGCCCTATTAATGACCTCATAAAAGATCGTTTTCCGGTGTCTGCAACTTGTTTAATTGAGTGCCGTCATTCCTTTGTGACGTCATCACTTTGCGAGGTATTACATTGTGTACCGATGCGAACGAATATACAAGATAAAGACGAGTTTTAGTAGTATATAGATATTCATCATAAAATAATTGATGAAAATCTAATTGAAATCTAATTAGATAGCCTTGTTCTCAGTGATTAAAAAGACTTCTTGTCGTTTGTTAATATTTAAAATTATAACGCCGAGGTCCATTTGGCTGTACTGAGGACGACAATACAGTTTCTTTTGGTCTAGGATATTTCGTGTTAATAGCTGCAAATGAGCAGCGTTATCGCTGTTGTAAATCTTCGGCTCCTTTGGAAGATTGGTTCTCAATAATCTTAAATTCTCTCTTAAGCAACCTCCTTCAAAAGGTATTTAATTATTGAGAGTGAAGAGAACACGCGTACCGGAAACGGAATAAATAAATAAGGGAAAATGAGGAAATAAACTTTGAAACGGACGACAGCAAGCAATCAGACACATTTTTATTTAGGTCTATATAAAGTTGATGCAATGTTTCACGAGGACGCCATCTATTCGAACGTGAACGTTGAAGAATTAATATTTCAATAGAACTGTCACATAATTAACTGAAACCAATGTAGGTGCTTCAGTGCTTCTCATCTTTGCACACGAATTAGTAAGTAGATTTTAATGATGCTGAAAGAGTGCAAATTTAACGCGCGCGCACACACACACACACACACACACACACACACACACGCACACACACACACACACACACACACACACACACACACACACACACACATACACACACACACACACACACACATATATATATATATAATAAAAATGAAATGATGAAAATATAATAAAAATGAAATATCGAGGATTACCTTATCACGATAGGGTCGAAGATAAAAAATAAAGTTTTATAATATATATATATATATATATATATATATATATATATATATATATATATAAATTCAAATATAAGACATTATTTTTTTACCTTTAATCTTATTAATTTCGGAATAAAATTCCATCATCAGAGTTGACCAGTATTGTGTCATTTTTTTTCATCAAAAAACACAAAAACAAAAATAAACAAACTTTTCCCTCTTTGTTTTTCTAATGAAATATCCTTGTTATGATGTATCCTCGCCGATGTCGTTGGCGGTTATGAATTCAAATTCTGGTTGGCGAACGAAGAAAGCATTGGCGTGCTAGAGTTTAATAAAATGGGTCGTTCAGTTTTAAAGCATTGCTGGGTTAGTAATATAAATTGAAAATATAACCCATTATCAATGCAAGATTAATTCATTATTATTTTGTTTACTTTAATACATCATTTTTGTATATATTACCTAATCAAGCGCTTTGCACGTGATAACGTCCCGCATACGGCGTCTCATAACCAGAACAAGCCAGACTAATACTCCGCCCGAATATGATTAACTGAATTAATGTTTTGGGATCATCTTGTCAAACTCTAGAATCTTCATGTCGAACTCGGGAATCTGTACGGAATTTCAAACTGAACCCTCTTTTTAATCTACAGAGGGAGATTGTTTTTGTTCCGGCAGTCATGACCGGGTAGAAGCAAGTAATGTTTTTTTAATTTTTACTGTCGCTTTTAGTGAGGATTTAACCTTCAACCTCTCATTTAGAAAATATTTTTTACTGAACAGCTTTATCCGTTGCGCCACGTGTCCATTTACTCCTGTGGATTAAATAAAGGGTTTAGTTCGAAATTCCGTATAGATTCTCAAATTCGACAAAAAGATTGCAGAGTCTGGCAAAATGAGAATAGTAGTCCGAATAATACAAACGATATTAATATTTACAAGATGAAAACCAACAAAAAAGTTGCAGAATAAAAATTCGATTTTCAGCCTGATCCAAATTTAAGCGTTTCCAAAGGTCAAAACCTTGTCCCTTTTCTATCGACAACGATAATTACGGAGACCTAATTTATAGCCACTTCTACAAATGTCGGCCATTTTACATTCATCTGCAGCCCATAAATTAATCATGTCTTTTACTACTTTCAGAAGAACTCAATTTAGGGATCCATTTTTCATTCCACTAATTCACCGCTATTCATAAAAGTAATGCCCCCTATTTGTTTAATCATACAGTGCCATTTTTATAAGACTACATAACCTAAGTAGGTACCCGGCCGGTTTAAATTGACCCCTTTCTCTCTTTGGATCTATTTTGTAACCCTTTTTTAAAAGACGTTTATATCTTACTTTATTTGTATATCCCTTATTTTACCGCTCATTTATCTTTTGAAGAAAGCAATATGTCATTTGGATGATGACAGATATATTTAGATGTCAATTGTTAGCCATCGGTGTCAAACTCATTTTATTATACAGAAAAGTGGGAGGGAGTCTAAGATCAAAGGTTCTGATGGGTAGAGTATGATCTCGGCTTAGGAGAGAAGAGCATTTTGAAATTGTTAAGTAGATCAGTTAGTGTTTATCAGTAATAAGAATATAGTAGTCCGTTTTATTGAAACCCTATTTAACGTAAGATAAGTAGGTTACAAAAAATATAGGTTAGCGAATAGAAATAACGTAGCAAAGGGGACGCCGCTTTCCAGAAAAGACGTAGTATAGTAAGATGTGGCAAAAAGAAATACTAGACTTTCTCTCCTTCTTTCATTGGTACTGTCAGTGAAACGAACAGGCGTTTTTCGAAAGGCATTCTTCCCGCCCTCAGCAGAAGACTGATAATGTGTATCTCTCTAAGAAAAATAGGCTAAGAGAAATATTAAAATCCAAAAGGACAAGGGTTTTGACTATTAGACAGTGCTGGCTCCTGCACAGAGAGACACGTATAGACACAATTCTATGACAAGAAAAAGAGACACGGACGACCTATACTCGTTGCTACTACTATAATCAACACTATACGTAATACAATGAACACACATCTTTAGATGCGGCGATAATTTGCTTACGTTTAGAAAATTCGTCCGCTGTGTTTGAGACGAAATGTTGGAGCCGCGACACCCTAAAGAAGTTAAGGGGCTATAGTACACAAGAGTAATATAAAATACGTAGGAATATATGCCGTAATAAACCAACCAGGCCGACAATGATGGTTTGCAAAGCTAAATAAATTAATAGTATGATTATCAAGTGTTTTTAATGTTCATCTTTTCATGCAAAGCAAACTTCTAACTACGATGTGGTTGAAGACAAGGTGGCGACCCGATTTAGCACGTGGAGTTCAGATGGCAGATACATTTTCTGAGACAATCAATTGAGAATGAATATAACAATAGTATATGTTTCTCTGATCAACATATAAAGTAATTCGGTTCTCTGTCAGGTCGGATTGAAGCATAAACATATCTGGTCAGTCAGTGACAATAAAAAGACTATCTACTTCTTTTGGTGACGAGCCAGATGCTACATAAAAAAAACTATGTTTTAATTATTCTCAAGATGTATACACGGTCTATATTATAAACTTTAACTTTCATTGACGAACTAATTTAAGCCTTAACTGATCAATAATAATGCGTTTTACGTTTTTAGATGCGTATCTGCATCTATATGAAGGTTTTTGTCCGTCGGTTGGTCAGCCTTGTTTCAAACTGAGCAGGTGCAAACGAGAAAAAAGAAACTAATATGAGATAGAGGTTAAGACAGCGTGTGAAGCTGAAGTCATGCAGAAAGGAAAAGATAGGTGAAAATTAGGATCGCTCTTTTTTTCTCTGTCCACACCGCGATGCAAACCTCTACTTTTCAACTCTTTTGGTTTATCGTTGGCACTACTATAGACTACCAACGATTATCGTAATACTGAGCAAATGAGTCTTCAACTCTATATAGAGAGGGAGGAATTCTTGAACAATAGCATCATTTTCAAATTTGTCGTTCCAAAAAGTTTACAGTGTAAGAAGAGATATGAAAAATTTACAGTCTAAGTTAACTACTGTTTCTTTCATCAATCGACTAAATTAGTTGGAGTTTTTTTTTGTAATTTAGATTTTTCATTATTTTTATTAGTTTAATCACTTTTCTTTGCATGCCTACTAATTTAAATATTATTTTCGAATTCCCGCGTCTAGCTGCGGGTGCTCAGGTTTGACAACACTGTTATAGTACTTACCCTGCGTTGCGCGGGGGGAATCTTGCTTTCGTTTTGTTTTTTATCGAGTTTTTAAAAACGAATTTGAAAGTTAAATTTAATTATAACGCTATCGTTTGATCATTAAATTATAAATTGAACCAAGATGTTAAAAAAACTATACGTTATTTTGTTAAGGTAAACATAATTTATTTCTGAATTATTAATTTTTTGTTTAATTAGAACTTAAATAACGTAGTAAGTGTTTACGCATATGTTTGCACTTTGCTACACATTTCTGTTATAATTTGCTTTTAATCTCTATTGGAATTTGTATTCAAATTTATGAAGACATAAAAGAATATTACTAATACACTTTTCGCGATCGGATTTTCCGCAAACTTGCAGTAAATAATTTTATTTGATTTCATTTTATTGTTTAGCATTGCTGTATATATATATATATATATATATATATATATATATATATATATATATATATATATATATATATCGAGTATTTTTATCAAATTGTCGTATTTATGTTCCATTCTTGCGAGTACTTTCGATTGACTCATTCAATCGTCTTCGGGTGGGGTATCAGTCTGGTTCGTTTAACGGCACCGCAGCATATGACTTTTTAAATGTACGTATGGGTGATGAGAAAAAAGCTTTAAAACTTTTTAATTTTTGTAATTATTTATTAATCACGCGCTTTGCACGTGATAACGTCCCGCATACGGCGTCTCATAACCCATACGTACATACATTTAAAAAAGCCATACATTGCCGCACTGTTCGACGGACTCTGTAGATATGAACAAGCCAGACTAATACCCCGCCCGAATTAATGTTTTGGGATCATCTTGTCAAACTGGGGAATCTTTATGTCAGACTCGGGAATCTGTACGGAATTTCGAACTGAACCCTTTTTTTAATCTACAGAGGGAGATTGTTTTTGTTCCGGCAGTCATGACCGGGTAGAAGTAAGTAATGTTTTTTTTTTTAATTCTTACTGTCGCTTGTAGTGAGGATTTAACCTTCAACCTGTCATTTAGAAAATATTTTTTACTCAACAGCTTTATCCGTTGCGCCACGTGTCCATTTACTCCTCTGGATCAAATAAAGGGTTTAGTTCGAAATTCCGTATAGATTGTCGAATTCGACAAAAAGATTGCAGAGTTCGGTGCTGAGTAAATAAAATTATTGGATATAAATAATTTTCAGAACTTTCAATTTTTTAATACATTAATATTTGCTTAGAATGTTAGTCAGAAATTACTTTCTATTTTAGAATTTAAATGCGCCCAAAGTCATTAAGTATTTCATACTTTTTTGTAAAACTATAAATAAACGATTAAAATGGATGACTTGTTTACGAAGAAACTGAAATGCACTCCGGTGAATTTAATTTTGTAATTAAAATATGTTAAATTAGGATTTAAAAATGTTGTTTTATTTTACGGTTCTGCTGCATATATTGAAACTCTGACGATTCCTTAGTAAACTTTAACACGTGTTAAAGTCATCTGAGAAATCACCCACGCCGTGAAACCAATTAAAACTGATTAAAAACACGTATTTTATTCAATTCTAAGTCCTAATCATTGAGCTAAATTTCACCTGCAGTATTTACTTGTATCATGTTTTATATCTATATAATAAAATTGGTGGTTTTGTTTCCTTGTGATATAACTAAGGTTATAGTCTTTGAAATCGACTATATATATATATATATATATATATATATATATATATATATATATATATATATATATATATATAGCAATAGATAAAGTGAAAGAATAAAATAAGGTGCGAATCAAATTTTATTACAGTTCAATGTTTAGGCAAAGTACTTTAAAGTCTTTAACTCATGAGTTTTCAAAGAAAATCTCCTCAGAGGACCATTACCGCAATGACATTACTGCAGGTAATAAAGATTAAACTTTGAAAATGTATAAAAAAATATAATATTCAACACCAAGTGAGTTTTCTGAACTTTTCATATGATTTGTTTGATCTATCGTTTTTTCTATCGTTTTATTAATTTGCATACACCTTGAATATACTTTTCACTGTTATCTACTGCATCGATAGCAAGCAAATTTCCCGCCTGGATAACTTTTTTTCGTTTTTGGACCATCATCCACCACTTTGATTATTCTTTAATCAACCTCTTTGATATCTTTCCTGGAGCTATTTTAAACTTTTTGACTTGGATGAACTGTATAAGTTTACAAAAAAGTATGTTTTGGGCCGATATATTTGATGTTTTATATACCTTTATGTATTTTTATATATATATTTTTTAATATATTTTCTAAGTTTAATTTTTATTACCTGCAGTAATGTCATTGCAGTAATGGTCCTCTAAGGAGAAGATTTTCTTTGAAAACTCATGAGTTAAGGACTTTAAAGTACTTTGCCTAAACATTGAACTGTAATAAAATTTGATTCGCACCTTATTTTATTCTTTCACTTTATCTATTGCTATTAATGCTCTATCCAGTATATTGAGCTTCATTTTTATCCGGATGTTCACTAATTAAAGATATTAGTTGCCTCTTATATCTTTTGTTGTATTAACCTTATATATATATATATATATATATATATATATATATATATATATATATATATATATATATATATATATATATATATATATATATATATATACTATACTAAAGCCAAGTTAATCAATGTTTATTTCCTTCAGACATGTTGCTATATATTTTCATCACATTAAATAAATGCTAAGATTTTTGTCAGTTTGGGGATTGAGGTATGTTTTAAAACCCTTCAATTTTAATTGTTTTAATTAGCCGTACTTTGTAAATAATGCATCTGAATAACCAACTTCTTACTTTCTATCTTTCACTTTCTCCTTTATCACTGTATTTTGCCCCCCTCTGTATTCCATACGTCTCTCTCCTCCTCCCCCTCTCTGTTTATTAATAGTCGCATGTAATAAAGAAAGGAAAGAATAAACCGATTGGATTAGTTATTTTAAAAATGTAGGTGAATAAGAAGTTACTGAAGGATCACTGAGAGATTTTTAACATAATATGACGCAGACAATCGACATTTTTTGCAAAAATGAAACAAAGATGAAAAAGAATTTATTTATGAAAAATAACATCTTTTAAATGGTTTCGATTTTCAGCTACAACAAATTCCTGCAATTTTCAAAACATTATTCATGACGGATTGCAGGATGACTCGATTCCAATTTACTTCCACAACTTCATTCTTAATGCCCTCCTTCAATTTCTGTAGAGTTTCAGTTTTTTTTATGCAAACTTTTTCTTTTAGATAGCCCCACAAAAAAGTCAAGGTCAGTCAAGTCTAGAGAACGTGAAGGACAGTTGACTTTTTAATTTCTGTTTATTTTTGTAAACAAATCTCCATTGTCTTTGTCGTATTTTCTCAAAATTCCATTAAGGTACCATAAAAAATAAAGAGGTAAAAAACCCTTAGTGATTCCCCAGTGATTTTTTGGTCACCCTGTACTTTCTTTCCTAACTTAATTTCTTCTTTTTTACTTATTAACTTTTCTTTCTTCTTTTCTATATTCCCTTCCTTTTCTTTCTTTACTTTATATATCCACCTTCTACCTGACCATTATTCATCTTATTTCTTTAGTTTTCTCCCTCCCATTTTTTTGCCTATTGTTTTTCCTTCTTTCTTTTTTCTTTTTTCCTTTACTCTACTCTGTAAATATTCCTACTACCCCCTCTTACTTTACTACCCTGTTTGTTGTGTTACTTTCTTACCCCCCTCTTACTTTACTACCCTGCTGTGTTACTTTCTTTCTTTCTACGGCACTTCTCTTCTTTTTAGATGTCTGTTTGCTTAGTGTTTGTTTTTCTTGTATACTCTCCATTTCTCTTTTCCCTCTTTCTTTCTTTTGGTTATGTGTTTGTGTAAATTTGCTTTGCTCTCTCTCTATATATATCTGTCACTTTTATTTCTTTATTATTTCTTTCATTATTTCTTGTTTCGTGTTCTGTCTGTCTGTGTTGCTTATCTCCTTTCTTTCCTCCTTTCTTTCTTTCCTCTTTTCTTTCTTTCCTCCTTTCTTTCTTATCTTTCCTTACTCTTCCACTTCCGTACCTTGTCTTATTTCTTTTTTTTTGTTATACAACCCTTCTTTCTTATTTTCTCTCTTTCTCACCCTCTCCATACTTTCGTATTTTTCTTTTAATTCTAACATTCCGTCCTTTCATCACAGGAAAACATTACATCGTTATCCCCCTTAACCATCTGTCAATTATTGATCCTATCCCGACCCCCAAACACTCCAGCCATTGATGACCGTCTGTGAATTAAAGGGTAACCCAGGGTTATTGAAGGCTCGCCGCCATGACCCACCGCTTTGTATCGAATTTAGTCAATTATTTGTCAAGGTTCACGGCGTCGATTAGCAACACTTCAGCCACTACGCTCCCCCCAACAAACATTTTTCCTCCCTATGGGAATACCATGACCCGCCCATTTTAGCCTTGGACAACATTTCGATCTTTGCCGGTCAACCATCCACCATTTTCATAGCCCATATTGTTACTAATTAAACGATGCAATGGCTCGGCAATGAGGGTTGTCTCTGTTCATTCGGACATAACGATCGGCCGCAAAACGATTTTTCTTTGTTCCTTTTTATATTTTATCTAATTCTTTTATTTCCCTGATAAAAGCAACATTAATATCCGACAATTTGAGATCCTGTTTTTTCATTTTAATTTAACCTTTAATCTTTGTCATGAACCCGATATGTTGCTCAGTAATTAAGTGTTGCATTTTCAGATCCTCGTCATAACCTTTTACTTAGCAAGGCTCCCAGTTGTAGCATATTATCAAATAGTTAAAAACTCTTTAAATTTGTAGATATGAGGTTAATACTCTGTTTTATAGAGCTCTATAGAAAGATCAAGGGATGTAATTTGTAAGTTAGAATACATTACTGGGAGTAGACGTTTACTTTAGCTAGTAAATTACGAATATTAAATTCTTTTGTTAATTCATTATTTTGTATGTACTAGTTGAAGTCCAGGTTTACGTTGGGTAAAAAAAAGTAAAGTGATCTACGGTGACCGGAAGGTTCTCTTTTAATTATCTACTGCACCGAGATATAAGGGAGGGCACCACTAATTTCTCAGGATTACTTCGCTTAATCTTGATCCTCACCTGATAATGTTTAGTGTTTCACGAGGGGCATGAAGTATCATTTTTTTGAGTCTTTAGTATGACTCGACCGAGGATTGAGCCCCGGTATTCCGACCTAGTAACGAACGCTCTAACGATTATGAAAAGTGGGCCGGTTACGTTTGACCACCATCACTTAGTCGTGGTCGTGTCACGGATCCCCCTGATTCTCGCTCTATCTTAAATCACACCTGGTAGGTCTTCATAAGGGCATTGTGAATCTTCTGGTAGTTGCTTAATATAGATTCGGCGCGGTCTCCCTACTGAGCCACACCCCTGTTTTGTCAGCCACAAGAGAACATCGCTGATTATTTCATCCTTAGCTCTTCAGCAGTATTCAGCAAATCTGGTTCTCCTCTCTCTGATCAGGGCTACAATCTGAGGAAGATGTCCGTAGAGTTGCTCTCTCGTGGGGTGCTGTTCCCAGGAGATGTTAAGAGCAGATTTTAGAAATCTGGTGTACTAACTGTTAATTTACTTCTCCAATCTTTTGGTGAAATTCCAGGTGCTACTTCTATATAAAAGGACTGATGTAACAATGACACCAAAGAAGTCTCCTTTCATCTTGGTGGGAAGATTTGACTTCCAGATCGCTTCCATCTTTTCCAGTCCAGCCCAGGCCTTGCTGATTCACACTTGTAGTTCACACTCTGTGGAATTTTGCTTTGCAACTTTCTACCAAGATAGGTAAACTCGTCGACCTTTTTTTTAGACAAGTCTCACTTAGGAAAGAGATATTTCCATTTTGGTTCAAGAGAATGTTCTCTGTTCTGTTTGTGTACAAAAAGCCCAATGCAATGTTATATTGGATAGGTAAACATATTTTTTAAAAAATTACTAAGATTTTTTGTATGATTATTGAAAATAGAATATTAACTGTTTTTGTTACTTGCATAGACCACTATCCATGGTGAACTCGGGTATCTTCGAAGAAATTACGAAAACAGCCGACGTTTAAGGCGTTGGTACTGGTATAGGAATTAATCGCTAGTTGGCAATTATGATTACGGTTAGAATTAAAGTTAGCTTCCATAAACATATTGCCCTGCATTTTTTACAGCTATTCCATCGCATATTAGCATTTTCTTTAATAATTCAAAGCATTTATCTAATATTTACATTTCTTAGACCAGCGTAGTTACATTCGTTTTGTCAATGGAAAACTCGCGACTAATTTCTATACTAGAACCAACGATGAAAACGTTCGGCTGTTTTCGTAATTTTTCCAAGATTGTTCAAAGATACAGGACTCAGTCCAGGATAGTTATCTATATAATTACCTCGTATTTTTATAAATCATTTTTAAAAGACTATAGTGAAATAAGTTTTCCTAATACTTAGACTGTTTGAAAAGGTAAACAAAAAATAATAAATTAATCCTTTTTAATCTATCAGGTTGTCCGGATACTTCGTACCGAATTTGAAAGGAAATGGAAACTAAAAAGAAATTCTATTAAATATTTAATCAAATGATTAGGAATGGTGAAGTTTGATATTTTAAGCCTTTCTGCTAGTTCTTGTGTTGTGTAATGTAGGTTTATATTTATCTCCCTCCAACGGTAGAAAGACTAGACACAAGGTAAGGGAAAGTGGGATTTTAAAAGCCAGCGCACGAAATAAGCAAACTCTGACCAACAAAATATGTCTGGGCAGCACCGTCAACATTCCCCGGTTGGGGAGCCTCAGACTATTACAAATAAACTAACCTATTTCTCAAAGGGCGAGAACGTAAAGCCTGGGAAGGTGGACCCCTGAGAACTGCACATGACTATACATCAGAAGGACAGAGAATAAGCCATCCTAAACAATAGCCTGGACTTTGCCAGTCTGGTTGTGTAATTTTGGTTATTCTCAATTAATGTCTTTATTTGGTCGTCATCTGTCTGAGCGTTCTTTGTCATAAAGACTTTAATCTCCAGTCCTAAATGTTCCGTACCTATCTGTCATTTAACGTATCTTACCCCGTACACTGCACGTATCTTTTTTGTTGGTTGCTACGTATTTCCGCCTTTAAAAAAGCATCAAATGCCTAAAATGGGTCTTACAATTTTCCATTTTCGAAAAGCTCCAAAATGAGTCGGATAGTAATTTCATTATTTAAAAAAAAAAACTTGCTATGTTGTCTGTATCATTCGGTAGTTGTTATTTGGAAGGAGTGTAGCTAGAGACTTTCTTTTTGGGGGTTGGCGAGTTGTTTTCTTTTATTTCACTTGCGAGGATCCAAAGCTTGCTTAGTAAAATTGCACGGAAAGCGCTCTATTAGTTGAGCAATATCGTTGGATACTTTTGGTGTTGACTCTGTGTTTTCATGTCTAATTCACGCGGACATAATTGTAGCAATGATTGTAAGTATTTACCTTTTCCACTTATATATAAGCGTTACTTTAGTAAGGGGAACGAAAGGATAGTATAGAGTTTCAAAGGTGTTGATTAGTTTGTGAACAAATAATTCATAGGCTACGCCAAAATTTGCGACGTTTGGCAATTGTTTTATGTCTAAGTATTAAATAAATATTCAATTGAAATGAGTATTTTTTTCTTTCAAATTTAAATTGCAAAATTCCTTATGATCAAAGTGGCATTGGAACATTTTAGGAATATTTTTTTATCCAAGCAAAATACAAAGCACCCAAATATTGGTAAAATATACACATTTTTGTACTAATGAGCATTGGAGCAACCGCTTATCAAGGCCTAAGGCCACTCGAGGATAAGGGTTAATGATTGTCAGGTGGACAGTGATACAACATCGTGACTATTAGTAACGATGGTTGTAACTGGTCAGAATTTGATTATTTAAGAGGACAGCTCAACAAGAATTTGTTTACATTGAACATAAAAACGACTATGTTGTAGTCGGCTGGGAAGTGGCTTCGAGATATTTGTGTTCCACAGACGGTTTATTCTTGGTAACAGGCTTCGGTCATGGAAGCCACGTTTAGTTTTAGGTACACAGAGGGAGAAATGGAAATTATTGACAGTAGTTGCAGCTAGACGAGTTTTTATTGTGAATATTTCAAAAGCAGTAATTATAGATTGCAGCTCATTCAAGCACCTACCATGAAAATAACAAGAGAGTAGAGAAAGACTAGCAACATCTCTCCTGTGAGAAAAAAAGGCTACATGATAGAGAAGAAGACATTCCTCACTAGATTTCGAAGTAGGCTTGTACTTTTTCAAGGCAGGAAAGGTTGTTCTGAACGACACCTCTCCAGATGTGAAAACAGTACTCCATCTTGGGGCGTATTTGATTCTTATACAGGTAGATGAAATACGTCAAGAGTGAGATATTTTCTGGAGCAGTAGAATGATCTAAACATTTTTCAAACAACCTTGGGAATGTATTTAGTGTAAGTCTTCCATTTCAAGTCTGGAGTGAAAGTCAGTCCTAGAAGCTTATCAAGGCAGCTGTTTTGTTTATAATACTACAATGTTCCTATACGAATATAACATATAATTGCATTAATAAAAAGGTTCTTATCAAACCTCTTAACTTTCTTAAGAGGGTTCGAAACCAGACAGACGGTTTGTAGCGGTATCAGTTAATTTGCCCCGTACGCTACGCTAGCTGTGTTGTTGTTACTGACTAGTCGCTTTCCTTGTGTAAGATACAATGGAAACACGTACAATTCTTTGAAAATAAACCCGTTAAAATATAAAATAGCCTCTGAAGTTTCCTAAAGAGATGTAACCAGATAAACTGTTTGTAGAATTATCAGTCAGTCGCCTTCATTAGTAACACACAAGAAACATAAGAAAACATTTACAATTATTATCCTTTTGATTTTAAACAGTTTTCTTTGTTTATTAATGATCAATCAATGGTCAGTTTATTGTTGCTGAGTAGTGGGCTTGCTAAACGACTCTTTTCGAATGCTCTTATGTGTGTGTGTTTGCAGGCCTGTATATGTCTGCGTGCGTGTATGCCTGATGTACATAAGTTCGTTCATCTGTTGGTCGATCGCGTTATCCTTCTTTTCCATTCTGTCTATCTCACTCTGTATGCGTCTATTTATCGTCTATTTATCTATATAGATTACGTCACCTACATTACGCGCAATTTCCTTTGTTTCCAACAAAACAGATAATTCTCGTCGGAATCCGGATATTTTTTACGTCGATCTACTTTGGAATTTCATTTGTTGAACAAAATCTTAATAAATTATTCCGTCATTGTCCGTTGATTGACGTCATGAGAAATTTCTAACACAGCTGCGTTTAACTAATTCTTTAGAAAAAGATTCACGTTTACATTTATTGTTTCAAGTCTTCTTTTCTTCTTCGGTTAAATCATACCTAAATTACGTCCAGCTTACCCCAATCTCGTTACACCAGAGTTACATTGTCACTTTTTATTTAAAACTCGCACACATAACTAGACATTTAAAAACATCAGCCGTGATAACTACACCACGCGGAATCCTACTCGCTTGTGACAATATGGATCGGACAAGAAAGATTAAGAAGAACAAATAGAAAAAAAAGGTATTAAATGTCTATTTACTTTTGATAACGGTGATTCTACACACCGAAAGTCTCAAGACATTAAAATAAATAAATGTTTATTTTAATATAAAAAAGAATTCTTAACGTTGTTCTTTGGGTTTAAAAATAAATCCCTACATACGAACACATCAACGTTTTCAAAGTGCGAACCTACCTTATATATATATATATATATATATATATATATATATATATATATATATATATATATATCTATGAGAGAGAAAACGTCGATAAAACATGAAACTGTTTACTCAGCTTAAAAACGCTGACTACTGCAGTTTGCTTAACGATTAACAGCAAGCAATAATAAAACCACGCTAGATTTCTGCATGATTGCCTATCGATATTTTACCGAAAAAGTCAGTTGGAAATAAAAACAAACAATTATAAGAGCAAAAAAGCTTATTATTTAAGTATCGCGTTTAATGTTATTTGCATCTTTATATTTGCTATTTGCATCAACATGGCGGCCAACTAGATGAGCGTTTGATTTAAAGCGGACGACATGGCGGATCAAATGCTGCTTTTGCGGCCTTTTCGGTGTACCTAAGTTTACCAGTCGATTAATAACATAATAAGAAAAAAAAAGAAAACAAAGAACAAACGATCTGACCGCCGACCGTCATAGATGCTTACCTGCGTTGTTCGCCGGGATCGCCATGTAATACTTTTATTGACTAAAATCAAAAAAGTACATTTAGGGACAGATGGGTGGCGGGCCGTATGCGGGTAACGTCATTACGGTGTGTCAATGAAATGGTAAATTACGAAAGGTATAAAAAAGCTGTTTGTGGTGTGGCAAATGACACCGTCATTATTTCCGCTATGAGAAACGAAAAGGTGTGGGAAAAATATGAAACGACCAAACTATTGATTCTCCTTTATGAATATTGTAAATATAGTTGTTGGCGTAAGGGGCGGTTATCAGCAATGGTCACCTGATCGTAGCGGTTGATTTTTGAACTCGGATTCGGTAACGTCTCAAAGTGGACCTGGAAATGATGTTTTAGAAGATGAATGGAATTATATATCCATAAAACGGTGGAAACATCCAATAATACTACGTAAATACAGGTTCATGGTAAATAGAAATATATATCCTCTTATAATATGCATCGGGCATTTGACATAGTCATTCACAGAAAGACTGTTTCGCTGTATAATAGCCATTCAGTGTGGTTAGAAAAGCAAGTGTTTCAAGCCGGAATCGAGATTCGATCGTCTAGACGAGAGTCGACGCTCCTAACCTCTTGACTATGATTCGGCATCTGCTGAGAGAAAGCAAAATCCCAATATTGTCAATTACCTGAGAGCTTCAACAAAAAGCAATGCATTAAAAGAAGATGGCAATTAGCAATTTCATTTACCAGAGCACTTAACCCAAGCAGGATTGAAATTAGCCAAGAGCTCAACCGAGGAAGGGGGCCATATATATATATATATATATATATATATATATATATATATATATATATATATATATATATATACATCAGTATAGCTAGACGCTGCAAGCACATAAAACCAGAGATTGGAACCCAGACACCAATGACTAACAATCGTGAAAGACGCTCTACTATTGAACTCCATATATTCTTTATATATTTTATATGCGTCCATGCATTTCTATGATATTTTGTTCGTCGGACGCTCTCACGATGCGTCGGTCTGTCACTCTGTCTTTCATATATATATATACATATATATATATATATATATATATATATATATATATATATATATAAATAAAATAATAAATATTCGTTTTGTTTATTATCTATGTACGTATACGTGTCTCCCTTTATAATCGGAACTCATGAATCTCTCTCTCTCTCTATATATATATATATTCATATATTTATATATTTTTCATATATATGTATATGTAGATCTTTCACATATATACATATATCTTTCATGTATATATATACATATATATTTTACATATATATTAATATATATATATATGTATATATGTATATATATATATATATATATATATATATATATATATATATGCAATTGGTATTATTGGTGATGGTAGCATTCTGTTTGTAGCTTTTCTATTTTTCTACTTTCTTAGTGATAAAGAGTAATTCAGAGGATTGCATTTGTAGTCGCCCTTAAATTTATTGGACGTACCTTTCGTTGATATATATTTTTTATTCGTTTCAACTTTAAAAAGTGGACACTAGATCTGTTTTGAACAAAAACGCTTTAAAATAAGTTGAACCACAAAAAAACATATCCGGGTACGTGGAAGAGTAACATATCTTGCCTTTAGTAATATTCATGTTGTTGGTGGAAAAATAAAAAAAAAATACAACAAAGCAAACGATCCAAAAAGATAACATATTAGAGCGTAACATATCTTAACGCAACAGAAGTTCTAAGACAAAGAAATCGAGGAAAGAAAAATCTGAGTTGATTTTTCACAGTAAAGGCTATTGCAAATTTGACTGCTTGATTTAAAGATCAATCATAAGATGGTATTACGTTTACATCGTACTTTCGAAGATATGCTGATTGCTGATCTATACAAACAGGCATATGAAAAACAGATGAACTTTTTTCTCTGTTCTTCATTCCTTATCTCATTGACCACAGACTCTCTTCTCTGCTTGAGGTTACTCATGCAGAAAGGTCTAAAATTCTGCATACCTAGTCCTTCTTTTGTATGCTGTACACACCAACAGTATCGGCGTGCTCTAAGATGTTAATAGCTGTCTCTGTCGCATCTTCCGCCTTCCACTTCTTTTCAGTCATTACTTCAGGTGGATCGTCTTTAATCTCTTGGCCGTCAGAGAAAAGGAGCATCATGACTGTCCTTACTTTTGACACTTTGTACTCCTACACAATCGATACAATAAGAAACTTCAGCTGTTCCTCTTTTCCAAATATTGCTGAATTGTTCAACATTCTTAGTAGTCCCAACCACTGTTGTTCGATCCATTCTACTCGCGTCAATAGTTCTTCATACATTTGCAATGACCACATTATCCGAGGATACAGGCCAAACAGTAGACACCAACATTTGTACTTTCCAGGTAACCTAGTCTTATCAACTACCTTTAATCCTTCCTCTGTCTGCCACTGTATTTCCACTCCTTTGGCTTCTGTCGCTTAATGTGTCTATGTACCATCTACCCAAGCTTTTTACTGGTTTCTCTTTTACTGTTGGGTCACTTTCCCTCCGATCATATGCCTTATTTCTTTTTGTTTACTTTTCTTATAGATTACACTTCTTGATTTATTAGCCTTAAATTTCATTCTTGACCGCTCAATAAGCTGTTCTATATGATCCAATACTTCTTCAATTCCTTTTGCGCTCTTCGACTTCACACCAAGATCGTCCATAAAGGCTCGTAGTTGGGTTTTAAACAAGCCTATTCTCACAATTTTTATAACTCAGCAAGATTTCCATCACAAGTACGAACCAGATCACTGATTTTGTACACTCTGCTGCAATCCCAACCTCTAACCTTTGCCCGTCTGTTGTGTAGTTTCATGTCGTAAAGCGCATCTGAGTTTATCGTAGTATTTCACGATCAGACTCTCAACTGTCTCTGGAATCCAAAAGAACTCCATCGCGTTCCAAATCATCTCATGCGGGACTGAGCCATATGCGTTAGTAAGATCTAACGATACAATTACAACATCCTCTTTTTCTTTCTTGGCTTGTTAGATACTTTGCCATATTGCATAAACATGCTCAATACAGACATGTATTCCGGGTATTCCTGCCTTTTGAACTGACTCATTGATGAATCCATTGCTTTGCACATATTTTATTATTCTGTTGGCAACAACTCCGAACGCAATCGTTCTATCGATGTTTAGTAGCGATATTGGTCGAAATTGTCTTAGCTCATTTACCTGTTCTTGTTTTGGTAGGTATATGCCTTCTGCTAGACACTACCGTTCAGCCACAACTTCAGAGACTGGTGAGTTTTCAAAGGAAAATCAGGAAGAACAGCACCAGAATTATCAAGAGAAGAATTGTCATCAACAAGACGAACAAAGAGGTCAGTCTTATACTTTGAAGATGAAATAACCTGAAGACCATTAAAAAGAAGAGGAATTGCAGACTTGCCCTTATTAATAACACTATTTTAGATTCTCCAACAATCACGAGAGCCAACCCCTTGAGGTGAGATAGACACGAATCTTTTGAGAATAGCTAGACTTCGCCTCAGAGATTTCTCTCTTGAAGGTATTGCTAGCTCTCCTGTAGGATTGTCTAGAAGCCGCAGAATCATCCCGACGATACTGATTAAAGTAATGGTT
>OY744519.1:98422877-98502877 GCA_963556195.1 Sepiola atlantica
AAATTTCATTAAGATCCGATGATTCTCGGATTGTTAGTGGATTTCCTTTTAATCAAAGGTATTAATTTTTTGGTTCAAAACAAACCACTTTCACTTTCATACTCGTCCCTAGACACATGACAGTTTATTTTAATTTTAATGAAATCAAAATCAAACAAATAATAGTAGTCCTTGTGACCCAACGGGTCACGGGTAGTCTAATACTTATTTATTTTTAATACCACATACACATTCCGTTTGTTTTTCTAAAATTTGCGTTTTCTGTACTTATATCTTTAAAGTACTTTACACTATCATAACCATTTCCCGCGCAAATAATCAGCTTGTTTTATGTCGCTTTTTAAACCTTATAACCGCATGAAACGCCCTCACTTTGCAAATAGATGAATTGCTAAAACGAATAAAAAATGACGCATTTCTGTCTCTCTGGATGGTTTTGTTGTTTTCGTTTTGAATAAGGCATGTCCCTCAGCAATTTCCCCTTTATCTTAAATTGGATCCCAAACGCTGAACTTCGTGCAATATTCATGAAAGAGTGTCTATTAAGCGACCTGTCGAATGCAATTAGACAAAAAGAGGAAACGATTGTGGAGGGGATTTTGCACCTACGGCCAATCAACATCAGCCGTGCATCGTGCCCAAATCGCTTAATATAACAACCTTAACGACCAATAAGCACATTGTAGAGACCGGCAAATGGCGGCCTGTTGTTTGGGGGGTTGTCTAAACAAATGCCAGAAAGGAGAAATGACTTAAATAAATGAATTAGGACGAAATTGTAGAAATAATGAAAAAAAATAAATGAAAAGGATTGAATGAGAAGAAAAGAATTATAAAACTTATATTATTTGAAATGTAAACTCTGTATTTCCGGTCTTGAAGTGAATTGCAAATTCTTAACGAATTCTTGCTGTATTAAGTAGGACAGTGTTCAGCTGAAATCCGGAAATGGTAAAGTGTTTTATGGAGATTCGATGAGATTAATTCTCAGTGGATATGTGGGAGTGATTTTTATCAAAGTGTGAAAAAGAATAAGGAAAGAATAAGGCAGGAAAGGAGAAGAAAGGGGAATGAGATGTTGGGGGGGGGGGATATTGGAGAATGATAAAGAGATAAGGAAGAAGAAAAACAGAAGAAAAAATCGGTAAATCGAAGCAGAAAAATGTAAGAGAAAGAAGGAAAATGAGTAAAAAGGAAAAAGGGAAATTATCAAAATAAATGATAAAAGAAAAAGAGAAAAGAGAAGAAAAGTGAAATATCATAAAAGAGCAAAAAGAAGAAAGATACGAAGAATAAATAAAAGAATAAATACAATAATAAATAAAAGAATAAATAAAAGAGTAAATAGCTTCTCAATAATAAAATACCAATATGATAACGTAATTATAATTATTTGTATTCAACTATTCATACCATCAGCAATTTACTGACCGTAACAGAATATCCAATTTCCGCGCTAGAATCAAAGTATAGTATTCTTTTTCTCTTTCATCAGTTGAAATCTTTCTAGACTGAGGCAATTTTATTTTTGTCCCAATACAGAGTGCCCATGTTTAGGAAGCTTGATTTTCTCTTCATTAAAGACGGACCTTGTGCCCAACCTGTACTTCGTGGGGAGAGAGGGGAGAAATAAATAGGGAAAATATCTAATGACGGCAAGTCTGTTCAATATTAACAAAATGCCTGTGTTACTTTTCTGTGAATCTTTATGAGGAATGATCAAAGCCTTCTCGGAAACAGTTTTCAGTTTTCTACTCACTAATAACGCGACGGTCACTTTCGTGTGTCATTTTTTATTCGTTTCATTTTCAAGGTTGAAATATCTATTCAAAATTGGCACTTTCCTACCGTTTCACCGAACTTTTCTTGGGAGCCAAACGATATGTGAATCAAACAAATACTGCATACAACTTTTGGTGGATTGCGTGACAAAAACTAACGAACAATTTTTTAAATAGATATTCACATTCTAGTTCACCATGTCGCCGCCGCCCTTAAGGTTAAACCAGCGTTTTTTCCTAGTGTAACGAGTACATGATTCATGCAATTCAGCATAATGGATGACGGCGTTTTGAACGGGAATTTTAGCTATTTAAAAAAAAAAAAAAATCAAGTTTTGACTATTTACGAGTCATTTCCACACCACCCCCATGGGAACAAACAAAACTATATTTAAAGGTATCACAAGTACTTAATTAATTTAAATACATATTTATCCTAGTTTTTAGTGGATTTTGATAAATAAAAAAATAATTAAAGGAATTGTAGATATTTGTGAACTTGCTATTTTTTCTTTTATTCAGGGATTTTAGCTGTTATGGGGATACACCAGAGGTTTCCGGAAAAATCGAACTTCATGTAAACTTTCCTGAAAAAGCAAATGTACCAATTTTGAGAAAATCTGAACACAAACGGACAGTGACAAAACTATAGATCCTTCCCCATGAATATAATCAGGAAAAAACAAACGGACGGACGACAATAATAATAACAATAACAACTATACAACAACAATAATAACTATAATGGCACATGAATTGAATCGCTACTGATAGCTGCACAAAACAACTCAATCAGAACGAATTATACGAAATCCAAGACACAGGAACACAGTAAATGCAGACTCTGTCGACAAAGATGCAGAATGATAAATCACATAAAAAGTGAATGTAGCAAACTAGACCCAAAAGAATATAACAAATGTGACTGGGTCGCGAATGCAGTCCACTGGAAACTATGCAAACGGTAGTGGCGGCGGAAGCAACAACAGCGACAACAACAACACTACTACTACTACTACTACTACTACTACTACTACTACTACTACTACTACTGCTGCTACTACTGCTACTACTGCTGCTATCACTACTACTGATAATAATTAACTAGCGGGACTCGTGTAAATTACACGAAATGATGTTTTCAATACTAATTATCTTGTTCCTAACCTATACATGTTTGAATAAAATATGATAAGATTTGACTTGTATATTTATTTAAAAAAAATGAACAATACATAAAACAATTTACAAAACTTCTTTATATACAATATTTCTAGTGAAGGTAATATTTCGACGACTAAACCTTACTTTGTAAATGCTTTAGATTAAATTAAATTTGGCTCCAATTCATGAGTAGCATACACACATTCGGAAGGTCGTTGCTTTTCATGTAAGCGTGACACACAAAACAACACACACGCTATCGTATTAATATGTGTCTTCCCGGTCGTCCCCTCTCTACCTCCCTTCCCCCCTTCGATGTAGAAAAAAACTTAGATGTTGGTTGGGATCGAACTATAAACCAGTCGGGCCGACGTCAAAAACCGACGTCGCTAACCGTTGCGCCAAAGGGATATACTTGAAAATATTACGAAAATTAGGTTACTTGAATGCTTTTCAAAATCTAGGTGCGGCACGCATACGCAGAGCTTTTGATGTTAGCGTGACACACGAACACACACGCTATATCGCATTAATATCTAGAATAATAATAACAGATCTCCACTGGAAGTACTAGAACCTTGGAGAGGCTTATTGCCACTCAAATTCCAGAGGTGACCAACGGTCGTTGCTGGCGATAAATTAATGGTAAACAGCTGTTGCAATAACGCAAATTGATTTGCAATATTTATCGAAAAAGGTGGAAGTATGGAAATCTGGGGAGATTTGTTGTCACTCGGACTCCAAGAAACACCACTTGTTATTACAAGTGAGCAATCACTTATGATGACTTGTGGGAAAACTCTTAATGAGTAAATAATTATAATCGCCATGACTTGGTTGGGTAACAAGGAACTGTGCAAACAACTGCACTTTGAACACACAGACAGATTACACAAACGAGATCAAGTATTGGAAAATAAAAAAGCATAAAATCTTATGTGACATGAAAATACAATGGACAAGCCCATCCAAGCAAGAAAACCGGACGAAATAATAGTCAACAATAAGGCAAATAGTAAATTTATCCGCTTCAGCAGGTCACAAAATAAATAGGTCAGTTCATGGAACTTGTCAGAGATATAAACGGAATATGGAACATGACGAAAATTACCGTAATCCCAATAAGTTTAGGAGTACTAGTAGGAGCAATTGGAATCAAAGGGTGGATTAACATTAGGCAAACCACATCACTAGTGTTATATACTTCCCACAAAGTATAATGTGGCACAAAGCCGGAAGTTAGGAGGGGAAAGCCAGCGCCACAGCGGAAGAGTTAGGCTTGCCTCTAAAAATAGCCTGAGCAGCCCCGTCGGCATTCCTCGGTAGGAGCGACCCAGGAAGTTAGCGATAAACTAACTCTTTTCTAAAGAGAAAAAAAACAAGTCCTGTTAGGGTGGACCTCTTAGGACATATACCACAGTTCAACAGAAAAAAAGGCCACCGAAATGGCCAGTCTCTGTCGGACTGATCGGACGTATTCTCGACTGGTATTTAGAAGGAAGAATCATCAGACGACTTTCGCCGTCAAAATTATTGTCTTCCACAGCATTGATGAAAATGACCAAAATATTTTAAAAATCATCTAACATGATCAACTGACATTAGCGAACGACTCGTAAGTTGAACTAAAATTGCACTTCGTAAAAATAACTAGAAGTATATATGGAACATACGAAGACGAACGCAAGGGAAATGAGGTTGCTTGACACTTCGTCGTTTGTACTCACAGAAAATGGCTGTGGGGGCTCCGATAGGATGGAAAGTCCGAGGAGAGATAACACCATCAATACCGTCATCGGATCGGCATGGAGAGTATTGGAATTTTACGGAACCTTATTGTCACCTAGATTCCACAAAAAGCCGTTGGCCGTTATTCGCGGAAACTCAATGATAAACAGCTGATTGCAAGAACATAAGGTATTTTTAAACTATCAACAAAAGAAGCGGATAATACGGGAAATCTGGGGAGAATTTTTGTCACAAACTCTAGGAAAAACTACCTATTTTATGATTGAGACATCACTGGCAATGTCTTATGGTAAAACTCTTAGTTGGTAAGAGATAATAATTGAAGGAGTTCGAAGAACACTCTCGACAAAGAAAAAACGGAAGTAAGTTTAAATAAAATGACACCGGGATCAAACATAACAGGAAGAGGAGGGGGAGGAACACATTAAGACCAATGGAGCTGAGATTATTTGAGTAAAGTCTGACTTAAACCCTTCACTCAAACGAAAGACAACATATAAGAAAAGGTTCAATATACAAGGTGTTGTGGTAAAATTTGACACTTGTCAAAAAGTAAACGAAATACCAGAGAGTGCTGAAGAGCGTGGTAAAGCCTTGGATGAACGAGATTTTCGCATGGCTCCCATACGTCTTCCAGCAGGACTCCGCTCCTGCACCCAAGACTAAGACGACCCAGTCGTTGCTGCTCAATAATGTTCCTCACCCCTGGTCGCCGGACTTGTGGCAGTACTCCTCACCCGACTGCAACTCCCATGACTATTTTTTTTTGGGGGGGGGGGAGAGTCATGATGGAGTGCAAGACATACAAGCACGCCCATAATAAAGTCAACTCTCTGAAGGCTGCCATCGTGGAGGCGTTCGCCTCTATAGACAAGGACATGGTTGTCGAAGCGTGCGACTCATTTCGCGCCTGCCTTGAGATGGTCGTCACCGACGGCGGCGTTTTCATTGAAAAATAATGTGGTATGTAACTCTAACTGTTGCTAAATAAAGTGTCGGGTCTCTGCATGTACAACTTTTGTTTTGATTACTTATTTCGTTTTCTTTTGGTCAAGTGTCGGATTTTGCTGAAACACCTTTACGAACCCAAATGGAGGTGTAACTAACTAAAAGAATTTTGAGCCCCTTTCTTGCTCCGCAATAATAAATCGCAGTCGCATCAACATCGGTTTTTACCACAGAAAGTAACGACGTAAGTTTTGAGAGAATGTGGAAATACAGACGAGGAATAACACTACTAAAATCGGGAAGGGGACGGAGAATACTTGAATATTGAAAAGATTTCAGAGAAAGTTCGCCTTGTCGACGGGGCTACAAATTCGCTGACCGAAACCTCATGCCTCGAAAACGGAGCCACCTGTAGACTGTGGGTGGGGATCCGTGATATCTTAGGACGGAGTTCTGGTGGCTGAGCCATTCATCCACTTCTGCTTTTACTTCAGCTAGATGGGAGATCGGAGAGGCCCGATTCAATCAATATGTTGGTCATACCATGCCCTAGTATCTATATGTTCATTTTCAACCGTATTATTCAATCTGATTCTTCAAAAAATCGAAACCGTATTTCTCCTTTTTATTTTATTTTCAAATAGATACTAGAAGGCGCGACTGAGGGTCAATCGTGTTAAGAACAAAGAAGATTACAAATGCTAAAGAGTATTTCTTTCTGGGAGTAATGTTTTCTGAGATCAGTGCATTCTGGGAGCAATGTATTTTGAGAGTAATGTATTCTGGGAGTTGTGTCAATAGTGGGTGATTCCTTGGGGTTCTCCGTTTTCCTGTTCTTGAGTAATGATGGTATCCTCTGCGAAATTTCCTTCTGAGAGCAGTGTAGTCTGAGAACAATGTATTCTTAGAGCAATGCATTTGGAGAGGAAAACATTCCGAGAGCAAAATACTATGAGATAAAGTATTCTGAGAACAATGTATTCTAAGAGCAATGTATTCTAAGAGCAATGTATTCTAAGAGCAATGTATTCTAGGAATATAAATAATTATCATACGTATTATATTTTACAACTTTATTCATCATTAAATAACCCATAGATGGTTAATATGCCGTGAAATAAACCAAACTAAACCAATCAGGGAAAGTCATCGGTCGTTGTCATCGGAATACAATTATAATGGATGAAGCTGGGAGTACTGAAATATTGAAGAAACTTTTCATCATTCAGACTCCAGGCAAAGCTACTGTAAACGCTCATTAAAAAGCAATAATGTGATTAAACATAATCTTTCTGACATCTCAGAGGCCTTGGTTATAAATCCGTCCAATGAGAGACGTCGTTACATACAATCGGAAAAAACAGTGGACGAGACAGTCCGAGGAGGTCTTTAAAGGAACATTTTCAGTAGCATTTTAGAATATTAGGAGGTCTATTTTGTTGGATTTGTTTACCCCTGGCTTAAAATGTCGGAAGAAAGTGTATAGAGTCGCTTTTAACAGTAATAACAAGGTAATCTGACCCAACCTTAAATTCCGTCACACTCTTATTCGTTTAAAAATTGCTATGATGCTAAATTCGAAAATATATTATTTACTAACTGTGCAGACCCAGCCTTGCACGGTAATGTATTTACTTCCAATTTTACTGTATTTATTATTTTGAAACTATGCTGTTTTTCCTCTTCCAAAACTTTATATTTTTGCTCCAACGAAAGGGAAGTAAGTCTCTAATGGAGTAAAACAGAGTTACGCACCTTTTTTCTGAAATATTAATTTTCTCTTCGAAACAAAGAGAAGTCTGTATTGTACGAATAGATATTTATCGTCATCTCTTTATTTTTTTTTAAAGAATGACAGTAATACGAAATTAAATCCGAACGGCTAGATTATTTTCTGAAAGGAATTAACTCAAATTACATTTTATTTTTCTGAACAACATGGACCAACGTTACAAAATGAAAACGCTATTCAAAATGAAATATTGATTTTGTAGGATTAAAGTTATCGATCACAAAAAGCGAAAATCCGACTGACTTTATTTTATATATCAGAATAAATAAATGTATATTTCTCTACAATTGGACAATTTTATGATTGTTGGTAATTAAAAAAAGTACGTTTTTTATTTTATAAAATGTAATTTCTAAGCGGGAGTGTTTTATCATAGATTGAGGGGAAGTTCATAGGACTTGGCGGCAGAATTATACTCACTGGTGACCCGTAACTAGTATAGACCGTCGTTACATGGGTAAAGACAAATAAATACAAGAAAAACATGCTTTCCTATGTTAACAAATAATAAAAGATAATGTTCACCAATGTCGTGTTTATTTGTAATAAAGTACACACGTATACATATACATACACCCACAAGTAGAATTAATATTTCATTTCATTTGCATATTGATTCGTGTTAGAGGGTGGGGGCTTTATTTCGCAAATAACATATAAATGTTTTAGTTCCTCTTATCTTCAGAAAATTACCCGAATCACGAACTGCCAATATCACACGACGGCCTTTACTGCCAATTTGGCAAAAACTGATTTATATTTAGCTGAGCAATTAATTAATGGTAAGCCTTATTATAATTAAGATTTCGTGTCTGTATGTTATTGTAACCGAAACGCGGAATCTTATTTCAAAAGAAACTTACAGACACGCCCCCCCCCCCCGATTACAGTAAAAAAAAAAGTATTTCCGTTTCGGAATTTTTGAGATGTGGATTGATAATTTATATTATTTGGATTATTCGGGCTACTATTTTCATATTGGTTGTGATATTCAAAATGTTTCGGCCGACGTAATCTCCGACCTACTTTAAGTACATCTTTTAAAACTAAGTAGCTGTTACAGTGTCATGGTGATGTACCCTATTTCGTGAATATATGGGCTCCTCCATGCACCATATATAGAGGGGATTACGACGAAGTTCGGAGCAGTCTTTCTGTAACATACTATTCTGTACCTCTGCAAATACACACTCTTGTAAATATACCACCGTGTTATCTTATTTATTATTGTCTCTTCAAGGTACCAACATTTATAAACTCAGCATTTACACGCTATATATATATATATATATATATATATATATATATATATATATATATAAAAGTTTTAAAAAGGTTGAAGGCAATGCGAAGTTCCGGATCGCTGGAAGCTGTGAAGAACAAAAACAAAACAAAACCGAAATAAGTCGGATATAGATCGAAAAGGTTTGTTTATTTTTCTAGACGAACTTACAAGACAGTAAGAGTGTTAGTCTGTAATTGTCCGGATGATCAGGGATCAATTTGATATATTTCGAGAGACTTATCCTCTCCTTGTCAAAAGTAGATAAAAGAAAAATCCCGGATTCCGGGAAAATGCCAGAAGCGCTGGGAGGTTTAACCGGAAGTGTTCAGATAAAGTATTCAGAGGAAAATGAAATAGATCGTAATAAATTCTGGATGAGTGTTGTGTATATATATATATTATCCACTTTCCCGTTCTCAACATTGCATTGCTCCTGCCCCGGAATTCTCACTTTCATACTACTATTTTCTGATATATATATATATATATATATATATATTATGTAATTATTTTTTTATTGGTGATTGCAGCGTTCGACGTATTTTTAGGTAATATATATATTCTTATTAATTTTTGTACGTACATAAAAGTAATCCATGGACACGTGTTTCTGGCCCGCAGCATATTGATCACTTAGGAAGTGAAACAATCGAAATAGTAGTAAAAAAAAAAACAAAAAAAAAAAACGTTGAAATCAGCGATAAAAATGATTATACAAAATTACATTGGATATTTAGGTGATAAAGGTCGAACATAATGCTAGACAGGGCGTCTTAGTCCGATGGTAAGACGCTGCACTATAGACATAAATATCGAAGGTTCGATTCTTGTCCTGGTTGGCCATGCTGATGACGGCTGTGGGCAAGAAACACGTGTTCATGGATTACTTTTATATACGTATAAAAATTAATAAGAGTATATATATATATATATATATATATATATATATATATGTGTGTGTGTGTGTGTGTGTGTGTGTGTATAAAAATGATAATTAAGCTACAAAGAGACGTCCATGTTTCATCGCCGCATGCTATTATCCAAAAGAAGTAGTTAATTTCCTATGGATATATTTGAACACTACTTCTACTAAGCTCTACTCACGTATTGAGCACTATTGAAGTAAATACTAAAAATCTATACACAGTATATTATATCACTTTATAATATTCTATGTGTATACATAAAATACTTATATATATATTCATATATACATATAGTTATAAAGATTTTTATTTATACAAACATTTAAAAACAGGTTTCGACGCCTACGTCTTTTCTTAACGCCTTCATTAAATAAAGCCGTAAAGAAAAGACATAGCTGTAACCGAAACATTTTTTACAAATTTCTAGCCAAATTATGGTCGTATAAATAAAAATCTTATAAAAAGCAAATTTTTTGAGCACTTTTATATAAACACGGTAATCATTCTCTCAATTTTTATCCCGATGATGTAAACTTTATCTTGATTATGTATATCGCATTGAGAACATTACCAAGAGAATAATAAACGCGAAAACTCCGTGGTATTCAGCCAGATTTATATATATATATATATATATATATATATATATATATGTATATACAGGGCTTTACACGCTCCACTACTTTTGGAGCTGCTCCTGCTCGTACTCCAACATCCAAAATTTGAGCTGGCTCTTCTCACGCTCCCCATTTTCAAAAAGGAGCCGCTCCAGCTCAAACTCCTATAAAAAAGGAGCGGCTCTTTTTTAGCGCTCCATAATGAAAGTATACCTTATTTCATAAACATTCTATTCTGCCAATGAGTGGTCGAAGGACAGTGTTGGGCGTCAAAAGATCTCGTCAATATGGGTGGGGATGTCACTTTTAGTGTAAGACCGTAAGATAATATTTGACGAAATCTCGCTAATATTTTGAGAGTTATATGAGGACATGTCGGACGAAGTATAGGATTATACGTACATTTTCGTTTCCTAGGGTATAAAATAGAAATAGAAAAATCCCTGAAGTATTTTAAAACAATTTAATTTTTATTACATTAACAACCTATTTTTTCAGCAAAGGAAAATGTGACCCGATATTTTTTCCATTTATTTTGGAAGAGAATTTAGATTTGTTTTAAGTAAATAAAGTTTTACTTTTAAATATTATTAGTGATTATTTTCTTTTTAAAGAAAACATTTCTTTGGGAGAGGAGAGACAACCATGGCAACATCAATCGTTGTGTTGTTTTTAATATTTGTTTGTTTTACGAACGTAACTATATTGTATAATGTATATTATTATTTACAACAGAGAAACGCGCAAGTACTTTCAAACAAATCGATTTATTCATTTTTTTTAATAGTACAATTTGGGGCGAAAAAAAAACAATGAAGTATATTTTTTAAAGATTGAATAAAAGAAAAATATTTTTCATTATTTGGCCAAAAAATATCAATAAATTGTCAATAATCAATTCAGAGATCCATTTAATGTCTTAAAATTTCATACAAAATATCTAGCCTAGACCGGGAGTTGAAAAAATATCGGGTCAAATTTTCCTCCCCCGAAAAATTAACTGGAGCAAGTTTTTCTAAGTCGGGCAAAAACATTTATTAAAATTAAAAATTTGAATAAAAAAGCTGAAAACGTCTATATTTGAAATCTCTAACAAAAACAAACTGTTTAATATTCGATTATAGATATTTTAAGATAAAGAAAGATATCTAATCTACTTTCGGTTCTAAAAAAAACAACACATTAGTCAGAAAGTCTAATTATTTGCTTTTTTAAAATAATATTTAAAAGGTTTTCTTTAATTTAATTAAGTTTAAACATCGGTTTAATTGTAGAATAGGGACCGCTGTTTTCTTTCGTTTATTTGGCTTGATATTCGCCCAAATTTTGAATAAAACTGATTGTTGGTCTTAATTATATTTTTGGTCTTAAAATAAAATTCTCATTTACTTTTTAAAGTGTTGAGAATCTAACTTTAATTTCAGGTTTTAATCGCTGGCGGCCATGTTCGTTTTTATGGTTTTGTTCCTTGGACTAAATATATTTTTTCCTTGGCCGAAAGATATTTTTTCTGCTTTAACATTTTATTACACACACAAAAAAATTTGAACATTCTATTTACAAAAGCAAGTTTTAACGGAATTTAACGAATTTAAAAGCAAACATGAAAAGGTTAAAACATACTAGTCGTGAATTTAAGAATAACAAAATGTCGCCGAAAAGACGACAGGTAAAAATATGGCAGAAAAGTTTAATTTGATATATGCTAAAAAATAAATTAGAATGTTTTGTAAGGACAATATGTACCATTTCATCCGAAAAATCGATTTTGTCGAACATTTGGGTGAACACCGAGCGAAATGGGCGGAAAAATCCAAAATGGTCTATAGTATAATTGAACCTAATGTTCTTTCTTTAAAAACACGAAATAAAAGAAAAATTGGCTTATTTATTCAATCAGCAATAAACATCCTTGTCATAAATACAAAAAAAGTTCAAATCTGTAAGTAAATAACTTCAAAGACATCTATAGACTCAATGGCGACATTTATTGCCCAAATTGTTTCCTGCCTTAAGAAAAACTGTCCCATCAAAATGTAACATATCGATGTAAAAATGTTCTGTTTCCATGTGTAACTCTCTCGTTCTTTCTCCCTCTCTCTCCCTTCCTATCTCTCTCACTCTCTCTGATATACATTTACCAGAGATATAATTTTAAAAAATAACTCAGATTAAACTCTGAGACTTTCTTTTCTTTTCCTTTTTATTGCTGAATACACAACTAATGTTTAAACAAAAAAATCAAATAATTTTGGAGCGAGGAGCGCGAAGCGATAAAACCACCGCTCTTTAGTCCTAAATGGAGTTGCTTCCGCTCCACTTCTGCTGAATATAAAATAAGCCATCCTCTCCTTCGCACCAGCAAAAAAGAGCGTGCTCCTAGAGTGCGCTCCTTTTTGGAGGGCTTCGTAAAGCCCTGTTTATATATATACATATATATATATATATATATATATATATATATATATATATATATATATATGTATATATATATGTATATAAATATATATGTATATATATATGTATGTATATATATGTATATATAAATATATATGTATATATATATGTATATATATATATATGTATATATATATGTATATATATATGTATATAAATATATATGTATATATATATGTATATATATATGTATATATATATTTATATGTATATATATACATATATATATATATATACATATATATATATGTATATATATATGTATATATATATATATATATATATATATATATATATATATATATATATATATATATATATATATATATATATATATATATATATATAGCTGTGGCATGGCAGTCCCGTTCCTATATATTTTTAATTGAATGTTTGTGTAGTTTCATTGAATTGAATTACTTACGATATCGTTTAGTCATAACATTAACTGAATACAGATGTTTACAGTTATAACATGCATGAAAAATTAATTTAAAAAGTTACGTTTGAACGTGAATTGCTACAGAATATGCTTACTTATTTAACAATGTTATTACACTGATAACTTATAGAAAGAAATTAAAAAAGCGTAAATACATTTCTTTTTAATTTTTTTACAAAACGCTCCGAGTTTGGGAAGACTACACATTACAAAAGAATAATTGTATTTCTTCATGTTAAAAAAATTCGATCATACGAGTAATAAAAAATATCAATCAATAAAAACCATATAAAATGAAAGAATGCTTTTGTGAAAAAAAGTCGAAATACCTGTTTCTGTAGCAAACGTTTATTTTTTACTATTACCGGAGACGTTTTGGTACTTTTGAACATTTTTGACTGCAACAATTTCGATTCGGTTAATTTTGCTTTTTGTATTGCCTATCACTACGTTGTTACCTCATTTTCTTTGCCTTAAAAATAAGATCAAAATCTATTTTCGTACATTTGACCTCCATCCCCGAATGAGATTCTAATTTTTTAAACGTATACTTTATTTTATTATTTTAGAATTTAGAATGGGAATTAGTTTCGTATATAAATATAACTTACAACGATTCCCCATTTCCAGTCTATTCACGCGTTAGGGGTAGTTTACGCATTATAATAATTTGAGACGATAGCTAACGTATATATATATATATATATATATATATATATATATATATATATATATATATATATATATATATATATATATATATATATATATATATATATTATCTTGCTTGTAATTCTAAATATATATATATTTCAGCAGCCAAAAGGAGACTCGCAGAAAATGAAAATATAAAACCGGAAGTTAAGAAAAGACAGATAAACTGTGTTTAGTTTGATTACAAAGTAAATAAATAAATAAATAAATAAATAAATAATAATAATAATAATAATAATAATAATAATAATAATAATAATAATTTAAAATAGTAATAAGTTGATAATTTTAAATAAAAAGGAAGGATTAGGTAAAACTGGAAGTTGGTGAGAAAAAACTTGAATATTACAGTAAAAGTGTGTATTTAATTTGATTGAAAAAAATAAAATAAGTGATTTTAAATAATAAACAAGGAATTTTCAAACAAAAAGTTAAGAAAAAGTAAGTATCGTAATAAAACTATGTTTTAATTTTGATTGAAAATAATAATAATAATAATAATAATAATAATAATAATAATAATAATAAAAATAATAATAATAAATTAATTAATTAATACTTAAAATATAAAACGAGAAATTAATAAAACCGGAAGTGAGCGTAATAAAGTAAAATACCACAGTAAAACTTGAAAAAATGTCACTCAGACGAGGGCATTAAGTAATGGGAAAAAATGAAAATTGAAAAACAAGGAGTAAAGGAAAATATGGAAGGATACGTGGATTAACACATTTTTCTTTATTTTTATGATTTTTGTGTGTATTTCCTTAATGAAAAAACCAATGGAAAGAATTATTAAAGAAGATAACGTGATTTTTTTTCGAGTGTCTTTTGGTACTATTTTTGGAAATTCTAGGATTTTCCCTACTTTTCGCTTTTAAATAGGTAAAATGAAGGAAGATAACAATTTTGATGGTAACAGTTTTGATTTTTCTGGGTTTAATTTGATTGGAGATAAACATTCACTGAGAAAGCTATTTGAAAACATATCTTGAATTTATTTTTTAATATAAGAAAGAAATGTTTTTTTTTTGCCAATTTTGTTTCATTCGTAAATCCATAAACTGTGGCATATCTTTTAAGACATTTTTCTTGCATAACTAAACATAATAAGTCTCTTATAGAAGTAAATAGACTTATCATTTTGCTATCTACTTTACATATGTGTATCTGGTGTTTACAGACACTATGTAAATTAGATGACCACGCTAAGAAAATCGTGTCATTATTTCTCTAACTGTGCACATAATGAGAAATATTAAAAAATAGTAGAATAAACATTGAATGGGAAATGCGAGAGGAATGCATAGATAGCTAAGAGAGAGATTAGTGACTGATGCAATTAATTACTAATTACCGCTAATTGTAATAATTAAAATAGGGGTTTTTCAAACTCAACCCCACAACTAAGGTATATTCTCGCTAGGAGGTTATGTTTGAAGTAGAGGTTGGTTAGTTTGTCACAAACTTAAATAACTGTCACCAAACTTGGTTAAACTATCGGCAACTGTCACCAAACTTGGTTAAACTATCGGCAACTGTCACCAAACTTGGTTAAACTATCGGTCATAGTCTAAGTTAGAACTGATTTAATTTTAAGATATCTATGTGATTTGTAAGGTCGCGAAAAAGGTAAATCAAACTTTTAAAACTCCTGATAACTTCTGTTCATTGTATAGACTTACTATGTAGCAGCAAATGAAACCCTGCATCGGCTATGACCTAGACCTTTGACAATGACTTTGAATAGTTCGGCCATGGTCGAGATTTTGACGGAATTTCAACTTCCGACGTTTTTTTAATTTGATGTTTGTATCTGATGTTCTTTGATAACAATCAAAATCATGCAAAATTTCAGTCTGATCAGATCAATAGTTTTTTGAGCTATTAATGTTTCCATGTCATAACTTTGTGAGTAATTCATACAACATAGAAAAGTAAGGCCCAGATAATTTTTAACCCATACTTACGTTGTCAAGCGGTAGTATGCAGCTCCACAAATCAGTTATGTTCTTGTTCGGTACAATGCATGAGTGTGTTTTTGCTGAGATTAAATAATATAAATGAATCCTATGCTGTCAAGTTTCAACATGCCGAACAGGAAAAAAGATTAACCATAAGAGTATATATATATATATATATATATATATATATATATATATATATATATATATGTAATTATTGTTTTGATTGGTGATTGCAGCCTTCGTTGTTTTTTTGTTGCTTACTATTATTTCGATTGTCTCACTTCCTAAGTGATTAAGATGCAGAATATATATATATATATATATATATATATATATATATATATATATATATATATATATATATATATATATACACACACGTAAGATTTCGTTTCAAATTAGTACTTTCCTGACTTGGCTCTGAGAAAATCAATAGGATAAAACGGTTGCCTTGTGTAGGCCATATATATATATATATATATATATATATATATATATATATATATATATATATATTAGTTGTACCTACCCGACGAATTGAAGTAATTTTTAGTTTTTAATTTTTATTCATTTGCATATTTTATATTTTTAAAATTATACAGAAAAAGGCATAACATTAATTACAAAAGAGAAACCTGTTTTATATCTTTCAATAAATCTATGAATTATTCCCCTTGACGATTTTGATTTTTTCCGTTATTAAGTGAAACATGTTTCGATTTTTCTAGTTGACCAGACTAAACTACATAACATTTTAAAATAAACTATTTCGAAGTACGCTATCATCGTGTACTTTTAAAATCTCACATGATAACTACACAAACACACACATACACACATATATAATAATAATGATGATAATAATAATAATAATAATAATAATAATAATAATAATAATAATAATAATAATAATAATAATCCAGGTAAAACATCCACATGGTAGTAATCCAAAGAATTTCAACCGGGTTTATAAAAAGTGCTCAATATCAAATAGAGCTTTTATATATGATTATTTTTTATTTACACAGTTATGAACAAAATCTGCGACACTGGCATGCCGATGTTATCGATCAACAGCTATTATAAACTAAGATCTCATCAGGCAGAGTTAGAATCCGATCTTAATCTTAGATCATATTTTGAAAGAACTTTTCCAAATATAATCTAAAGTTAATATCGGATTCTAACTCTGCCTGATGAGATTTCAGTTTATAATAGCTGTTGATCGATAACATCGACATGCCAGTGTCGCAGATTTTGTACATGTTTGTGTAAATAAAAATGATCAGATATATATATATATATATATATATATATATATATATATATATATATATATATATATATATATATAAACACTAAGAAACGGGGCCTAATTAGAGTGGTGGCCCGTTTTTTGGGGTCACCCTGTGTGTATATATATATATATATATATATATATATATATATATATATATATATGAGATGAGAGCAATAAGCTTGAAACGCTAGCGTCTGTAGGTATAAATAATTTAATATTTATTTATAAATATTATACTAAGCCCCTTTAAGAAATTAAAGTTGAGTACTCTCGGGGAAGTTAAAAATAGACTGTCAAAAAGCTCTAATGCAAAGTTCCGAATACGTTCGTCGAACACTCTCGACTAGTCTTCTATCTGTGCCCGCTTCCAGGTACATATAGATCTTAATTTCCCTAAATTACGTGACAGTTTCCGTGGGCCGGGTGGATATGGCTTACTCTGTGAACCAGGTTCGCGCCTCCCGACCGTCTGAAATTGTTACTTTCCTGCACTGATGAGAGCAATAAGCTTGAAACGCTAGCGTCTGTAGGTATAAATAATTTAATATTTATTTATAAATATTATATATATATATATATATATATATATATATATATATATATATATATATATATATATATATATATATATATATATATATATACTATCACCATTAACGTCGGGGCTTTGATCATTCCTTGAGAAGGAACCCCTTCTTGATTTTCGTCCGCCTTATTAGTGACTGTCATTCGGGTTTTTTTTGCCGTAGTCACCATATCATATATATATATACATATATGTATATTAACTCCAATAGTTCTACATCGGAAAGAACATAAAATGAAAAATCTAAGAAATTATTTTTAAAACCAAATTTGTTGCTAAGAAATTGTTTTTCAATAAATTAAAACAATGAATCAAATATTTCAGCAAACACAGGCTTTCATCAATACATTATAGACATGTTTTTCCTTCTTTCTCTCCATTATAGAGCTATAACGACGAACGCTGATAATTGCCAATTTCTTCCGGTCACAAATGGAGACTGTTTTTTAGGTTTTGATTTGTTTAGAGACACCGCTGGTCACGTGTCTATATCCAATATTTCTACATCGGAAAGCACCCGAGAATGCAAAATAAAATAAATCATTTTTAAAATCAAATTCACGAATTGTTTTTTAAAAATGATTTTTGATGTATATATATATATATATATATATATATATATATATATATATATACACATACAAATATATACATACAAATATATGCATATATATATGCATATATACATATATATATTTATATATGTATATATATATGTGTATATATGTATATATATATATATATATATATATAAATATATATATATATATATATATATATATATATATATATATATATATATATATATATATATAGAGAGAGAGAGAGAGAGAGAGATCTGAAGCAAAAAGATCATAGGTTAAATTATTGTTCCGAATGTGATTGAACTTGACGATTGAAAAGATCCGCCCACATTAAAAGCCATTGGATTGAAAGGAGGAGCAAACATTATTGCCGGCGGAATATCATTTTGCTCTCCAATTTATTCTCCTATTATCTTTCTCCTCCGTTTATCTGCTGAAAGGGAGGGGGTGAGGACTTCACGACCCGACTGTTTGAATTGGTGACGCCAAGCATGTCAAGTGAGATGTGGTGACGAAGGCAGACAGGTGCGACTCTCTGGGTGCATTTTTTCTTTTCTTTTATTTTTTTTTGTAATTTACCTGTGACTAGTGCGTTCGTTTCTAATGCGATTCGTTTTTTGGCTGGCGGATGTTTCTGTTTTATTTTTGTCTGCTGTTTTTCTTTTTTTTTAGTTTTAGTGCAAACGTCTTACTATACGCTCAAACATTACCCCTCCTCCAAGGGTTACTTTAATGGTACCAACGTCGATAAAGAAGAAAAAAAGAGTTCCTAATGCGTTAATGGCTTGTTTGAAATGTCCTTTTTGTTTTTGTAAGGGAAAATTTAACTGTAACCCCTTTTTATTCCTTTAATTGGATCTTTGAATTCAACAATAAGCTTCTAGGACTGACCTTCACCCCAGACCTGAAATGGAAGACTTACCTCAACTATGTTGCTAAGGTCGCTGGAAAAATGTTTGGATCATTCTACCGATTAAGAAAGTATTTTACTCCTGACGCAATTCTCGACCTGTATAAGAGTCAATTACATCCAAAGATGGAGTACTGTTGCCACATCTGGGGAGGTGTCGCTCAGAGAGCCCTTTTCTGTCTTGACAGCGTACAAAATCGCCTTCGAAATCTAGTGGCAGATGTCTCCTTCTCTTCCTGACAGCCTCTTTCTCACAGAAGAAAGGCTGCTAGTATTTCTCGATTCTGTTGTTATTTTCATGGCAGGTGCTCGACAGAGCTCCAACTTATGGTCCTACCTGTAAAATATTCACAACAAAAACTCGTCTAGTTACAACCACTGAAAATAATTTCCTTTTCTTTCTCTGTGTACTTAAAACTAAACGGAAATTCTATGAGAAAAGTTTATTTCCAAGAACTACCCGTCCGTTGAAAACAATACCACGGGGCTGCTTCCCAGATGACTACAATATGGTCGTTTTCAAGTCTATTGTTAAGAAATTCTTGTTAAACCATCCTCTTAAATAATCAAACTCCGCCCAGTCCCAACCATCGTTACTAATCCTCCGAACAAACTCGTTAACCCTTATTCTCTAGTAGTCTTTAGGCATTGATAAGCGGTAAATTGTTACTATATAACTCACTCATTTTGTGCCTCAGAATATTGTACACAACTTGGAGGTCACTGTTACAGAATTGCTGGAGGATCTTTTATCAGTCAGAACGTGGTCGTATTGTTATAATAGACACCGTCGCGGACTAGGAAATCGACTATACTGAGTTTCAATTTTTATCGCACCGATTTTGTTTAATTAATAATTACTATCGTTAAGAAAGGCATGAACGCACGATCCCTGTTATGGTTAAAATACTGATTAGTCTTCAATTAATCAATTCGGTTCATCATTTACAATACCTATTATTTTACGGAATTTAAAAACCAGAAGACGCTGTGCCGTAAAACAGATAACTCAACCCAAACTTTGATGCAGAATCTTACACCCAACTCTATGAGGCAGTTCTGACTATGACTAAGCTGTATTGCTCTAAAAGGAAGTAAGCCATTGGCAATCCCCTCTTCATATAGTACTACGCCATGTTCGGGAGTACAAAACAAGCGGTTATTTATTTCTGCTACCTTTTTATTTGTTAATTTTCTAATTTATTTAATTGTGCAATTTTCATGTTTACTTTTTAACCTTGAATGAGATACAAAACCTCATACATTCCAGAAACCAGAGAATAATATTCCATGAGAAATTATAGCATTACAGCCAGAAATATTACGAACTATACGGGAATACAGCATTGAAGCACAATTCGACAAATGTTCTCGGCAAAATTAAACACAAAGCATTGACACTGCCTCTACTACACAAGCTGGCATCTATACAATACCATGTAGCGAATGCAACACCTACAAAAAAATCTACAAAATAATAGAGCAATTAAGCTAGGTGAAGTAAAAAACGCTCTCTTTTCGCATATGCTTGAATTTAATAATAGTCTTGACTTCGCTCATAGCATCTAATGAGCTCGCCTTATGGAAACAGTTCTTTATCTTACATTCAAACATTAATATCAAGCAACAATCTAGATTTTTCAAATTCACTCCGCTCTAGCACAAAACATAATAATGGAAAATGGTATATATATGGACAATGCTGAACACGCTTTTTAGTACAAACTTAAATTCGTATAAATAAAGATAGTACGACTCTTTTGACTGACTTGATTCTGTTGTTGACATTGGTTTCCTCCATTTGTTTTTTTAGAAGCAGGCACTTACAGGAGGGACAACGTGAATGTTTACAACATCCATAAGTGAAAGTGGTGCCATGGAACGGATCGGATACGAACTTGGGACACTCAGGTTATTAGTCTGCGTCGTTATTAACTTAACCACGTCTTTTTGTTATGATCTATTTCAACCCATCTATTACAACACAGATTTTAGTCTTCCTTTTCCACCTTGAACAGTACCATACATTTTTACTAGCTTCCCATCTAGCCTACGTTCATACTTCCACTCTTTCATAGTAAATTTAACCTATACCCATACCTGCTACGTCTCATTTCGGCTTTGCTGCGCATCTGTTTAACTTCTATTTTCGCACAATGCTTCCATCTTCGCCGCTACCATTTGATTCTGTTATTCTTCTCCCTCATGTATGCATGTATACACACTTTGTTTTTATCTGTATCAAGGTATTTCTCCTGAAGAAGCCTGCATAAATATAAGGCGAAATATCAGTTTTTTCACGTATGTCTCTGTGTTGATTTTTATTTGTTCCATATAGATGTCTTAGGTTAATCCTTTTTTTCCTTATTAATTTTGCCTCTCGGTCTAAATACACTTGTTATATCTAGCAACATTTAGCAGTCGTTATACGACGAAACAGCTGTGTGTAAATTACTATATATAGCATAAAAGTATATTTATGGTAAGTAAGCTACACATAAGCGTTTGTGTTTCATTCCTGAGGGAAATTATCAGACTAATTGCGACCAGAAGTGACGATGGTGAAGTGGGCAGGTGCACGGTCTGGTGCGCGCACATAGAAGCTTCAGAGCATATATACTTTTTAGTTATATTCCAATGACCAAAGGAAAAATCAATCCATCAGCATAATTTTTATTTATTTTACTTTCTCAACTTCCTCATTTTCTGACTCCGACGAATACCTGTATTTTTTTCCTTCGTCTTACAAGCAAAATTTATATTTATTTTTTTCCAATTTTTAGTTTTTTCATAGCTTACGCGCGTTTCACAGCTCAGTCAAGAAAAATATATAGTCTATTATTTTAACATCGCTGATCATCAGAGAAATTGTTCATTAAATTAGTCTGATAATTAAAAAGAATTCATTTATTTATTCCCTGAAGGAACAAATGAAAACATTGCCTACAACAATTTTTAAAAAAATCTTTAAACTTTAAAATAACACCTTTTGTATTATTTTGTATTATTTGGATTACTATTTTTATCTTGGTTGTTATATTCCAGACATTTCAACCGACTTTCTCTAGATGCATCTTTTTGAAGTTGGGAACTTTCTTACCGATCTACGGAATCTTTATGTCGAATTCAGGAAGCAGTACGCAATGTAGAAGTGAAGCATTGATTCATCCACCGGGGCGATTGTTCTCATTCTGTAAGCTATGGCCAAGTAGATTGTTACTTTATATTATTGTTAGTTATTATAACTTGCAATAAGGATGAACACCTTCAACCTTCAGAAGGCTGTCATTTAGAACTGAATTTTAACCGACACTTTTAACCATTTTGATAGATTTTATCAATTTTCATCACAATCTTCTGAAACAAAAGAAGACAAACTTGACATATTTTTTTTAGCAGAAAATGGCAGAATATCAAATCGATTTCTGGGGAACTGATCATGGATTATGTGGTGAGTTCTTAAACGATTATACAAAGAATAAGAAGTTTGATTATTTAAAAAAATAATTTAATTTTTTTCATATGGAAATTGCTCCAGACAAGGCATAAAGCCACTTGATGTGAGGAGCTAAAAAATATACTATTTCAAGGTAAAGAATACTAGCCAAGTGTTTGATGGATAGATTCCGACCCAGAAAACAGCAATTCGTCCTCCTTTGTCAGAAACATTGCTCATGAGGACTAAAGGACAACATGAGGGAAGCGGGAGTTATAAGACAAGACTGTGAAGCATCGGGCTAAGATAAAAATGTAGTAGCTGTTCTATCCTCGGTCAGAAGAAGCAAACTCCTTCTCGGTTGAAGTAATTTTTATTTATAACGCAATCCAGAGTCCCCACTTTTTAACAGCTGGATTTTTCCCACATCAAAAACTGACCTTATGTCTAACTTTGCTCTGTATTCATATATAATATATTATTATTAACTCACTAGGAATTCTCACACAATTGCTCACTGATAATAACCGGTGGTGTTCCCTGCTGTCCGAGTGACAACAAGTCTCCCAGATTTGCAGTACTCTCAATCTCTGCCAATAAACATTGTAAATGACTTTGCGTTATCACAACAGCCGCGTACAATCGATTTCTCGCTGACAACGGCCATTGATTTCACCTGGGATTTGAGTAGCAAAAAGCCTCCTTAGTGTCTCGGTATTCTCCGCACTCTTCTAGTTGAGGTCTGGATAGTGCTCTCACTCCTCGGGTTTTCCATCCTCCTCGATCCTTAACTATTTTGTGTGGTATCATCCAAGGCTGGTGCCATCTTTTTGGGGGGAGGGGGCAGTTAAATGAACATTTGTGCAGTTTCAGTTCCCTTCAGTTCAGGACGATATGTTCTTTCTATGTTTTTGTTTTATTTCTATTGCAACTTTCATGTGATTTGTTAACGTTCGCAGTTTATGTAGATTGGTTTTCGAATTCAAGGATTTCCTTAAGATTTCAGCTGTTTTCATTATTGCCGTCCGTTGTATGGTCCCAGTCTTCCCTTTAATTCTAATTTCTCCTAGTCTTTTTTCCAGGTTTTTAGATAGTATTCCTAGTGCTTTTCGAGTTTTTTTTGGACAATTCCTAGTGTTTTCCAGATTTTTCGGGGCTATTCCTAGTGTTTTTCGAGGGTTTTGGGGACAGTTCTTTATTATTATTTTATCATTATTATTATTATTATTATTATTATTAGTAGTAGTAGTAGTAGTAGTAGAAGTAGTAGGAGAAGTGGTAGTATTAATCTGTTCAAGATAATGTAAGCATCCCTCAAACCCCTAATACAGCTACGAACCAATTACTAAACAGAATCGTCGAAAACTGAGTTGTAGAATTGTTGTCACTTAGTCCCTTAACGTGTGAAATAGTAATGATCAAAATTAGTCTTATTATCATCGGCTTTTAATTGGTACCTTGCTTGACAATGTCTTCGATCATCAACATTTATGGATTCATCAAATGCTCGGACGCAAAACCGAATGCTATCAATTATATTAAAAGACATTTTCCTGAAAACACATTTCCACATAAACTGTTGGCTCTCACGCCATTTTTGTCTCAGGACGAACTACTCGTGACGTCATATATTTATAAGTAGAAATAACGTGGAAATCATTATTATGAATTATACATCGATTGCAGGAATTGGTCGGAATAATTATTCCGTTGTTCGATGATTCTTTCTTTTCCTATTTGTGTCTTGTGACTTCCGGTGATTAACAATCAATGAAGATTTCATTGTATCCTCCCCAAGACAACATTCGGGAGAAATTTTGATTGATATATTCAATTAGTTTGATTTATCGAGAGTTTTTTCATAGACTGACGTTTAGTGAAAAATCGATATCTATCAATAAAGCTTTATATATGAATAAAATATGTTGGGAATTTGCTTATAGAAGAGATGGAGAGAGGAAAAATGAAATAGAAATTATATATATATATATATATATATATATATATATATATATATATATATATATATATATATATATATATATATATATCTCAATGTATGTTCATAAACATGGGTTAATAGTACATGATAACTATTAGTTTCTCAGTGTTGATTCCCTAAAACTTCCTTCTTAAATAATCTGCTTGTTGCTCAATATGTTAATCAAAATAGTCATGTTTTTGTTACTATCTGTTATTCTGTTATTCTCTTCGCCTTCTGATGGTCTGAAAACCGCAAGGCGAGAAAACGAGTCACTGTGTACAGTTGACCCAATGTCTACCTACTTAGATCTACATAACCTATGCTATAGGACGATATGTGAACCACATTAATTTCGTACCCTTATATTTGTTTTCTTCACTTTCTTTCTTGCGTGCGTCCTTTTTTCTTATTTTATGGGCAAGGCACGCTAGCGCCATGCTATATTCTAATGCTAAAATCAGTTGTTCATTCTTCGACTCATAGGTTTCGTTTTCCTTAATTCCTTAAAGATATCTGACATGCTGATCAGCTGTCTGTTACAAGTTCATTCAATAGTTTTAAGCACGACAGTAAACGTGACAGAAAGAAAGAAACATAAGGAGTCAGTTAAGAAAAAAGAAGGAAGGAAAGTAAAACATGGGTTATCTTCCTTTGTTATGTTGACTTACCTTAATAATGTGAACAGCCGTTAATCAGAATTTTTCTTGAATTGGGGGGGGGGGAACTAAGGAGTTCACACTTATATATTTGTGAAATGTAAACTTTTTGTCAATTAAGGAGGAATCCTTCAGTTCTCCTAGGAGAAACACGAAAGTTTCTCTGAGGACACCAGTACTTTTTCATGTATAAAACCATAGATTATAACTTTTGGAACCAAAGACTAATAAAGAAAATTTCAGATATTTGCAAAAAACAAAAATACTGATATTTTCAATAATTCGATGGATATTTAAGCTCCAGAGCTTTACCTATAGTCAGTTTTTTTATATTCCTAGTTATATAATTTCATGCAAAATTTACTAAAAAAAATAATAAAACAATTTTGAGAAAATGAGAAGACAGACGGAATAACGGAATAACGGAATAACGGAAAGTAACGAAAACATAATTCTTTTCCGATTAATATCGCGAACCAAAAAAGCAGATGAATTAAGAAGGAAGTTTTAGGGAATGGACAACGAGATAAAGAGAAAGTGTGGGGGGAAGATTCCCTATTTTTATGAAGAAATAAACAACAAGAAACAGAAAGAAAATCGCAGTATTATCTTGTGAAAATTTGAAACACGGCATTTAATGAACAAAAGAAAATAACAAAGTGAGAAGTGAAGCAAGAAATAGCGAGAAAAACAAACGAGACAAAAAAGAAGGAGACGAGAATAAAACGATAAAAACAAAAGTCGTTTTCAAAAGCAGCTGAGCATCAACTTAAATGAAAACATTGTAATGAGCTATTAGGGCGCGAAACGTCGCCCGAGGAGGTAAAGAAAGGAACAGGGAACCCCCAGGAGATAATCTCTTGTCATCAATTAATTTATTTGTTTTGGACAAGAGAAGAGATGGAACACTTCTTTTATTAAAATACAAACCAGACGTCATCTTTTTAATATGGACGCCAGTTTTCTTTTATATGGACGTCATGTTTTGATATGAACTCTCACGCAGAAAGATGACAATTTAACCAGAACCAACTCGAGCCAAGCGGAAAAATACTAAGCACATAGAAGATTGACACAGCATAACAATAACCAATCTACTTACATAAATTGTTGGCCTTTTGGCTAAGATCAAAGTGTAGTATCTGTTCCGATGGATACTGCACCCCATAGACTGGTATTGTCTTGTCCTTCGGGACTTGATTTACGCCGGTCTATGGGATTGTCCTGTGCAGTTCTAGGAGGTCCACCCTCCCAGGCTTTCCTCCCCTCTTTGGGGAGGAGTAAGTTAATTGCTTACTGCTTGAGGCGCCCCTACCGGGGAATGCCGACGGGGCTGCCCAGGCAATTTTTGATGTTCAGAGTGCTCACCTTCGGGCGCTGGCTTTTCAACCCCCACTTCCGACCCGACCTTGGGTCACATCTTACTTGTGGGAGTAGGATAAAACTGGCCTTGTGCCTAACTCCTGGAGAGGAGTAAATAATACATAAATTGTTGGCCTTTTGGCTAAGATCAAAATGTAGTATTTGTTCCGATGGATACTGCACCCCATAGACTGGTATTGTCTTGGCCTTCGGGGCTTGATTTACGCCGGTCTATGGGTCTGTCCTGTGCAGTTCTAGGAGGTCCACCCTCACAGGCTTCGCCTCCCCCTCTTTGGGGAGGAGTAAGTTATTGCTTACTGCCTGAGGCGCCCCTACCGGGGAATGCCGACGGGGCTGCCCAGGCAATTTTTAAACCCCACTTTCCCGACTCGACCGTGGATCACATCTTACTTGTGGGAGTAAGATAAAAACTGGCCTTGTGCCTAACTCCTGGAGAGGAGTAAATCAATACTTACATACTCAATGTTCTATCCTAGTCTTTTTTACTTATTCATTTTTGTCCGTTTTACTCTTTGTTTTGTTTTTTTATCTCTTGGTGGCTGATTCTGGGCACTCATTATTTTTTTTCTGCTTCCCCATCTGACGCATTTACGGATGAAGATACAGTAAACCCTCGATTCATGAACGTCTTGAAACTGGGAAAATTCGGATTTCGAACAAACTATTTGAGTCGGAAATGCCTCGGTTTTCTAACAAATATTCGATTCCCGCCCAACATCTACGCCAACCGAAGCATACCATCTAATTAAACGTTTCGTGCATTTGACGAATCATGAAAATAAAATTGGGTAAATAAGCATTCATCTGGTGCTTGGGGACGAATTAATCTCTTTTACATAATTTTTAATGGGAAAGTATGATTCGGGTTTAGAACGGCTTTTCAGAACGAATTCTGTTCGAAAACTGAGATTCCACTGTCACATATTTTAATCTGCATTTAATATACTGCGCATAAAGTCACATTGTCACGACTAAATTAGTATTATTTGACTGTGATACTGTTCATTAGAGGTTAGTTCTGATTTTTATAAAACATGCTTGTAGGTATTATTATTAGATTGGACTAATGTTCAGGAGAGATGAACAAAATTTATGGACTGGTGGGACAATCCGAAACTATAAAAGTCTGTTTTTTTATAAATAAATGCCTTAGATTGATTAAATAGAGATGCTGATGATGATGATGATGATGCTGATGCTGCTACTGCTGCTGCTACTGCTGCTGCTGCTGATGATGATGCTGCTGCTGCTGCTGCTGCTGCTGCTGCTGCTGCTGCTGCTGATGATGATGATGATGATGATGATGATGATGATGATGATGATGATAATGTTCCCTGGAGTCTGAGTGACAACAAGTCTCCCCATATTTTCAGTACTCTCAACCTCTTTTCGATAACCATTGCAAATGACTTTGGGTATCGCAACAGCCGCTAACCATCGATTTCTCTTTAGTAACGTGCATTAGTCTCCTCTGGGATTTGGACAGCAATAAGCTTCCCCAAGGTTCCAGTACTCTCCGCACTCTTCTAATCCTTCTTAACCCTTCATGGCAATTTTGTGTGGGTCCAGCCAAGGCTTGTGCCATCACTTTATGTTTTTGGGGAGTGGGAGGAGGAAGTTTATTAAAATTCCTTGAGGTTTCTGTTTTTTGGAGTTCATGTGGTTGTGTCCCTCCTATGGTTTTGTTTTTTCCTATTGTAACTTCCATGTGACTGGTTACCGTTCGCAGCTTATACTGGTTGGTTTCCGCAATCGAGGATTTTCCTTGAGATTGCGGCTGTCTTCATCATTACCGCCCTTTGTATAGTCTCAGTGACCCGTTTGATTCCAATTTCTCCCAGTCTTTTTTACAGGTTTAGGGGATTGTTCCTAGTGCTCCTACGATTATTATTATTATTATTATTATTATTATTATTATTATTATTATTATTATTATTATTATTATTATTATTATTATTATTATTATACTACAGGGTGAACCCCCCCCCCAAAAAAAAAATTCACCCATGAAATCAGTACTTAAATTCACAATCTTTTCTGCAAACCAACTATATTTATTACAAATAAACTTTAGTCTAAACATAACTTGTCCACCATGTTTCAGTCATAAATACCCAACAGTCTTTGTTTTATCGCCATTCAATGATACGCGGGGACATTTTGGCAATCGTCTAATCAGTAGAACGTGCTTCATACTCACCGGACTATAATCCTCCAGATTTTTATCTGTGGGGTCATCTTAAAGATAATGCCTATCAAACCTATCCTGAGATTATTTTTGAACTAAAGAGGGCCATCACAGCCTAAATCTTGACAGTGCTAAAGAAGGAGTGTGTCAGAATTTTGACAATCTTGCACGTCATATCTAGGTGTGCTTCTTATTTGAATGGGTGGCATTTTGGAGAATCATCTTCTATTCGGCTCGTGTCCACGAAACACTGACAAAAATCTAAGTTATTTGTGTCATCCGTAACAAATTTGGTTTTCGTAAATAATTGCTTGAAGAGAAATTACTTTGGACAAGAGAATTGATTAAATACCGCATTTATTAAAACACAAATGACGCCATTTTGTAATATGGACTCTCACGAAGAAATTTAACTATTTAACGAGACACGACCTTAAGAAATCCGAAAAACTACATACTCATACCCACCGGACGATATCCCCATATTTTAATATGTAGAGTTATCTCAAAGATGATGCCTATTAAAACAGTCCCCAGACTATTCCTGAAATCAAAGGGGGATCACCCCCAAAATCAGGGCAGATTGAACATAATATTTCTGCTTCGTAATAATCTATTATATAATTGACTAAATTATTTGTTTAACATTACCATAGTAATATTTCAGGAGGGTGTCATAGATCCCCATAAATTGTCTGTCGTCTTCTTTTGTCAACAGAAACAGTTTTTCTCTCACTCTCTGACACATAAGTAGTTGCTCGGTGGAAAATGACGTTCCTCAACAGTAGTGAGAGTAGCCGCCACCGCCATGTTCTTTAACAGAAGAAATAAGTTTGTTCTCTTTCTTCTACCCCGGTTGTGATTATAGCAGCAGCCGTATTCCTCTCTGTCTCGATAACTGTATTAATGGATAATAATTAAAAAGACGCTGATAACATTTTTGCTCAATAGCGACGTGCTCTTCGATTTTTTATTCCTTTACAGCGCTTAGAAATTGTATACCCCATCACCAAAGAGAGAGAGAGAGAGAGAGAGAGAGAGAGAGAGAGAGAGAGAGAGAGAGAGAGAGAGAGAGAGATCCAGATAGATGAAGAAAGCAACTGTGGAAATTCATCTATCTGTATAATTAGTGTTAATAATAATATTTCTCTTTAAATAATAAAATGTCTGTCAGGCACAATTATATTAAAACAATTGTTTTTCTTCTGTACGTAAAAAGTAATTAATAAATATATATATGAAATGAAAATAAAATTACACGTCCTATTAAAAAGGGAGACTTAATGCAATATTCTTTACCGCTTAGGTAGTAGAAAAATACTAAGAAAAACAGCTATGATTCTATCGCCAGTAAAAACACTAACAAAAAACTATATGTACGTATATCTGTGTGTGTGTGTGTGTGTGAGAGAGAGAGAGAGAGAGAGAGAGAGAGAGAGAGAGAGAGAGAGAGAGAGAGAGAGAGAGAGAGAGGGGGCAATATTATTATCGGATAAACATATAACATCCTCTTTCTATCTCTCTTTATTCCTATCTGGACGACATTAAAACCAATTTTTAAACATATCGCAGTCCAGCGATCGGGGTTCACCTCCTTGCCGCTTCATGAAACTTTTTTCTGTTTTGTTGAAATATTAATTACGTTGTGTTGTATTTACATGAATATAACTATGTATAAACATTTTTAAAACATAATTATCCACGCACTCATCTTTCGTTGTGAGACTCATCAACCTGGATTAACCTAGCGAGATTAAAAACCAGGATCCTACAGTTTAAAGCCTGCAGCTCTACCACGGAGTCAATCTTCGCTAGTACTGAATGTATCGCTTTTTCATAGATGTTATGTATTTGTTTATTTTCTTTGCGATACTTTTGAACATGTATAACTATATATTTATATATTGGCAGTCAATCATACGTGGGGCAGGACCATAGGACAAATTGGACTAGACAGATAATAATCTAAACATATTTAAAATAATGTCTATACTATAATGATATCAAGTGCGTCGTTCCATACTTAAATGACATGTTACGCATGTTGTTTATTTATCTGACTGCATATTAAATAAGTTACATTGCTTACATTTGCCGTATAATATCTATAAACTATAAACCAATAACATTTTTAATTATGTTCAACATATTTGAAAGCTGGGCAACGCCGAATAATCCCTGCTATTGTTTTATATTTTTGTCTATGTCAATATTTACACTTTTCTTTTTCAATTTCCATCTATCTTTCCCGTTTTATAGCGAGATCTGTTTGTACTATATCTTGTGATAATGGCCCAATACGTAATTTAACTATATCAACAAATCATCTTACACTAATGTATTATAATACGAAATGCGAGTTAATCAACGTTTGTTTGCCTAAGGCCTTTCTTCTATATACTTTAATAACAAAAAAATGCATGCTAAAACATACCTTACCTCTAGAATTGAATTATGTTTGAAAATAATTCTCTTTTAATGTACGTAGCCGTAATTTATAATTAACTATACAAGTTATCCATCTCTATAGCTATCTGTTTTTCTCTCGCCAACCCTTACACTCTATGGTGAGTAAGCCATTCTCTAATATCTTTTAATGTTTCTGTGATAATTTAGAGAAAGAGTGACTCTTTTTTTCAACGTGACAATCTCATTTGCGTACGTACACACCACGAACACATATGTAAATATGTGGCAACAACAACAATAACAACAATAACAACAATAACAAAATAATAATAATAATAATAATAATAATAATAATAATATGGAAGGAAAATAACTTATTACTAAAAAGTAATAAGTTATTTTACTTCCATATTATTATTATTATTATTATTATTATTATTATTATTATTATTATTATTATTATTATTATTATTATTATTATTATTATTATTATTATTATTATTATTATTATTATTAATTAGTTATACAAGAAAAATGTCTCAACAGCTAAATCACAATCGATGAATTTTCGACTGAAATCTAAGTAAGTAGTGGTAGTGGTTGTGGCCGCATAGGTCAACAGTACCTCTAGTAATTTATCAATATAAAAATTAATGATAAAAAAAATATATAAAAAAATTGTTTTTACACAATTAGAAAATAATAAGGTTAATGTATTATTATATTTAAACCAAGTTATTACGATTCAAATGAACTTTTGACATTAATCTGAAGTGTCCCGTTTGGGGAGTGGGGCTAGATTTTCCTAGTGTCAAACTCGATTCTCATTGGGAGGCAACTAAATATAGACATCGCCTCACAGAAAAGTAAACAATAACAAACAACTAATCACATTTATTAAAACATTCATAAAAGAGCTCAAGTATATATAATAAAAGTGTATATGAATATCATAGTTTAGTTTAAATATATTTAAGACAAATATTTACTTATTTTTTCTAATTTAAAAAGTAACCCGCCATTTAATGATTGTTCGTTTTTTATCATTCCTCAGTGAAAATTAACCCGCCATTTTATGATGGTTTCTATTTATTAATTAATAAGGGGAGCTAATTAATGAGGGGAGCTAATTAATAAGGGGAGCTAATCTATCTACGCTGAACATCGGAAAGTTTTTAAGGTACATTAAAAAAAGTTTCTGGTGTTTTCTTCACTATTCCATTTTTTAAAACCAATAAGTATTTAAAAATCCATAATTATCGTTTTATATTTTTTAATGTTTAATCTTATTTTCTAAAGTGTAAAATTTAAGTTTTAGTTATAGACTAATTTTACTAAACTCATGGGTTCTACGGTCCCAGAGTTTAGTATGTATTAAATATTAAATTGTTTTTAACGCCAATGCATAGTTAAAAAATAAATGGTTTTGGATTATTAAAAGAATTTCAAACACTGTTGATAATATTTACTCATTGACTTATTTTTTTATTATCGCTTATGTGTGAATTCATGTTTTAAAACACGACGTAAATTATAAATCTATCACGTCACACCAAAATCTATAATTATTTTATCAAAGTAATGTTTTAAGCTTTGTTTAGAAGAAATCCAAATGTCTCAGTTGGTAGAACGTCAGACTGAAGATGTCAAGAGTTCGGTTTCGATTTTCGGTCGTAGCTTCTGCCTTATTTGTTAAATATCTACTATTAATGAAATATTATCCATTTCTAAAACTAGTCAAGATCTCTGATATTTCAATATTAAACAAATTCCGCAATGTGTTTAAGTCTCTATTTATATAAGATACATATTTTATTTATATAGTTGTTGTTATTTAGTAATTATTATTCAGTTGTTATTTATTTATTATTATTTAGTTATTATTATATAGTTAATATTATTTTATTATTATGATTTAATTAGTAGAATTTAGTTAGTCTTATTTAATTATTATTATTTATATTTCGGAATTTTTTAGATGAGGATTGATTATTCGAATTATTCGGTAACAGTTCTCGTCTTGTGTGTTATTCACACAACGTTTCGGCTGATGTAATCTCTCAACAGGCGATACTAACTAAAAATGACATATGAATTACTTACTTAACATATTTACCGGATCATGGTTGATGGACTGAGAACAATCCAACTTCGTGTATTAAAATAATATGCACATGAAGATCATGAAGAAGGTCGGTTATTACATCGACGGAAACGTTGTGATAATGATATCCAAGATGAGAATAATAGTTTCAATGATTAAAATAATACATTTTATTTAGTTTGTTTCATTTAACTATTATTATTTACTTAATATTATTTAGTTATCATTATTTAGTTATTATCTAGTTATTATTATTTGGCTTTGATTTATAAAAAGTTTTAAATGTTAGTTTTAATGTACACTTTCAAAAGTTCAAGATATTTTACAAATTTGCTAACACTTAAAAATATGTGATTTAACCTAAATGTCAACGGTGATCGCCCAAAACAATTTGAAAGTACATATTTTATATTGACGAAAGTAAAACCACACATTTTAAAAATCAAAATTCAGAGTATATCACGAGAAGCGTATGAATATTAAAGAACATTCCTTTAGTCAAGAGAAACAGCAAATTAGTTGAAAATTAAATCTGTTTCTTTTAAATAAAACAGACTAGCAAAGGTGTTCATGTGATATCAATAAGCATTGTATCTTCAAATATATATTTGCCATTAAACAGATATAAAAAAGAGAAAAAGAATTCAACTCGAAACTTTAGTAAAATAAACATTAAAAGAAAAACTATCAATAGCCACTCAATTTAAATAAAATTATTTTATTTTAGTTATTTTTTGTAAAAAAGAAAATCATAATTTCGATTATTCCTTATGTTAGAAGAGTTCAAATCAAAAACGTCTATGGGGGTTATAGGAAACGTAGATATATATAAATAATATAAATAATTATATATATATATATATATATATATATATATATATAATTATTATTAATGACAATCTATGTATTAGCATATACCATCAGTGCCCTTTTACTTTGCAGTCTCCTTAAAAGATTCAGTTCGATGATTGTCAATTAGTGACAACAGAGAAAATATAAGTCAGGTTCATATGATATTCCAATAACCATGTTTTTATTTTATTATTTTTATTTTTTCACATTTCCAAAAAACATAACATTTCTGTGAGACATATTTTTTACGGTCCGTTTCATTTGTCTCGTGCGAAAAAACATTTTTATGTTAATGTCGTCTCTGCAACATTACAAAACCATTAGAAAAATTCACAAAGAGTAATAAGTTCTTGGATTAAAGTGTCTTGAAAAAACCTACACTATACAGTGGTTCATTTTGGGGTGAAACCAAACAAAAAACAAAGAAAAGAGCAAACTCATATATATATATATATATATATATATATATATATATATATATATATATATATATATATATATATATATATATAATTATCGCAAGCATGAAGGGAAGACGCATTTTATCGTTCATGATTAAAAATTAATCAAGAAGAAAAAGCCAGTCGACCAGTTTCGCCCTCTCTTAACAAAAGATGTATCGAGGGATTAAAAAAAAAACGAGGGATTTAAAAAAAGGGGGTGAAAAGAGAGAGTACAGAAAATAAAATAGCGTTATGATATATGTACAATGGAGGATGAATCTTAGAGACTGATCACATCTAGTCCTAATAGACATTCTCTTTGTTTACAAAGGGAGGGACGCTTAAGACGAACGTGGATCGTCTCCAAGATTTGTAGATGGTATAATGAGTGAGCATGACTGATGGTGAAGGAGTTCATGCTAAAATTCCTAGCACACGGCGGTTTTTTAAGTAAATGGTCTGTAATGGAAAACCCGTATGTATTATTTTGAACGTCCGTATGTGTTATTTTTAATTGCTTAGCAGTTGAAAATTGCTATTTTTATTCGAATGTGCGTGTTGTGTTTTCTACAAGACATTTATTGACGCCCTCTCGTAAATACGTTTTACCCCCTACCCTCCACCATAAAAATAATGTAATGTATCATTTTAAATGTAGTTGCAGTGCTGACTACGTGTGTAGGACGACGTTAAGATTGGATAGTAGAGTCCAACAACACATTCCGAGTAAGATTAGGAATGGAACCTTCCGGTCAACGGACGTTCAAAATAACAAGATCCCTTCGACACGGCTATACACTAGCTCATAAGAGGAATGGTGTACCTTCTCCAAGTAATGTTACTTCAAGTAACACCACTTAGTTGGATTTTCCACCCGGCTAGATGAATTCTTGTCCTAGAATCCGGTAAGACCAAGAGACCACAAGAAAAGTATACTATAACATAATTCACTGGTTGATTGGGAAGTAGAAAATAATTTTTTTACTTATTCAATGTTTTGGAGGTAAAAACGCACTTTAGTACAATATTCGAATGTCTATGTATCTCATACAGATATCCAGTGTTGGTCCCAGGAAGGGTTAATTTGATTTCTAAGAACTTACTTACTGAAATAAAATGAAAACAAAAAGTATCGATTATTTTTTATTTATTATTGTTCTGGCGATAAATAGAAATAAACGGATTCAGATATCTAGAGTCAAGAACTTTTCTAAATGCTAGAGATAGTCATCTCCCCTGCAATGTGTGGTGAATCTCACTAAATTTTCAGCCACTCTGATGAGCCGTATTGACGGCGAAACGCACGTCAGTATATATATATATATATATAAAGTAATCCAACAAAAGATGAAGCGTCAACTAATATCTTATTATTGGTGAAACATCCGGATAAAAACTGAAGCTCGATATACTGGATAGAGCATTAATATCATAATATAAAATGAAATAATAAAATAAGGTGTCAATCGAATTTTATTATAATTCAAAGTTCAAGCAAAGTATCTTAACGTCCTTAGCTCATGAGTTTTCAAAGCTTTGATTGAAAGATTTTCAAAGATTTGATTGACACCTTATTTTATTATTTCATTTTATATATATATATATATATATATATATATATATATATATATATATATATATATATATAAAAACTTTTTTATCTACATACGTATACGTTTCATCCTTTCAGGAATTGTCAGTGTAGAGAAAATTATTCATACCGGTCGCCGAACTCGAACCCTGGACCAAAAGTCATGTTTCAAAATAAAATACCAACGTCTTAGTCCACACGGCCGTTATTAACAACCCGGTAAATCAGCGAAAGATTCTATTTAAAGGTAACCGTTGTCAAATTATTTATCTACTTAAAGGAACATGCATCCTTATATATGTTAATGGCAAAGGGGGAATAATTGCTGTTTTCTGGGTAAGAATTGGTCCACCTAACACTTATCGTTGGCTAGTTTTTGAACTCGAATAGTATATTTTTTAGCTCCTTACATTAAGTGGCTTCATGCCTGGTTTAAAGCAATAATATATGTATATATATATATATATATATATATATATATATATATATATATATATATATATATATATATATTATATATATAAATAAAATTACAGAGTTATATCGTACTGTTATTTTATTTATATTGTTATTATTGAGCTTGTAATGATATAATTTTTATATCATCAAATATTATTTTTATATTATCACACACACACATGCTGACGAGTCCAGATTAAAAAAGGACGAAACGTCTACGTACATAGGTAATAAAAACACTATATATATATATATATATATATATATATATATATATATATATATATATATATATATATATATATATATATATATATATATATATAAAACTCAGCCTTCGTGGATAGATAAGTAAATAGGAACATTATAAACTGCTACTGAGAGTGGACGAAGGTAAACACGCATGCGTCAGTCCAACTATAGACTATACCGATTTAAACAAATAAATAAATTAATCACTCATCCTAAATACAGTATATTATTGTATATATTAAAAAAATATATGAATTAAAACGCTGGATTACTCTGGCTAAACTTAGCTCTGGATCTTAGATAATACATCATTATTACTTGTATTTACAATAAGCACGATACGACACATAGCTATGTCGAACTGTTATACGTCATTAATCAAGTAAACATATATTTAAAAAATAATAACAGCCTCTAGATACATTTAGTATCGTTATTTTCATGACAGGTGCTCGACTGAGCTTTGATCTATGCCTCCCCCCATGTAAAACATTCACAACAAAAACTCGTCTAGTTACAACCACTGTCAATAATTTCCTTTTCTCTTTTTGTGTGCCTAAAACTAAACGAAACTTCCATGAGCAAAGTTTCTTTTCGGGTACGTCTGTAGAACACAATACAGCGGGACTGCTTCCCAACAGAGTACAACATGGTAGTTTTTAAGTCCAATGTAAACAAATTCTTATTGAGCTGTCCTCTTAAAAAACAAATTCTGACCAATTTACATCATCATTACCAATCATCACGGTGCTGTCTCACCGTCTACCTGACACTCATTAAACCTTATCCTCGAGTGGCTTTTTGGGTATTGATAATTTGTGACTCTTTCATAAAAAAAACATAGCCGACTTTTAAATATTCGTATTAAAACACAAAATCACTCTACCCCAACAGAACACAAGATTCTAAACACAAAACTACACCGTTATTGGTTTTTATTCACATAACTAAATACTCATAATCACAACGGAAGTGGGGTATAGTACCGAAGAAAACCCTCACACGATAACTATTCTTAAATGATTAAATAAGCACATTTTTATATGAAAACTAAAAAAAAATGATAATAGCATTAAAACATATTTAAATAACATCTACCCAACCCTATTTTTTCGCCCCCCCCACAGTTGACCGTCCAATTTACTTTCCTCCCCACGAGGGCAAACTTAGACACAGAGTAGGTTTTTTTATGTGGGGGATATTAAGCTCTGCAAAAGGGGCACTTAGGATCAGAGGGGAAAAATAGCCTCAATCATAGAACGATTTCTACCACCTTGACCGAATAACGAACATATACTACGCTTTAATTACAGCCGGAGGACCAGGGAGTGTATTTTTAGTCGATCAGTCTGTTTTTCTAAAGGGCGTGGTCTATTTCATGCCCTGAATGACCTTTTACCGTTACAGAGAAACGGATGAATCACTGAAGCTGTTGTTCGTTGTATAAGCAATCACTCCCTCACAATTTCCGCTTTATTCATCGTTAACTTCCGTCTATGACAAAGGCAGGTGCATTCTCTTAAAATACTTCTTTCTCTTTCTTCTAGGTTTTACGCCCATCTCGGTTTGACGAATAGAAAAACTTTGGTATCTCTAAATCTTATTTGCTGCCACGAGTTTTCCAAGTGTTTTGTTGAGAGTTGTCTGTCCTTGATTATTAATGCCATCCATGATTAATCAATATAGCATAATTAGTACTTTCTCTGTAGTTGTGTGTGTCTGTCAGTCAGAATTTTTAAAACGAATATCTTAACTTCTTTTAGAAATGGAGAATATTGCATTAATACTAAATAATACATTCTCAACAAATAAAGAGGATACCATGACCGGAAATCGAAACCGAAACTGAAACCTTCAGATCATCAGTCTGATGTTCTACGAACAGAGCTATTTAAATTTTTTTGTGAATAGATCTTAAAATATTATCTCAACCAACAAATTATAGCTTTGATATGACGTAGTAGATTTGTGATTACGTCATGTTTCAAAACATTAATTCAAACATAAGTGATCATAAAAATCAATCAATGAATGGTTAAACATTATCTAGTAAACCCTAATGTTATTTTTTTCTCCACGTGTAAGATGTGCGTTGGAAATTCTTTTAATGATCTAAAACAATTTATCTTGCTTTAACAACGTATTAGCGTTAAAAACTATTCAATATATTAGTATAATATATACTAGAATTTAGGCGTATATATATATATATATATATATATATATATATATATATATATATATATATATATATATATACATATATATATATATATATATATATATATATATATAATTTGTTACATAATATAGACAGATTCTATCTACATACTTTTTCCTGATCCTTTCCAATTTCCTAATAACTTTTCTTGTTTCAGGCGGGAACTGGCCGATGCATCCGCCATAATCGCCTTTTACCCGAATACTTTCTGATTCGTCAGGATCCATTTTCAGGGGTTATTATCAGTAAAGAGTCTAAGATATTTATAGGAGTCCAAGTGTGTTTTTTTCTCCAGAGAATCATGTATAAATATCCTAGCACCTTTATTGATAACTATCCCTGAAGATGGATCCTGACGGATCAGAAAGTAATCGGGTCAAAAGCGATTATGGCGGATACATGGGCAAATTGTTTCAAGCTTTTGCTATCATCAGTGTAGGAAGTAACAATTTCAGACGGTACTAAACAATCTGTCTCAGCACGGAGGGTCTAGTATAAATATATGAAGGACAGCAAGTGTATGTCTGTCTGTCTGCTAACTACTTTTAGGTTATTAGCCACACAGACTTTACATTTGGTAGAAATGTATTTAGTCTTATGTCAGCTTCCCAAAAAATTTCACATGTGTTATATGAATATATAGACCAAATTCTAAATATTTCATGTAGATTTAAATGATGTAAGTTTATTTCACAAAATGAAAGCGTTTTATGTTCATAGCTCTAGATTTGCGAGCTTTATTTTCAGAAATTATTCGCCATCCTATTATATTTGTTTTTTTTGTAGTGAAGTAGGAAAAAGCCTGGCCTCTTGCAATTTTTAAAAAGGATCACTGAGGGGACGTAAACGACACCTCCGGAACGTATTTACTTTTGATTTGAATGAGATTTAAACCATAAATAAAAACGCAGATTCGATTCTAAAGATTTTAGAAAATATCGCTTATTCTAGTAAACCCTAATGTTATTTTTTTCTCCACGTGTAAGATGTGCACTACAATTTTCTGTTTTCTAACATTGAGAAAAAATAGAGGATACTCTCTATTTGCAATTGTCTGTCCGTAATCCTTTTTTACTATTCAATCCATAGCTGGAGGATATATGGATTTCACAAGGATATTCCATGAAAAATGCCAGTATACTGAAACCATATGCCCTTAATAAGGTTAAGATGAAAATTCATATACACTACATATAAAAAAACAAGGAAATTCCCAAATTTTTACACTTTTATTGTCATTAAGGGTATGGCTACATATCAACCAAACCATTTCATTATCACATCACTACAGTATAACTATCTATGCATGAGTGGATGAAGTGTGTGAGGTGCGCTGAAGAAAAATTCCTACCAGTAAAAAATACATAGCTCTGTTGTGCTCGCATACCCTTAATGACAATAAAAGTGTAAACATTTGTGAATTTCCTTGCTTTTGTACATTTAGTGTATATGAATTTTCATCTTAACCCTATTAAGGGCATATGATTTCAGTATACTGGCATTTATCATGGAATGTCACTACTTTTGTAAAGGCTATGCCTCAATACAATGGTCATTTTAAGGTTTTTTGGAATTTTCTGGAAAACTAAGGTATATGGTAAACTGAAATTAAAATGCCATCAACTAGACCCTAGAACCTCTATCTCTGCCAAAAATCAGCTGAATCTATCAAATAGTTGATGAGATACGGGTGGCACATACGTACGTACGTACACAGGATAACATGATTTCATGATTGAACTTTCTGGATCTCTGGGTTGCCTTGATTAATGATGCTGAAATTCTACACACTTATAGAATATATCAAATACAAATTTTGTGCAAAGTTTTAACTAATTTGGTTTATTGGTTTTTGAGTTATGATTGATCAAAGAAATGAGATTTCCAGCATAGGCCATTCTTGTGTTCTATTAAGGGATAGAGCGCTCTCGCGCATCCCTTGATTAGCAAATGTGATGCAGTCGCCCCGACGGAACGCGAAACTCTGCACGCCGAGTTCAAAGCCCGCGCTTAAATGATAAGATTCATAACTTCAGTTGGGTAATCTCTATTTTCACATAATCTTCAATATAGATCTCGATTCATTTGATATATTTTGGGCTCTTATGAAATGTTCCAAGTATATGGAGTTATTATAAACCCGTGCCGGAATGAGTATTCGAACTAGAAGTTAGCCATTTTCTCCAAATTAATACAAGCAGGTTGTTTTATGTTTGAAGATGGTATGAATGCTGTCGAAACGTGATGGGAATATAATCAAGCCTATTTCACAGAAAAAAGTTATCCAAATCCTTATTTATATCAGACTTTTTGATATTTCCTCTGATCAGAATCGATCCATATGAGGATAGCATACATTGTATAGCAAAACGGTCGAATATTTTTTCAGATAGAGATTTAAAACAATAATAAATAGTAAATGTGGCTTATATTAACATTTTACTGCAGTTTCATAGATAATCCGATCATCAGAATATATCAATAAAATTTTGAACGCTTTTATGTATTTTCACACACACACACACACACACACACACACACACACACACACACACACACACACACACACACACACACACACACACATATATATATATATATATATATATATATATATATATCGTATACTATATAATTATTTCCACAATAGTCAACGGCGCAGCCCACACAAACCATGAAAGCCACAGACCGAAATCTCTAGACTAGAGTTTCGCTCTCATTTGGGCTCATCAGTAAGACACGAGTACTTTACGACCTGAGTCACCACGCCACATATTAGAAAGTCTATTAACTAGCACAGATTATGAAAGCCGTGGTGAAAGCCGACTGTAAGATGTACCTACTCTTTTCAACAAGGGGTGTAGTTATCCAACTACAAAGAACCCAGACACAAGTAGGATTTTACATTCGCAATGAACATACAAGTAACTCGGAGTACGAATCCTGAATGTGGATGTGACCTACTGATTAGTCCAAAGGAGGACGAAACTTAGGTCTAGCGCTTCCGGTCTGTGGCTTTCATAGATTTTCTTGGGTGCGGCGTTGGCTAAATTTGGAAATAATTATATATATATATATATATATATATATATATATATATTCCTATAATGAATTCTACAGACTAACGACAAAGATTAACGTTCTACGATCCCTTTTATAAAAGAATAATGTTTACATTAACCTTTGGCCAAATAAAGCTATTCATTTTATTGTCTATATTCACACTATTTCTATCGTATTCAATCCTATAAGTTAATAAACGTTACCGATTTACACTAAAGTTTGGGAGTTTTACATTTCTTAAGTAAGTCAAACAGATATTATTTACTGTAACTACAATAGGTTCAGCCGTGCTAACTTAGTGACTGCAACTTATTTGATAAATAATATCATGTTTGATTTTTAAAATCTGTTTTATACGCACTAATATATGACATTTAAATCCTTTATTACTACCCATTATAATAGTTTTTTCTTTATCCTCTAGTCACCCTATTTACTTATAACAGCCGATTGACCCTTTTAGATTTTACTATTAAATACACTTTTTTTGATTATAGAATCTTTTTTTAAATGTAAGCTTGTTTTCTACTATGTAGTATTTTTGGTTATGAGGGTTCACACACACATACGCACATATACACACACTTACACACACACACTATGATAACAATAACAGAAAACTTCCATTATAGTAGGAGCAAAGTAAAGAACACTATCCACTCCCAAACACTATACTTTTCCTCACACTTAGATATAAACCCTATCATAACCTGCTTGTTTTCAGTCCTTAACAAACCGGAGAAAAGTGGCCGGTCTAGTCTTTCGAAAATGTTAGGAGGGTGTTACTTTCTTTTCAATGAATTTTTACATATATATATATATATATATATATATATATATATATATATATATATATATATATATATTTAAAATAAATTAAAATTTTCAACATATTTGGGACATTTTAGGTAGGATGGCCCCTAGAGTAAAATTTACAACATATGTGGGGCATTTTAGGTAGGATGGCTCCTACAGTAAAATTTACAACATATTTGGGACATTTGAGGTAGGATGGCTCCTAGAGTAAAATTTACAACATATTTGGGACATTTTAGGTAGGATGACTCCTAGACAGAAATTTACAACATATTTGGGACATTTTAGGTAGGATGGCTCCTAGAGTAAATGTGACTAATGATTTTAGCTGAAATTAAAATAGACAGAGTTTTACCAAGTACACTCTCTGTCTCCACACTTTTGGTGGGGTTGTATCTAATTTGTTTGAAATTTAAATTCTATTTGTATACTTTTTGCAAATAACTAATTTAAAGTATAGTATCTATTCTGATACTACACTTTATCTTTTTGTCTCTGGTCAGTGAAAGATAAACCCTTTTAGATGAGGCAATCTAAATTTTTGTCCCAATCCAGAGTAATCCTTCTTGCGAGCTGGATTTTCCCCACATTACAAACCGAAATTGTGTCTGAATCTGCCCTCGTAAGGAGACAAGTAAATATAAACCCATGTAATTACATACATCGTAATCAACAATGCATGTTTTTTAAAAGTAAATATGTAAAAAAATTGTTTTCAAATTGTTCACAATCCAAATACTAAACGAATTTTAATCTTTAAAATCCATGAAAGAAAGTGATCTTATTTACTATAACGCAAAAAATAACACACAAATTAATTATTCTTTTTGCATTAATTATTTTCTTTATTAATCGGATCGTTTTCTTTTCTTATTTTAAATACAATTTTTAATGTTTTTTTCATATTTTAAAAAGTTCACATTCATTACTGACAGGCTTTCAGCATGTCTTCCTCACGCCAAAGTGTATGACGTAATTATCGATCGAACAGACCTTCTTAACAGAGGTGGTGGTTATACTCACTGACTTGTATGCTTGGCCGCGGTAAGTATTTTTTTAAATTTGAATGGTACTTTGTATTTAATTTACAATTTAACAAAATAATAAAATAGCTGACTTAATCAACGGAAATGCATTATGGTGGAATTTAATTTCGTAATGAAATTAATATAAGGGAGGGGCTAGGTATACTCACTGACTTGTTTATCGTGCTTTGTTACATTAGGACACACACTAACTTTGACCCCGAAGTTAGGGGTAGGGTCAGGGTCAAAGTGGTGGTTAGGGTTAGGGTTAGTAATAGAGTTAAGATTAGGGTTAGGGTCATGGTAATGTGGTTTTATTTATAATTACAAATGTCGAACTTTATCGCAAGCGCCAGAAGTAAATTGACGTGGAAATATCTAAAAATATGCGGGGTTAGAAGTGTGTGTAATAATAAAATAGAAACAGTCTTTGAATTAGCAAACAACTATCAGGAAGACTCGACGTTGAGAAACACTAGTTTGTCCTTTTTCAATATGCTCATAACAGCGTATCACTTTCTTTGTTTACTTCACGATCCCCGTTTCGCATCGTAATATCGTCAGAATAAGCTGAAATCTAGGAAAACTCACTTAATTAATCTCTTATAGATGTGATTTACATTTTATTAAAATCGGATATACGTATTTGAAGTTACAAGGGGTTTTTGTTCCCACAGCTCATTTAGAGGGCGCGTACAGATTCGACACATCGAGTGGAACGGAGAATTTTATACATATGATTTGGATTTCATCAAATTAGTGTATATTTGAAGTTTTAAAGGCGGTTCGGCCTACATAGCTCCCTTGAGCGTTAACTTAGAGATTCGGGACCACTTCCATTTTCTTTCCAGAACATGTTATATATACGATTTAAATTTCATCAGAATAAGATATATTTGAAGGGTGATTCCACCTCTAAGTGCACATTAGGGGTGCACTTAGAGATTAGGGATCATTTATATTGTCTTTTCCGGAATAAATTACGTACGAATACAGTGTTAGTTTTTTTTATGTAGATTCTCTAACCTTTCTTTCTATAAGGAACACACAAACACGTACATTGACATTTATATCTATTGATAATAACGAATAGTGAATTAATTAGATATCTTTTTGCAAAGCAATACGCAAGTGATACGCTCAGTATATCAAATAGCTGAAGTCCGTTTATTTCGTATATGTGTTTGAGCTTTAACGACACTTTCAGTGCATTAAACAGCCAATATTTCTCTCTCACCATATATATATATATATATATATATATATATATATATATATATATATATATATATATATATATATATATATAATCATTTTTTATTCATACAGTCATGTACAAAAAGGCGCTACACTGGCTTGTCGATGTTATCGATCTATAGTTATTAGAAACTAAAATCTCTGAGTGAAGGATCAGACATTTTCCCGTCTGATGATATATTAGTTTCTAATAACTATTGATCGATAACATCGATATGCCAGTGTAGCGACCTTTTGTAGATGTCTGTATAAATAAAAATAATTATATAAATAGCTCTATTGACTATTAAGAACTATTTTTATAAGCTTCGTTGAAATTCTGTGGATTTTTATCCTGTGGATGTCTACTTTATTTGGATTACTATATATATATATATATATATATATATATATATATATATATATATATATATATATATATATATATAATAGATGCAAGGTAAATAAATATATAACATTCATTTACGCACGTTCGAGGAATTCAACATAAACAACAACTTCGTGTCCGATCGTTTCTGAGACGATATAGATTTTTATTGACATCAAGGCGCGTCATCAGCACTGGGAATAGACACCAAGTTCGAAGTTAACACATAGCATCATACCTAGAGTGCAGACATTACTCAGTGATACAGCAATTCGAGAGGTTGAGGGAAGGTTAGGATATGATAATTACAATCCACTTAAATAGGTTACAAAGCAATTATATCGAACATATATGTTTGTGTATGTGTATATATATGAGCGCGAGTAAGTAAGTAGTATTTTATCAACCATGCAGAAAAAGAGATATTACCAATGTTTTTCATCTGACAAAGAAACGTTTTGGTTTGCGAGTGGTGGGAGGTGTCTGAGATGTTTAGTTTTCTATATACAGGAATGTTAAAAAGGAGTGAAGGTAGAAAGAACACATTGTTGAAAAAGAGGAGGTGATGAAAATATGCTTTTTCAAAGAAAGGAATAAAGACGAACGCAAATAAATGTGGTCTCGAGAAAAAAAGGAACAAAAACCGGGAACGCAAAGGAAATTTGGACTTGAAAAAAAAAAGAAAAAAAAGGAAGAAAAGTAGAAAGACAAATTGAATGAAATCGAAGTACAAACGGAAGAAGAAAGCAGATGAAAGTATAAGCTTGAATAAAGAAAAACAAAATAAAAATAAAAATAAAGTGAAAGAGATGTGGACGAGAAAGAAAAAAAGTAAAAGAAATATGGACTTCGATAGAAAGAAAGAAAGAAAAAAAGAAAAGAAAGAAAAAAGAAGACTTAGGGATTCTTTTAAAAAATAAGGAAAAAGAAAGAGAAAAAACAGGATAAAGAAAGCAAAAAATATTTATACTTGAAAAGAAAGAAAAAGACTGTACGAAAGAAAATGTGTGAGAAAGAAAAAGAGAGAAAGAACGAGATATAAATTAAGAAATGAGAAGGCGAAACAAAAATTGGCTTGAAGAGAAAAAGAAAGAGAAACGTGAAATATGTAGACAAGAAAGTGATAAAAAAGTAATAAAAAAGACGGAATATATCTGCTCGAAAAAAGAGTGAAAGAAATAAGGACTTGAAGAGAAAGAAAGAAATAAGGAAAGTTATGACAATGTGGTTTAACGTGAAAACGTCAAAAAGTAAAGGAGATTGAATCAAAAAGGGAAAACCGAAAGTGAAGGAAATATTCGACAGCAATAAAAAGAAAGATAAAGAAAAAACGAAAGCCAAGGCAATGTGAGCTTGAAATGAAAGAAAGAAAAAAAAAGAGAAAGGAAAAAATGAAAGAACTAATAAAAATTTCAGAGAACAAGAAAGTGGGTCATATGCACTTGAAGAAATAGAATTAAAGTGAGAACAAAGCGATGAAATGTTTCGGATGTTTTATTAGATGAAGATCGATAATTTGTATTATTTGGATTATTCAGACTACTGTTCTCATTTTGTATGTTATTCTCACAACATTTCGGCCGATATAATCATCGACCTTATTCAGGTGTATCTTGTCGAACTCTGGAATCTTTCTGTCCAACTCGGAAATCTGTAACAACCCATTGCGTAACGGATGAAGTGCTAAATAATAATCAGTTCTAAGCGACAGTCTCCTAGAGGTTGAAGGTTCAATCCTCAGTGCAGGCGATACTAAGAATACAATTACGAATTACTTAAGATTTATACTCGGTTATGGCTGACGGAACGAGCACACTACCCGCGTCGATTAAGTAAAGGGTTCCGTTCGAAATTCCGTGCAGATAAACATAAAGTTCGACAGAAAGATTCCTGAGTTCGACAAGATACACATGAAGAAGGTCGGAGGTTACGTCGGCCGAAACGTTGTGAGAATGATATCCAAGATGAGAACAGTAGTCCGAATAATCAAAATAATACAAAGCGATGGAAATATGGACGACTTTAAGTTAGTTGTTTGTTTTACGGCATATCAACCAGTCGGATAATTTTATGCCGAATCCAGTCATTTTAGTCAAAGATTTTATGCTTCAAAATTTTAATATGGTTACATATTGATTCATACTGTAAATGTATATTTTGTATACGATTATTTTGTAGATTAATTTGTTTTGTAAGCTTATCTTTTCTAAAGAAATATTCTTTAAATTATATTTGGACCGTAACAGGTACTATTACTTTTGGCTAAGATCAAAGGGTAGTATCTGTTCCGATGGATACTGCACCCCATAGACTGGTGTTGTCTTGGCCTTCGGGGCTTGATTTACGCCGGTCTATGGGTCTGTCCTGTTCAGTTTTAGGAGGTCCACCCTCCCAGGCTTCGCCTCCACTCTTTGGGGAGGAGTAAGTTTATTGCTTACTGCCTGAGGCGCCCCTACCGGGGAATACCGACGGGGCTGCCCAGGCAATTTTTAAACCCCACTTTCCCGACCCGACCTTGGGTCACATCTTACTTGTGGGAGTGAGATAAAAACTGGCCTTGTGCCTAACTCCTGGAGAGGAGTAAATCAATACTCTGGGTCAGGGTTTACCTCTGGATGGTAGTAAAAAAGGTGCGATCCCCCATCCTCAAGCTCCAAAATTGAGGCCTCACCACTGGATACAGTTTTGTATCATAACAATGATGGTTGGAAGGTTAGCTTGAGTAGGTGATAGGGTTGAAAAATAAGTTTGTCAACAAAAAAAGAAGTATGAGCTGGAAGAATGAATTTCGAAGTGGTTGGGTATTTAAAAGCGAATACTCTGCCCAAAGGTGTCTGGGACAGTTTAGTGTTGCCCCCGAGACAAATTCTATTATCTATTACGTAGATATGATCCTAGCAGCTACTATCAAACTAAGTCGGAAAGGAGTTGTGAGTAGAAGGAAACTAAGGGGTGACTGCACACTCGAATTGGGACTTCACTATCAGATGTACTTTAAGTTACGCCCAGGATCGGACGGCTTCAATAGAAAGGAAGAAAGGGATGAATACAGAAGAAAAAAGATAAAGACAACGAAATAAAGTGAAGAAAATATGGGACAAAAATGGAAAGAAATATAAACAGAAAAAAAAAGAAATAAAAATGGTCCATTTTTATTTAGAGAACAAAAAAACGAAGACATCTGCATGAAGATAATCAAATCAATGAAAATTAAGATAAAAGAAGAAAGCGTAAAAATAAAAAGGTAGAAAGAAAAAAAGAAAACAATTTGGCATGAAAAGAAAAAAGAGAAACAGAAGTAAGCGAAGGAAAGTATGTTTGGTTGTTTGGTTTTACGGCATATCAACCCTTTTCGGATCATTTTGGTAAATGTTTTTATGCTTAAAGTTCTTTATATCTTCAAATATTTATTTATGGTGTTTGGTTTGGTTTGGTTGTTTTGTAGAGAAACATTTTGGTTTTGGTTTTAGCTTTGCAGAACATGATTGAGTTTTGCAAAGGGAAATACAAAAAAAAACAAAACAATAACATCAATGTTTGGTGTATTTTTGGTCACGAAAGCAGTATGTTTGTACTGCCTGATTTGGTAGCACCATGAAAGAAAAGTAAGAAGAAAGAAAAAAGCTAAGGAAAAACGAAAGTATATAAGAAAGAAAGAAAGAAAGAACAGTTGAAGCTAATAAATATGCTGAGAAGATAATAAAAGAAAGAAAAAAAAGAAGAAAGCAAAGGGGAAAAGTATGAAAGAAAGAAAAGAAAAGAAAAGAAAAACGTGGGTCGACAAAGAGTAAAGAGTCAAGATTGAAATGAATAAAAAAATATGAATGCCGTTTACAAAAAAAGTGCCCTTAAGTAAAGACATGTTAAATCGTTCATTACTTCTGCATTAAGAGTTTTAATGCGAAATGTGGTTTTATCGTCTTTGTTTGCATGCGTTAATAGTCCTGTTTACCCCTTGCTATCTATGTCTAGTCAGATGTGACATTGTACCTCAGCATATATATATATATATATATATATATATATATATATATATATATATATATATATATATATTATTGCTCTGTTTATTACATTGAGCACTCATACTCGGATTTCCATCTAACACTTTATATATATATATATATATATATATATATATATATATATATATATATATATATATATATATATATATATATATATAGTAGTGGACCTCCGTCTCTCAGGGTCGACAATGGGTGATGTATGCATAGCCTAGTTGGCCCGTCTGTCTTCTCGGCTGAAGAGACCAAGGTGTGAGTAACAGTCTCTGACGCAAAGGTCAGAAACCTGAGTGGTCTCTGGACTATTGGCATTGGTGCTCTCCTTTCTGCATTTACGCCTTTCTTGCAACAACATTCATCAGGTTCTCTTTTCCTGCTTTCAGATTTTGGTTCAATGTTCCTTTCCATCTTGAATGAAAATCCGCAACGTTCTTCCAAGACCCGATGTCGATGTTGATCGCCTTCATGTCGCGCCCCGCAACATTTTTGTACCGGGGTTTAGTGAAGTCAGTGGACCTCTTCCCAGATGCCAGCTCTCCATACAGGATGTCTTTTTAAATGCGCCTATCCTCCATGCGGTGGACATGGCTCATCCAGTATAGTCTGCGTTGGCTGAGATAGGGGTGGCGTAAACATGTTGGGAAGGCTCGCGTAAGAAATATGACAACCTAAATTAAAGGTTGTCATATTTCTAACGATTAAATCCTAATTTTTAAAATTTTTTACCGTTAACACTTTTGCTTGACTTCTATATATTTTCTAACCTTTCTTTTCACTTCTTGTTCCTATCCCACATCCTTCTCTCTATTTTTCTTTCTATTTCTCTTGATATATCTCCTCCTACCTCTTAATTTTCTACCCCCCCCCTGTATTGATATTATCCACTTCTACACCCACACGGATTTTAAAAATTCAATATCTATTGTATTTCTTTTTTTCTCTCCTCCACTTTTCTCCCTCTCTTTTTCTTCTGTTTGTCCTTATATATTGTTTTCTCTTGTTCTCTTTCTTTTTCTCTTTTTCTGATATTATTTTCTTTCTTTCTTGTTCTTTGTATAGATTTTTATACTTGATTTCAATTAGATTTAGATTTTTAAGTCACTCAATTATTATTCAACACATTCGGTTAAACGTCTGTTTTACATACATATATTGGCCGGCGTTTTCGGAATTGACTTCCTAATTAACATTTCCCAGTTTTTATTTATCTCTATTTCTTTCAAGTCCATCCTAATCACTTTATCCCATGTTTTCCTTAGCTTTCCATTGTGAACTGATATTGATAGCACAACTGTTCCAAATCAACACCCAAGAACTCTCGTGCATTCTTTCAAGGTGGCCATACCATAAAACACCTTCTGTTCTGCACACGTATTCCTATACTGTCCAGATGTAATCTTGCTCTGATGTCATCAGATCTAAGCATGTGTTTATAATTCACATTATATATTATTCGTATAATTCTTATATCCTTTTCCTTCGTGCAACGCATATCCTCAACCCTTACTGGCCAAGTTTCATTTCCAAAGTAAATAATTATTTGTTTACATTTGGCTATGCATTTTTGGTTTTGTTCAATGATTTTTTTTTTAGTTTACAATTTGATAATTTTTCTCCAAATATACTTAAGCCATTTTACTATTAATACTAAAACATTCTTGTTTTACATTTTTTAAATTAATATTATTATTGATGTTTTTATTTTTTTCCCACACATATTCAGATAATGTAGTACTATTTTTATATTTTAATTTTCAAACGGCATCATTTGATAACTATATATACTCTTGAATTTGTTTTCTGTGGCTCCTATATATACTTTTTTTTACATTATTAATATTGGTATTCATTTTTATTCTGTATCCTACATTAGCTTTTAAGCATTTACTCATTCTCTTTGTATTTCATAGTTTTAATAAATATCATCAATAAGATTTTAAACCTAATGCGTATGTCATTTTTAAATTAAAAAAATATTACATTAGTTTGATTCTAGAAAATGTCTAAACTCTAAGAGGTATAAGGAATCAGAGATATCTGAATTTTTACGAAGGGCTTTTATCTTTTTTTACTCGCTTTGCATAAAACTAAATGAAACCAAATATAGGCAAAATTTGTCCCTCTTACATGTAGCAGGTGTGTTCCAAATTCATAATGTTCGGTTTATGAGTTTAAGAGTAAATCTTCTATATACAAATATATACACATGTCAACATAACGAAATTTATATATATATATATATATATATATATATATATATAGTAATGAGGATAATAGAGCCCGAAATGACGTCGTCTGTAAGTGAACAGTACTTTAATATTTAAAGAAATATTAATAGTATATATATATATATATATATATATATATATATATATATATATATATAGTAGTAAGTTTTTGAAACGCTGTGGGCAATGCAAGTTCCGGGTAAGATGCAAGTTGTAAGGAACAAAAACAATAACAATGAATCGAATACGAAATATGACTTACTATTTATAAATAGTACTAACTAAATAGTAAGTCATATTTCGTATTCGATTTATTGTTATTGTTTTTGTTCCTTACGACTTGCATCTTACCCGGAACTCGCATTGCCCATGGCCTTTTCAAAAACTTACTACTACTATACCCAGCAATGCTTCAAGCAAACTACCATTCTCTACTATATATATATATATATATATATATTATTTTTATTTTTTATTTTTTATTTCTTATCCTTTTATTTTATTTTCCTTCATATATTCTATTATTATTTTTTATATTTTTTTATATTTTATATTTTATATTATATTTTATTTTATTCTTTATTTTTTGTTCTGATTTTTATTTTCATTTTATCCTCATAATTTTTATAATGTTTAAAATTTTGTATTATCATTATTATCAGTTTTCGTTTATATTTTTATTTTATATTTGTAACTTATTCTTTTCTCTAATATGTGTCTCTGTGTCCCCTCCTGTTAATAGATGTTCCTCTACGACGAACCTGTTATTTTTTGCTTGAATTTCTGTAAGATGTGGTACTAAAGGCGCTGATGAAAAACGTTTTGGAGTGGCTTTGTTAATTTTAAAAAAAATAAAAAAATGAAATAAAGTATTTCCAGAATGTTTTGGAAACGACCGTACGCCATACTAGACTTGATGTTCTAATTCTTTGAACAATTTGAATGTTCTAATTCATTAAATCCTCTTTTATATATATATATATATATATATATATATATATATATATATATATATATATATATATATATATATATATATATATATTAGTGTTGGGACGATTAATCCGAATCCGTATCTGGAATCGAAAAAATCGGAACTTTTTGAGGTACCAGAATCGAGAAAAATTTCTGCCTATTTTCCGATTCCCAAAACGATTCTTTTATTCATTTATTTATTTTTGGTTAAAACTTAACTTTCTATTGCTGACACAAGTGAAAAATATAGATGAAAATCTCAATCAGTTTATCAAAATCATTGATACGATACATAAAGGGAAAACATTAAGAAGTTTGTCAAATTAAAAAGAAAATTATATCTAGATTAAAAATTAGACGTGGACTTTCCGCTAGACACACCCTAATGAAATTCTACGCTTTTTAAAAGCGATTTAAGAATCGGAATCGAAAATTGTATCGGAATCGGGAATAAAGAAGAGAATCGGTAATTGTATCGGAATCCGGAAAAAATATTGGAATCGTCTCATCAATTATATATATATATATATATATATATATATATATATATATATATATATATATATTGATAGATAGACATAGGTCTCTTTATATCTATGTCTTTTCATTATCTTGACATTCTGATAAATCAAACAAAACCCTTCGCCACAATTTGAACATTGCATTATTTAACGACATTATTTTATTTTTCCCCTCATTCTAAGCTGCTAAGAAATTTCAATTCTCTTTTATTTTGTCGTACTCCGATGTTTTTGTCAACTTATTTCGCATCAAAAGCGAAAAAATTAATGGCGCTGAAGAATTGCCGCCTTCGTCCATCTTGAGTGACGCCCCTTTGCCCTTGAACTTCTTCCAAGCGACACGGTTTCGATTGCGCTTCGTCTCGCGCCCCCTCTCTCTTTCTAATCTTTTTAATTGCCAATTTCTTTCGCTTCTTTTTCTCTCTCTTTAAATTCCACCTCTCACTCTCTAATTCCATTTCTCACCCTAACACTGCCATCCCTCTCTTTCCTCCCCTTTACTTTCTATTTGATCTTTTTACTTATTCAACTTCACTTCTCCATATCCTTTTCCCCCTCTCTTTTTTCTACTTACGAGCTCTTTCTCATTTCCCATTACACTTTTACTCTTGAATTTAACCCCCCCTTTTTATTTATCTCTCTTTCTATCCCTCTCTCTCTGTCTCTCCCTGTCTCTCTCTACGTGTTCCTTCTTTTTCTATTTTACTTTCCTCTTATTTTGGTTCGTCTGTTTTCTACTTGTTTTCTCTTTTTATCTTCCTTTCTTTCTCTTTATATCTACACCCTCTTTCTCTTCTACTTGATTTATTTGTTGTTTTTTTCGAACCCACAAGTTAGTATATATGCACAATTATTGCTCATGCCCCAAAGTGGAGGATCGCAGGTACTTTTTAAAAAAATCCAACTAAAATAAACTACTAGCCCGATTTAAATGAACTCTTCCTATATTAGGTAATGAAGGAAGTGCTTTTGTTTCAATAAGTGTTTACTGTAAATTTAACATGACACAAATATCTTTTTACTTAGTTTTTTTTTCGCGTATTGTGCAACATGTACTTGTACTAGAAACAGTATTCATCAGGTGTGCGGGAGGGGGGGGGGAGCTGGCTCCGTCCACCCTTACCACTGCGTCCCTCGCGAAGACCGCACAAGCCTGGCGATTTGAACTCAACGATTGCGTGATCTCTAGAGCGACTCGCTGTCCCAACGGCGATTTCCGTAGATTCGGGGTTCCAGGTCAGCCTAAACCGTCATCAGCTAGGTTTTTCCTTGTCATCACATCGCTTTTTCCTACCTTGTAGAAGATATAGGGCAATTGCTTCGTAGATGAACACTCCTGATAGATACCCAGTCAGCGTAGACGTCTTGTGAAGATGACTTGTCGGGGAGGGGGAGTTAATTTTACAGCAGAACATGTTGTTTGAGATGAAGTGCTGCTATCGGCCAGGCAGTGGTGATCGAAAAGTTCCAATCGCCTAACGTCTTCCACTCTCATTGGCCAAGACTCACTGCCATAAAGGAGGATCGTTCGCGCCAATGCTTGGTAGATACTTACTTTAGTACTGCGTCTTATCTCAGATCTGGACCAGAGCTGGGAATTCAGTCGGCAGAAGGTATGACGTGCAATTATAAATTAAATTAAAATAAATTCGTGTAACGGAAAGGCATATTTGTTTAATTAAAGAAAATATTATATTAAGACAATTTAGCTAAATTTATATGAACAAAAAATCAATTTCAAATAGTTGTTTCACTCAAAATTGTAAGTATTTTTACAGAAGCCACGCACGGATATAATACGCTACTTTCGATTTGTTTTGTCTTTTGTGGAGATTTTTTGAATAAGATAAAATAACAATACGTCGTAATTGTATTCCTAGTCCAAACCTAAAATTAAAACACATTGTTTATTTATTTATTTATTTACTTATTTACAAACTAAATATTAATTAAATTAATAAAAATAAAACACATGATTATTTAGCAAACTACCACTTGCAAGTAAATAAACAATAACAAAAAAATATTCCAACATTAAATTTCTTTATGCTTACGTTCTGATTTAAGAATGTAGGCGTGGCTTATGGTTAAGACGCCATGCCCTAAATTAAAATGGTAAACACAGCTTATAAAATACCAAAACAATATAAAATGTACGTTGTGTGGCATGATTTTTCAGTTTTACACATTAATCTGGGAACTTTTCTTCAATAGAAGTTTAAAAGAAAAGAAAAACAAAAATGAAAAATATATTTTGCATTTTTATAAATTAAAAATGCAAAATATCTTTTTCATACTTTTTCCTTTAAACTGTTTTATAAACAAATGAAAATTGTCCATTTTTTGCCGTTTATTGGGAATACCTATAAGTTAGTTATGTATATAGATTTATATAGACAGGATTCACTTAAAAATAATTAACCGATCATTATGAATTTTAGAAAAAACTGCTAGACGTAAGAGGTCAAAATGTGTGCTATATTTAGTTTAACTTAATATACTTTTATATTTTATATCTATGCTACACAGTAATATTATTTTACATTTTTATCCCTATGTGATCCTCTGATGATGAAAACATATATTTTTGAAAATCCATGGGTTAAGGGAAGAGTTTATTTATATATTCCTTGTTTGAACTATTTGCTGATTTAATAAATATTGTAAATTTTCAAATTTTTATTCTCATCACTCATTTCCGTATATTATTGCTCTATCTTGTATATTGAGCATCGGCTTTTCAAGATAGGATATATATTATCTTGAAAAGTTTAAAGATAAAATTTCATTTTCATGTACTACTGAATGTCGTGAATAGCTGTCTTTTTAGAAGAAATAGTCTTTCTAACATAATATTACATTTTCAAGCCGATCATATACTTCCGGGTTGTTTTTTCATGCGTCTATGTTTACAAATGTTAGGCAAAACGCCGTCATTTGCCTTTCGTACCAACTGAAAACTACTTATCTTTCATGTGTATTGGATTTGACTGCATTCTTACATGGGTATTTTATCCGAGCCCTCGGTAGTATAGTGATAAGTATCCCCGCCTGTCACGCGGGGAGGAATTTTTATGTTCATTCTTCTACCGATCTATCTCAAATTTTTATCTTTATTATATGTTTAACTTAATATATATATATATATTTATACAGTTAGGTATGTTGATATGTTTATATAGTTGTATTTACAGGATTAGCTCCTAAATTAATTAACTGATCATTATGAATTTTGGAACACAACTGCTATACGTAAGGGATCCAAATGTGGGTTTTATTTGGTTTAATTTAGTTTGATGCAAAAGGGGTAAAAGCTTTTTGTGAAAATTCACATACGACCGTTTTTGTAAAATTTTAACAATAAGTATTAAACATCAATTAATAAATATTCCCCAAATTTCAGTTTCTTTGGAGTATTTTAAAAGTTGTTTAGGAGAAATAATATGGGAACAAATTTGAGATACATTAGATTTGCATTGACTTTGGTCCATAGCCATTATACAAATCAAGCAAAAATCCCTGAATTTCAATTTTTTCTTAAGATCCCATAAGTTTGAGACTTAATTCTTAGACATTTTATAAAATCAAAACCATATAATAGATTTTGATTATAATTGGAATAAGGATTCTAAACATAAGGGTTTGTATCATTATATTTTGATTTTAATATTTGTAAGGAAAAAATAATTATGCAAAATTGTTATGTTCGAAGAATTAATTTTGCACATCATGGGACGGGTATTCGTCTAGTATGTTTATAAATTTAGTTTCATTTATATGCGTATATATTTATATGTATAGTATTTCCTCCTAAACTAATTAACCGATCATTATGAATTTTGGAACACTGTTGTTAAGCGTAAGGAGTCGAAATGTGGGCTATATTTAGTGTAATTTTATTTTAAGAAACTAGGTTGCATTTATTGGTCTCCTTGCCGCTGTAAAAATTCCAAATTTAAAATGCATTGAAGCAGTGGAAGTATTTTATTCATAACATACACGTGCGTACCAAGGCACACACCACTTTTAATCGGCTATTACACAACAATCTTCAATAAGAACAGAAGAATAAGTGACAACATGTCGCTTAACAAAAGAAAAAAGAAAAATATTATCTGTACCATCCTGATGAAAATTATTTTATGAATCGAAAATTTGAATTTTAAATGAATAATATTTTATTTAAAAAAAGGCTTGCATTTATTGGTCTCCGTACCGCTTTTAAAATTACCAATTCAAAATGCATTCAAATATTTTATTCATAACATAAAACGTTTTGTTTATTACGATACAAAATTCAATTTCTTGGCGTTTTAAATTTAAATTGTATTTGAAAAAAATATTTTGCAAATAAATAGTTCAAAGTGTAGTATCTGTTTTGATACTACGCTTCATTTTTTCTGTCCTCTGTCAGTTAATGAGAAATCCTTTAAGACAGACAATTTTAATTTTTGTTCCAATCTATAAGCCCCTTTTGGGAATTGAATTTTCCGCTCATTAAAAACTGACCCTTTGTCTAATTCTGCCCTGGTGAAGTGACAAGTAAATAGGTAACGTAATTATTTATTTAACCAACAATATTTTCTACACACCAAATAGGTGGATATTTTAACTTAAAAAAGTATAATCGGCTTTGCTTGACTTTGCATGTTTTTATTTTAACAACTTCTGTAAACAAAATTGTTTTCAGATTGTTCACAATCTAAAAAAAACAAACAAATTTTAGTTTTTAAAATATATGAAACAACGCGATGTTTATTTACTTTCACGCAGAAATAACACACAACTTAACTATTCATTTTGAATTATTGTTTTTTCTTAAATTTATATTGAATAAAGTTTAGTTTCAGTATAAATCGAATCGTGTTCCTTTCTTTTCTTTTTTAATGCAATTTTAGAAGTTTTGTAATGCTTTTTATCAAAAGCTCTCATTCATTACCGGCAGTCGTCACGGCACAACCCCCGTTTGAAAATTCCAATATATCAGATTTGCATTAAATTTGATTCGTATCCATTAGCCACCAATTAAGCAAGATTCCCTTAATGTCAATTTATTCTTGAGACTCTTATGCTTAAGCCTTAAATTTGAAACATTTTCTCGAATTAAATATAGACGTAAATTAGTGATGCTAAAACAAGCGTTCGTTGTTGCGTCATAAATAAAACGAAAGCAAAACAAAAACAACGAGTGTGGAGAAAAAGACAGCAGCAGTAGAAGGAACGAAGATAAAACTGTGAAAAGTAACGAGTGAAATGGATTAAGATAAAACATTCATAGTATACGTATAGGCCTATGCCACTGGTGGTTTAGTATTATTAGACTCGGCTAGTATTTAGGAGAGAGGGAGAAACGTATAAATTATAGAGTATTGAGAGCGTCCTTAACTAAAAACGTTTGGTTTTAATAAATAAATGCTTACAAGGTAGGTTTTAGAGAATATCAAAAATCAGAAAGGAAAAAATAAGAAAAGTAACGAAAGATAGAGCGAAAGAGAGAGAGAGAGAGAGCGCGTACGAGAGAGAGAGAGAGAGAAAGAGAGAGAGAGAGAGAGAGAGAGAGAGAGAAGAAAGAATAGTAACAAATAAAGACGAATGAGAGAGATCAATAAGGAACGGCTAAAAAGACAAAAAAAAGAAAATAAACAAAGAAAACAGAAACAAAAGAAAAATACAAACTAAATAGTAAAAAAGCGAAGGGGCAAAAGGAAGAAAAGAAAGTAAAATGAAAGAGAAAGAAAGAAAAACAGAAAGAAAAACAGAAAGAAAAACAGAAAGAGACAAGTAGAAATAGAAAGACAGACAAAAGGAAGATACAGAAACAGAAAGGAGGAAATAAAGTAAAACGAAAGAAACCAGAATGAACGCAGAAAAAATAAAACGTAAACAAAAACAAAACAAGAAAGAAAAGAAGCAAGAAAAAAATATTAAAAGCGATAATTGCGATAAGGGGTCAGAGTAGCGAAGATCATCAGTTTGTACAGGGTGGAAGGAGAATGTAGGCTTGCGCTTAATCGCACCATACACAGCCGTTTTTGTTTTCCAGCTTCGCGCCTTGTTTATTGTTATGCAAGTCAAGAAGACATTGGTCAGGCGTTTGACCATCAGCAGCGCCACCACAAACAACAACAACAACAACAACTAGACAACCGCCATTGCTACCACAATTGTCGTAAACAAAAGCAACTCTTTGAAGAATTTTTTTTTTTATTAGGTTTTAATTTTTTGTAGTGTATTATTTGTTACTCAATACGAGTTCTCATACGAGTCACTATCAGCAACTGCAAGTAGTGTTCCCTGAAATCTGAATGAAAATACGTCTCCCAAGATTAGCAGTACTCGTCGCTTCTTTCGATAACTGTTGCAAATCAGTTTGCGTTCTTGCAATAGCCGCTAACCATCGATTTATCAGAAATTTTAGTGGCAATAAGCCTCTCAAGGATTCCAGTACACTTCGTGTATATCCAGTTGGAGCCTGAATGGTGCTATCCCTCCTCGGTCTTACTATTCTTCTTGACTTTTCACGACCACTATTGTGACACCACATGCGTGTTTGTGTATGCTTTGGGAGATGGGGTGTCAGATTATGTGATTTGTCGTCTATACCCCAGTTCCCAGTTTCGTTTAATGTTCTTTCTGTGTTTCTAGTTGTGTTGACAATGTTATTCTATTTCAGAATATCTGTGATTGGTCAGTATCATCTGTTTGTGATAGTTTGTTTCCGCACTCGAAGATTTTCCTTTAATATTTCAACTCTTTTCACCAGTGTTGTGCGTTGCATGGTGTCAATCTTCCATTCAACTCCAATTTCTAGTCTTTATTCCAAGTTTCCGTAACTGTTCCAAGTGCTTTTAAAATTATTCGTATTCAATGTTTCATATTCATTTCAGGTCTCTTGTAAGTTCCAACTATTTGCCTAGTTATTTTACCTCCTTGACATTCACCCTGTGAATACTGAGACGGCGAAATCTACCAGTTGGCGCTTTATTTCCTTTATCATCATGTCTGATCTTTTTGCTTGGATGAGTTTGTCGGTTCACGCTTCCATGTCAATAGAATTTTATGATTTTTATTTTCCATTACTGGCTCCAGTTTTTGTATATTTCATTTGTCTGCATATTAAAAGTAGAGACGTTTCTATAGTTCCCAGTGGACAGCCTTCCCGGGTAGTCGTGCCTGTATTTGCATTCCTTTTGCGTTAGTTTTCCGAATCACTAAATCTATTATTTACTATTTCGCCACATTGTCAGCATTTTCTGTTTTCTTGTTATAGTTTATTGGCTTTTATGTAGTTTGTTTTGATCACGTTGTTTTGTGCAGCTGCCAGTAATGATTCAGTTTCTCATTTCAAGTGCCTTTTCCGTAGTCATGTCGATATGCTTTCGCTCCTTATTTCTTTGTCAATCTTCACCCATGTAGCTTCTTCTCTTCTTATTTTTTCACCTTTGTTTCCCGTTTTGCTGCTCATCGTATTGTTTATCTTGGCGGTCATAAGCCTCTCTGCATTTTGTTCGATGTATTTTTCTTGTCCTTTAGTTGCATTGTTCACGCAATCTTCAATGCTTTCCGTTGTACAAATAGTCAGTTCATCCTTCGTGTACAGTGCATGGTGCATAATCATTAATCATTAATCATTAGTTTCCTGTCCTTTTTTTTTGTATACATGTACGTTCTTGTGTTTACTTTATGAGAGTTCAGAGTATCTTACTAGAAATACTGTCCAAGTATTCATTCTATTAATAAGGTTTTCACTATATAATTTTTTTTCCGGGAGCCTTTTTGTCCTCTCAAGTATTTTAGTATTTTATTTAAAAACCACAGGTAAGAATGCTGTACTATTAATCTGATTTCGAACCTCAGCTTAAAACCCTCCCCATTCAGAATCCATGATACAGTGAAACAGCTATCTATGGATGACTATATATATATATATATATATATATATATATATATATATATATATATATATATATATATATATATATATATATATATATATATATATATATCACGTAAGTCAAACAATAATAAAATGCTCGATCGAATGTTCGGTGCATAGGTCGTACAACAGCTGATATAAATTATTTTATTCAAATATTATACATTAAAATGTCCGTTGGGATACATTGGTTTCATTAAGCTGGTCATCCTGAATTTAAGATAAAATCAGGCTGATCGTTGCAGATACCGTTTAGTGACACCGTTTAACGGCTCGCACTTCAGTTGAAAACAATCATGGGATAAACGGAAAAACTATCGTGGCGCTCGAATTAAATGAAGATTATGATTTCCTACGATAACACTTACGTATTACATATGCCGAGTTCTACTGAAATTGGAAGGTCTCCACATACAACCACCAACCAAATATATAAATAATCTATCCACTCACAAGTTATAGAATATAAACAACATTTCCAAGCAAACCTACCCGACAGCAAAACCGCCTAAATAAATTATAAACAAAAATAAAGATCCTTTTTAAATTAAAAAATTTCAATAAAACATCTTCCCCACTTAAACAATATTTAGCAATAAACAGTCTTTTAAACACACGAGATATATTTTATGGGAGAACGAAAACATTAGCATTGGTAAAGTCCACCCTTTGAACTGTTCATCATCCTGTTTTCAGAATCTTCAATAATAACAAGAAGACTAATGTATTAGCCTGCGATGACCAGATTGATGAAACCTGGGTATCCCTAACAGACATTGTAATGTATAGTATTTAAATAAAATCATTCGAGAAAAATCTATTTTTATATATTCAAATTTTTTTAAAAATCGGATTTTTAAAAAATGACATTTTTAGGCAGAAAAATCCTCAGATGCTCATGAAGGTAGTTTACAGAGACAAAAATGGATAATTCCATTTGACTGATTCTGCGTAGTAACACATCCAGTATTAATTTAACACCTTTTTTATGTGAAACACTGCAATTGCGACAAAATAGTTCAGGTTTAAGTTTAATTTCTTAAGTTTATGATATGATGTAAGTAAAATTAAAAAAAAAAATTAAAAGTGCTGCCGAAATCAATATTGCTCGCAATAATTAAGTTGAGTGTCACTGGAATGAATAAAAACGAAGCACATTTTAGTCTGTATATAGTATTGCAACAACAGAACACGTAATCGATTGGAAAATTAAAACAGAAGTAAATGTATATCAAACGCTTTCTTAATATTACTGTACAAAAACATTGAATAAGGTATAAATTCATTTTCTGTGTAGCGAAGAAAAAACGTTAGCAAAACTAATGCTATTATTTTCGTAAATTTAACAAAGACACAATTCAAATCGCTGTTGTGGAGAGAGAAAACGTAAGTGATTAAAATAAATTTCATTCTATTTGAGTTTATGAAAACGAAAGGTTTTGTTATCAAAACATGATTTGATTTGTTTGTATTCAATAGTAAAGTAGAAAGTCAAAAGGGTCATATAATTAAAATAAATGTTTAGAAATGGTGTTTATATATATATATATATATATATATATATATATATATATATATATATATATATATATATATATATATATATATATATTATTATTATTATAGCCAGAAGTAAAATGTAAACCAGCAGAAGGTCATAACAAGGAAGTAGTAATGCAAGTAAAATTAAAGAGTACTTACACAGACAACAAAATTAAGACGCCATTTTAAAATTTATTGTCTGTAATAAAAGCAAGCGTCTCATTGTCCAATGGGCAGAGAAAATCAGCAAATGGAAGAGACCGATGAAAACAAAGTGATTACAGTGTATATCAAGAAGTGTCTTTCACTAAAAGAATTATTGGACCAGATCGAATATGTAAACAATGAAAGCGAGTATAATTTTTCTGGCCAATAACACACATGGATAATAAACTAATATGACAGGGTAGTCAGAATCAAAGATCGATTCGACCGATGTATTGCTATTTAGGTCTGACTTAAAAAAATACGACAAGATCATATATATATATATATATATATATATATATATATATATAGAGAGAGAGAGAGAGAGAGAGAAATAATGAGGTAGGGAGAGAATGGGTGTGGGGGGGGGGAACGATGAGAATCGTAGACTCGAGATTGTTATGTTAAACGAACATCGTGTCACACACGTCGTCTCTTCCTTCGGCGGCCGCGACCCACGCTCTGTTTGTTTTGACGAGATGAGAAGCATAACTTCCCGCCACGTCAATAACATTTAATAAATCAGTTCATCACTATTACGTCAGCATTTCTGCCGTATTCAACCCATGTTTTTTTTCTTCAAATTTTATTATGCTTTTTCGAACACAAACGTGGAGAAAATGCCCCATTATTCTTTTTTACTGATGTACGTGGATGTTTGGGGGCGTATAGATTCATAACACCTATTCAGAAACTTGCTATATCTATCTATCTATCAATCTATCTATCTATCTATCTATCTATCTATCTATCTATCTATCTATCTATCTATCTATCTACAGACAAATGAAAGAAGAGAAATAAAAGATGTGAAAATACAAAATCTACTTCGTCTTCAGTTGTTCAAAAGAAGGTATATTCAAATAAAGAATATTTATGTTTCCTTCCTTAAGTCATGGCTTTTCAAAGAATTGATTCTCATCATTAGAGTAATACAAATAGATAAGTTGGTAAAATAAATACCAAAATTCATAGTTTGAAATGGTGTAAATGGAAGTATAATAGATAAATTTTAGCGGAAATGCAGAAAATGTAAGAACCTAAAAAAATATTGTAATGAAAACTAGTGACAAGTTTAGGAGAAAAAAAACAAAAAAACTTGTCACTAGTTTTCATTACAATATTTTTTTAGGTTTTAGTCGTATTTAATCACTTCCACGTTTTACTCTGATGAGTGTGGACGAAAACCGGTTCAGTACATTAATTAATTTCTTTTTAATCGTTTTCTCTCGTTTTTATATTTGTTTAATCTCATTCTACCCTCCCAAAAATGTCCCAAACGTCCGTATTCCTCGCCGTTATTAAATTTTGTACCACGAAAAATTTATTTATTTTTAAATATATATATATATATATATATATATATATATATATATATATATATATATATATATATATATATATATATATATATATATTGAATGCGAAAGTGTTTTCACTTGTCTAATAACATGATTTTTTCCACCTATTAATAAATCTACATCAAAGGACTTATTTAATTCTGTGATACAACACCAGCTTTTGAAATACCGTATATATAGTAATCTACAAACACCCACAAACAATTTTAGGTCTACTTAATTTACATATTTATTTTATAAACAGATTCTAATATATTAATATTCTGTAATATACATTTGTAATTTGCATTGTCAAATTTTCTTATATATATACAGTAGTTTCGTCGATAGTAAAACGTCTGAGGTGCCAGGGCGCTGACAAAAGATACTTTGAAATGTTTATTTACATTTTAAACAAATTAAGACACAAGACCATCAAAAGTGTAGGAAAAAGGGGGTCGTTCTAAATGGTTTTAAATTTAATTTTTCAAAATCATATTTATGTAATAAAAAATACTACAATTAAATATTAGCCGAAAGGAAAGGAATCATGAAAAATAATATAATTAAAAAAATACTACAATTTGATATTAGCCGAAAGGAAAAGAACCATGAAAAATAATGATTTTATGACAAGGCATTTTTAAATGAATAAACAAACTGTATTATCTTTTAATGGGGGTTGTTAGTGTAGTATCGGTTCTGTTGCCATAAGACCGTATTCCCAGTAACAACCACCTCTTTTTTAAAGGGGTGCTGTAATCCTCTCAAGTATTATCTCCTCCTTTAGGGGAGGGGTAATGTAGTATCTGTTCTGTCATCATTAGACTATCTTATTTGTTTGGTGGTAGTGTAGTATAGTGTATTATCTTCTCCTTTAATGAGTGATTCTCCCAGGTATTGTGCCCTCTATTTGGTAGAGGTAGTATAGTATCTGCTCTTTTGTCATTATACCATAATACCAGGCATTACCTCCTCCTTTTTTTGAGGGGCTTGATTTCTCTAAAGTTTTACTTTTGAGGGGTAGTGTAAGAATATTTTTATTCGTCCTAATACGTTCCTCCCAGGCATTATCTCTCATTTTGGGGCCAGTATAGTATATTTCCATCCTCATGAAAGCATCATCCCAGGATTACTTTCTCCTTATTTGGGTGGGGATGTTGTATCTGTACTGTTGTCATAATATTATCAGGTATTAACTGCTCCTTTTTGTGGGGGCGGTAGTGTTCGTTCGTCATAATACCATCCTTTCAGTCATTACTTTCTCCTTTGGAGGTCAATGTAGTATATATTCGTCCACCATGAATACAATCTTCCTAGACTGTCAAAAATATGCGACTGGTGGGAGCATGTATTATTGGGTATATATATATATATATATAGTTAGAGATATTTATATATATATTTATATATACAGGATAATCTCCTAAAGTAATGAACGGAATTTTTGAATACATATTCTAAGTCACACGATAAGTAACATGGGCATACTATTTTTTTTGTACATTTAAACATTTAGGGGGTATATACATATATTAAGTTATATTTGTATATATATATATTGTTGTTGTACAGGATAAACTCATAAACTAATGAACCGATCATTATGAATTTTGGAATATATATTCTCGGCAACACGGTGAGTAACATGGGCACATATTTTTTTTGTAAAACTTTATCATTTAGGGGGTGCCTAAACTCCAAATCGCACCCACCAACAATAAACTATTAAAATAAGTTAGATACAACAAATGTAATTTAGAAAATAATAGATGTACATCAAATTTTTAGTTATATCAAGTAATCATTTTTAAAAGGATGGGCACGCGCGTGAGCATGAATAATATGTATGTGCTTAGTAATATCCTAAACTATTAATCATCATTATTAATTATGGAATATGTATTCTAGGCAACAATTTGAATAACGTGGCCACACTATTATTTTTTTGCAAACTTTACCATTTAGCGGGTGTCACCAAAACCGTAGCATACTCATCAGAGCCATAGTTATTTGAATAGTAATAAGAAACATCTTATTCCAAAGACTGAAGGCAAGAAAATGGGAAAAGATTTAGAAGTCTTAACAAAAATAACGGCAAGCCAAAATACATGAAAACAACTCACATGGAAAATGGTGACAAAAATGTAGGACCTACCCACAAATTAAACTTGCTCTCGAAACGATAACTTATGGACTAGAAAGAATAGAGAAATAATTTTTTGTATCACTATAGATGCCCCTGAGTTGTCACAGGTGACTGATCCAGTAGAATTTTATATTTAAAGAGAAATACACCGGCATATACCAAAATTGGTGGGCGGGCAATATAGAGATGATGCTCTATTGTTTGTTAATTTCACTGGGAGAAACCTAGAGAGAAAGATAACATTGTTACATGATTTATTAAAGAATTTGGATCTAAATATATCTATAGATATCAACTATTATACAATTATTTTTTGGAGATTACATTGAATTTAGTTAATAATACCTATGAACCCTACCATAAACCAAACCATACGATGTACTATATAGATAAAAACTCTAACAATCCACTACTTCTGAAAAAACAATAGTCCCTTCCATATCTAATAAAATAGCAAAATTATCTATGAATGAGAAATTATTCAATAGGAATAAACAGTACTACATCGAAGCCTTGGTTAGATCTGGGTATAGAGATAAAATTAGTTATATCATATCCGACTCTGATCGCAATGGGGTTAATAAAAGTGGATAATAGAAATTTCAATTTAATTTCATATAATATGGCTATGGGAATAAGAAAAAAATAGAGTTGGTAGAATTAGCAGTGGCAACAGTCTACAGAACAATCAACACTCTGATTCGGTGGATCATCTATCTGATACTCATTGGACCAACGGTAAGAAAAATAAGAGACGTAGTGCCATTTGGTTCAACGTTCCTTATATCCAACATGAATAAAATTTAACAGCCGAATTATAATTCTCTTAGAGAGCCCGTCCTATCATTAAGGGTAGCCTATAAACAATATTAGGATAAATATTTGAAAACATTCTCATCCACATACACATGTGTTTCATCCTTTTCCGGGAATATGCTCTTGTATCCAACTATCTTCCACCCTCCATTTTGTACATTGACGTAATCTTTCTTTCTATAACCATTTCACGCCATGCCATTTTCTGTGGATCAAAGCAGAGAAAGCAACTCCAGTGATATTTGCAAGTTAAAGAAGTAAATAGCAAGTGAGAAGAATATTGAATGTAGTCGTCGTTCGACAAACGGCTAAATGATGGGGTCAAAAGGAAACAGCAACGGAAGAAAACTGATCACCAAGAAAGGCCACGCAAGTGTCCACCATTATTTTTTAAGGCCGGATCTTTATTCATTCAGAATATTCAGCAATGTTAATGAAAACGTAATATCTGCAGTTGATGGACATTCCCGCTTTTTAGTATTATTTTTTTTTTCATGTTTTAGTTATTATATCGGACGAATGGTTTCTTTTATTCATTAACTCTTTCTCGGCATGTGAAAAACATGGAAATGGCGATGGAGAAAAGTCGCATGGTTTTATTGATTCCATCTTGATTGTTTGTTGAATCAGTTTCTATTATTCTGAAGATATTATAGCCGATGATGCGGCAACCAAACGAGTAAAAATATGTGTTTTCTGCTTGAGTTTTGTCTTTGAAAACAACAACAACAACAGCAGCAAAAACAACAACAACAACAACAACAACAAAAACAACAACAACAAACAACAGCAATGCAGATTTATCCAAATGCTCAATGCTTCTTCGTTCTCTACGCGTCGGTATTCGGCATTGTTTAGAAGATATTCCACAAAGGAAAAATGTATTGCGTTTGGCTGTACATCTATTTATTCAATATGCTATATTGATTAAAAGTGGACTTGGTTAAGGTTAGCGTTAATCTATATATTACTAAAATTATGTGACCACTTCTCGTGTGTCTGTGTGTCTTTCTAACGGGTTAAACAGAACAAGTCTTCTTTATGACGATTTCCGGTTTCGAAATTGACAAGCAGTCTTTATAAAAAAACACAGTCCCTCATAATTTTATGCCGTTTAGATTTTAGATGAATTTTTAATTTCACTAGTTTATTAACATTTCGTTAAGTTTACCGCTAACACTAAGTCAGAGTTGCAAGGTCGTAAAACTAGGCGTAATAAGCTAAAACGTAGAACGCTATCCCTAAAAAAGTTTGATTATTTCTAAAAAAAATTCCAATTATAAAATTCAGTTTAATTGTCTTATGTGTTAATAATTAAAAAAAATGATGAACACAAATGATTGCCTCCCCCCCCCAAAAAAAAAACACTGACCTAAAAAGTTAATATGTAAATGTTTTTGATAAACGCCGCTTGCCAATTTCCAATTCTAAAAGCAGAAGCTGTACCAAGTAGACTTTTCTCTTCAACCTTCCAATGGATACGTATCCTTTTATTTTATAATTTCCTATTGATCGATTATTTATTGAAATGAAAACTACAATCGCGTAAAGCACGAAAACGAACTTTAAACACATTCCATTAAAGTACCATAGAATCAGCAGTAAACGTACCGAAAAGCGTTGAGATGCCGTAAAACAAAACAAGAAAACTGAACTCAGAGTTACAGCCCCTGTCGCAATTCCATTCGATCTATAAATTAAATAGAATCTGTTATGTAAATGACATTAAATCACCTCCAGTAGCGAAGCACTCATTTAGGAGTTTTGGGAAATGTGGAGTCACATCTTAGTTGCTATTACTTCCAGGGGAAGTTTATGTCAGGGTCTAATTCATAGATGAATTAGAATATTTACTGGGTGTTGTATGAAACTTCATGCATGTATATTTACACGTTGAATAAGTAGTTTAAACAAAATCATGGATATACAGTTTATGCGATTTAGAACTTGAATCTTAAAAAGTTGATCGGATTTGGCATCAAATAAGCCGAAAATGGTGTAAATACCATAAAACAAAACAAAACAAAGAAATGCGATGTCTTGTGCTAATTTAACTTTCTCTGACAAACGTCTCCAAAAGACAAGTTACACCGGTTTTTTTTTGTCTTTGGTTCGGTAATCGTCAAATAATGTTTTATTTGGACAAATTGCTAACTATAATAGTCGGAAAAGTGATGGACTACAATATCAGTTTGATATCGCTAATGAAGTTCAGTATTTCCGGTATAAGGAGTTTATTAATTTTAAAAGGCAAAGAAAGAAATGATTGGTATTTATATCAGAATGTTGTATGAGATAGGAACAAGTCAGGCAATTATTTTTAAAGTACAAATGAAATTATGTCAATCAAATTCTATATTTATATCGAAATAGTGAGCTAAATAAATAGAGAGGTATCATGAATATGTCCAAGATTCTGAAGTGATAATAGGACTAACGCTTTCAATATATATATATATATATATATATATATATATATATATAATTAACTTGTTACAAATATCCAGGGGGTATAAATCCGAAGGAAGTTGAAACCGGGTTTATGAGAGTGCTCAATGAAAATTCAGAGCAAAATATATTTTGTGTTGGTGATTTTATTATTCCATTAATTGCGACAAAATATATGCTGTTTCATTAGCGCCCGCAATGAGCGCCAACTCTTCAAGCGACAATGGAATCAAATGGCAAAGATTTTAAATTCAACCTCAACCGGAAATTGAAGATGCATTAGAGGGAGGGGGACGGAGATGTCCCCGTTATAGGCAGAGCTCCATCTCCGTCCCCCTCCCTCTAATGCATCTTCAATTTCCAGTTAAGGTTGAATTTAAAATCTTTGCCATTTGATTCCATTGTCGCTTGAAGAGTTGGCGCTCATTGCGGGCGCTAATGAAACAGCATATATTTTGTCGCAATTAATGGAATTATAAAATCACCAACAATATATATATATATATATATATATATATATATATATATATATATACGTTATGAGGTTTAAAAAGACTAAATATACATTCGGATTGTACACATTATAAGTTATTTCGACCGTGACTAGGTCTCCTCGGATGTGTTTCCAATCACGATTCAAACCCAAATGGAAGAATTTTAACACCTTTATATCTTTTAAATCAAAGTAAAAATAAAGAATAAAATAAAAAATAAAAAGTAGAAAAATAAAAAGAATTTCAACGATATTCTATTTATTGATTGGTCTCTATAATATAGAAGGGATGGGAAGGGGTGATTATGTTAATTAATAAATTAGGGTGGTGGCATTAACGGAGTATAAAAATATGTAAAATCAAAGTGCAAAAAAAAAAATTTAGGTTTCCTAATTATTCAAGAAGTCAATCCTCGATTTAAAAGGTGAATATAACTGATCATGATTAAAACCTAATTGCGTTCGTTTAAAGGAATAAGAATTTTTTAAAATTATGTAACAATGCGAAAGTTTTGATTAAATTTCAGATTGCGAATGTTATACGTTTAAAAATTAAAATACGGAAATTACGATTAAAATAGGTACTGCAACTGCAGACGATTGAAAAATGTTATATTATATGATAAGTTTTGATTAAATTTCAGATTGTGAATGTTATACGCTTAAAAATTAAAATACGGAAATTACGATTAAAATAGGTACTGCAACTGCACACGATTAAAAAATGTTATATTATATGACGATGAATTAAAAGTATGGTGAAGTTAATATAGGTTTTATTTACATTTGCAGTTGCAGTACCTATTTTAATCGTACTTTCCGTATTTTAATTTTTAAACGTATAACATTCACAATCTGAAATTTAATCAAAACTTATCATATAATATAACATTTTTTAATTAGACATTAGAGATATCATTTACGCATGGCCTAATGAATAAAGCTGACGTCTATGAACTTGATGGTTTAAGGTTCGATCCCTGGCTATAGGAAAAGCGCTAGTCTAACCGCATCGAAGAGCTGTAAAACAGCGAAGCAGCCTGTTTGTGTACGACTATATATATATATATATATATATATATATATATATATATATATATATATATATATGAAGCTTAAATGGTCTTTCTACTATTAGTATCCAATTTAAGCATTTGAGCATCAAATCCAAAATCTGTAAGTAAAAACTCTTTTTAAAATATTTTTTTTAGCGGCATCACTCTTTTAAATCTACACTTTTCTCTGGTGTGACCTTCAATTCCCCCTATACTGTTGGCGCGTATAGCTTTCGAACCAAATAGCTACATATAATAATAATCTCTTTTGTCATTTATTTCAGCCATCTGTAGATTCATGCTTTGAAAAACAAAACTTTTCATTTCTGAAAACTTTTAAAATTCTTATATTTACACCCGTTCGAGATTTTCTTTTTGATGCAGTTGAATGTGCAAGATGTTGACCCTCTCAGCAGAAGTCCTCCCACACCACTAATCTTCACTGTGTGCAAAATGTTTATACGACACAAAAAATGGTAAGCACCGTTCTCTTCGTTTTACAATAACATTATCATAACTAACACAATCTAAAAGAATGACCATCAATGCACCATTTACATTCTATCACGATATTTATTTATTTATTTATTTATTATTATTATTATTATTATTATTATTATTATTATTATTATTATTATTATTATTATTATTATTATTATTATTTGTATTATGTTTATTATTACTATTACGTTTATATATATATATATATATATATATATATATATATATATATATATATATATAAATATTTTGCAATATTAGAGTTTTTTTATACCTACAGTTATCAGTACAGGAGAGGCGGTTGCAAGCGGTCGCATGAGATCGAACGCAGTTCGTAGATTCAGCCTTGAATCAAGAGCCTATAATAAATATTTGTTTAATATCAAAATGTATATATGTTTCATCTTAACCAATACTCATCAGTATGGCTATTTATAACTGTACTATCGGTCGCAGGATTCGAACATCGGACTAAAGTCACATTTGACTTCTACCCGATATCCTTGCTCACATGATCACTATACAAGAACGAAAGAAAATATGCATATTATTCATTAAACTAACATAGTATGTCTTAAGAGACTGTTCGTCCCCCGTAAGGTGAGTGAACTATGCAATGTTGCTTTATTTAGAGGCTTTTCATATTTCCCTTAGAGAGTGGTTTTCCTTGAAAGGGACCTTTTAAATAATTATTTTTATAATAAATACTTTTTTAATATCCACATACATAAATGTTTCATCTTTACCAAACCTCAACAGTGTGGCTATTTATAACTGTTTCATTTTTTATGTAGTTTCGCAGCAATGCCCACGTTTTCTGTCATGCAATTTCCTTGGTTGGTCTTATAACTAGTTTATGTAGTTACTTCTCTTTTCAGGTTTCTATTTTATTTCTCATTTCATTGTGGTCCATGTTGTTCACCTTACTGACTTTTTGGCGGCGATAATCAGACGTTCTGTATATAATGCTATGCATTTCATTAGTCTTTTAATTGCGCCGTCTACGCCATCTTCAATTCTATTTCCACTTTCTTTTTTTACAGAGACAGTTCTTTTTACTAGTATGTCACCGGTTATCAAGGCCCAAAGACCACTCGAGGATAAGGGTTAATGAGATTGTCGGTTGATGACAAATAACACCTTGAGAGGATTGAAAACAGCTGGTAGAAATTTTTATTTAATTGGACAGCGCGACAAGAATTCGTTAACATTGAATGTGAAAATGACCATGTTGTAGTCAGCTGGGAAACAACCTCGTGGTATTGGTTTCTGCAGATAGGAAGTTTTTTAGGGGAAAAATTTGTTCATAGAAGTTCCTTTTAGTGTTAGGTACACAGTTTAATGCTTTGCGCACAATCATTAGTAGTCGGTAGTCCTCCGATTACTTCGATCGCTAGGATAACATTTTAAAACATCTGACAACTTCTACACACATTTGTTTTAAGCGGATCGTGTACTGCAGAGAAAAGTAACCACTATCCCCACCAGGCATATTATGTGCACGGTATACCAGGTGACAGAGACCTACCTGTTTTCAAGTGTCATTTGGGAGATGTTTGTTCTTCTAATCCAGTTGTCTCACGAACACGTTAAAACCGAGTTACCAACTTTTCTTTGACCATGCCTCAATTCTTAAATCCAGATGCCCCACGTGTTGTCATGATTTAAACACGAACTCAGTTTCAGCTAAAGAATCTTAAAACGCCAATATTTCGGCTTGAAAACACTTCAAAAGAACATCCGTGAAAAAGAAATCTGCAATAAACAGAGAGAACATTTATATATTAGAATGTTAAAATATTGTATGACCCCCCCCCCGAAAAGAAATAACAAATTTAGACACATAAATCCTCAATTGTGCACAATTTCTTCCTTAAATATTAAATCTCCTCTCGTGGGGCGTACGTGGTACCTGGTGCGGCATCCAAAATAGGCGGGTTAAGCCGGCTGGCCCCCATCCGAAGAAGGAAGTTTCTAGGGAATATTACATTTACAAGCGGTTCCAAGTTACATGCAAATGCCGGTCAGGGGAGATTAGGACGTTATTTTTTCTGCATTTTTTGTAAGGAGGGGCCGCCCCCTCCCCACATACAGCGCCTGATATTCCCAAAAGTCACCCATCTGGTACTAACCAGGCTCAACTTCGCTTAACTTCGGTGAATTTACAAGAACATGTGTGTCACCAAAATTATGCTATATATAACTCGTTTGCCCTGCAATTTGACGCATAGCTTGTAAAGATGAATTCGTTCCTTTCCCAATGGTATTAGTGAAAAAAACTTGCATAGAGGACGCATAGTCCGCAATTCTGCACCACCAACCATTGCCCCAAAATTAACAGGTGCACAATGCATAAAACATACAAGCATTTCCGTAGAGTTTTTGCCCTGTTGCTCGATCAAATATTCACAGGTTCGCTCGAATCGTCAAACAATTATAGACACATTCGCCTTTCAGACGCTAATACATCAGGCAAGATGAAATCCACGCAACTACAGTCGAACACTCATGAATCATCTTTCTATTGGTTCAGTCGTGTGCTTGTCAGCCATGTTTCCCTTGTCCTATTGGCTGGGAGTTTATCCGCTTCGCTGCGGGCGCCGTTTCGCACCATTTCCTGTTTAACCACACTCGATTTCCTGCAAACACACCTGATGTTAATACGATAAAAAATCTCTTTACCCCAGAGTTTACTTTTCAATAGAGACAGAAAAGAAAAACGGAGGCTTTATAATTCGGCGCTTTTTTCCGACATGTTGTTCTAAAGATTTATTCGCACTTGAACGAACTTTAATCGTTATCTTTCCTTCTTTTTACTTTAATTGTATTTCATTTCGCCAAGAATATTACTGTCGTCAAAACACGAGAGCTTATAACACAATATAGCTTATGAAGCGTTATTCAGTTTACAATAACGTATACAAACATAGATAACTATTTATAGTTATCTTTAGATGTTAGAGTTTTCATTCAAGGGAGATAATCTCCACGAAGGGAGGTAACATGGCATTGCATATTACAATTATTAGTTTACTCTCCCAATGTGACTCTATCTGTTTTCTTTCCTTGCTTCTACATAACACATCACATAATAAATCTCGGGCCTAACTAATAAAACAACTTTCAGAGAAAAAATTGATTTCATCCATCAACAAAGCCCCATTCTAAGAGGATACATTGTCTTAAACGTTTCTCTAACAATTTAAAACCTTTATTGTAGAACGATTTGTCTTTGGCCTCAAAATACGGCTGTTCGCGATATCACTTTTTCATTGGAGCTAAATCTCTTTCCCTATAACATTTCTCTTAGGTCTGCAAACAGTCTATAGTCGTTACGAGTCAAAGTCTAGAGAATAGAGAAGAAGCGGAAACAATTCAAAATGCAAGTACAATATTTTTGCCGTCGTTATGATCGGCTGTGACATGGTGCATCATCTTGGTGAAAGAGCACATTTTCTTCGTCATTTGTAGCCGTTTATTCGGTGATTTTTGCCCCTGAACGCACCAATAATGCTACATAATATCTGCTATTGATAATTACTCCTTTCTCTAGTAAATCCGTGGAAAAATACCTTACGCATCCCAAAATACAGAGGCAAAAATCTTGTCGGTTGATGTTTGCGTTTTTGGTCGTTTTGGACGGCTTTCACTTGATGCTGTACACTCAACTGACTGCCGATTTGACTCTGGAGTGAAGTGGTACATTCATGTTTCATCTTATGTCACATATTTATGCAAAAACTACATTTCGTTGCGTTGAAACAGTTACCAATAACACTCTGAATCATCGACATGTTTTTGATCAGCTGTTAGCAAATGCGGCACTCGTTTTAAACACAGCATTCTTATTGACAAATGTTCATTCAAAATGTTGAATACAGTGCCTTCTGATATCTTCAACTCCTCTTCTCATCTCATACTTCAATTTACAATCGACAAAAACGAGTTTGTGATCTTTATTTATGTTTTCCGAGAAAACTGCCGAATTTGGACAACCTGAGTGTTCAGCATCATTTGCATTTGTACGACCGCGTTAAAAGTCAGGATACCACATCTTAATCGTTGTTTTCTACGGAGCATAGTCTGACTAACACGTATCAAGCCATAGCTTAGCTTGAACAATTTTTCCCATCAGAAAGCAATGCTTTATCAACACACGAAATGCAGATTTTTTCATTGTTTAGAATAGCTTCATATAAATAATATCATTTGTAAACTAATAATCTGATTGGGCTCAAATTTAAAGATTAGTACATCATAAAAATTTAGTAGCACTACATATGTTTCAAGCTCAGGACTTATTAAGTGATATGTTACACTCTTCATCCGTTGTGTTTTTCTTTGTTATAATAATAATAATAATAATAATAATAATAATAATAATAATAATAATAATAATAATAACTCAACGAAAAAGAAGCAAGTGAAGTGGAGAACATTAGACGATACATGTTAGAACACAAAACAAAACTCCCATCTCTCAGGAATGAAGTAGCGAAGAAGTTACAAGCAGAAACAGAAAGAGTAAACAGACTCTTCACACACATCCCAACAGAAACTATTACAGACCTAAACAACCTGATATATGCAGGGGCAAAATCGGTAAGTATGAAACTAAGAAACGAAAAGAATGGACAAAAGAGAGGACCGACAAAACCTGGATGGGAAATCAGACTGGAAACCCAGATCACCAAACTTCGGAAAGAAGCTAAAACCGTGAACAGAAGGAAGAAGGACATGAAACGATTAAGAAGCAAAAATCAGAAACGCAAGGAAAAACTAAATGAGAAACATGAAGAAATAAAACAAAGGATAGCAGCAATAGAAGGAAGACTGAGACGATACAGGTACAAATCAGAACAGAGCAAACAGAACAGGACCTTTGAAAACAATGAAAGCCAGTTCTACAAAAACGTAAATGGAGAAACAACAACAGAGCAACCGAACCCAACAGAAACAAAACAATTCTGGAGCAAGATATGGGAAGAATCAAAAAAGCATAACAAGAATGCCCAATGGTTGAAAAACATGAAAAATGAACTGCAGGAAATCGAAGAAGGAACCGAAACAGAAATCAACAAAGAAACGATCAAGAAAACCCTAAGAAAAATGGCAAACTGGATAGCACCAGGCCACGATGGAATACATGCATACTGGTTTAAAAAATTCACGACCCTGCATGAAAGAATAGCGCAGAAACTGAGTGGATGTATCCGCAAAACAGACGTACCAGAATGGATGACGGAAGGAAGAACAACACTAATACAAAAAGACCCCAAAAAGGGAACGACCCCCAGCAACTACAGACCGATAACATGTCTACCAATAACGTGGAAAATTCTCACAGCACAACCGAGAGAACAAATCTACCGATCCCTGGACAAACGTGGACTGCTCCCCGAGGAACAAAAAGGATGCCGGAAAGGACAAAGAGGGGCACATGATCTACTATACATTGATCAAAAGATCCTGAAGGAGGTAAAGAACAGACAAAAGAACATAACCATGGCATGGATTGACTACAAGAAAGCCTACGACAGAATCCCCCAAACATGGATAATTGAATGCTTAAAAATATACAAGATACCAGACAGGATTATTAATCTCATCCAGAAAGCAATGGAAACATGGAGACTAAAACTGACAGCCGGAGGACAATACCTGTCTGGGATAAAAATACAGAGAGGCATTTTTCAAGGAGACTCTCTATCACCACTACTGTTTATAATAGCCATGATGCCACTCAACTACATACTCAGAAAGTGTGATGCCGTATACAGGTTTACGGATACAGAACAAAGAATAAACCACCTGATGTACATGGATGACCTTAAACTGTTTGCAAAAAACAAAAAAGAACTGGAAAAGCTGATAAACACAACCAGGATATTCAGCCAGGATATCCAAATGGAGTTTGGAATAGAAAAATGTGCACTGCTAGAGATCAAAAGAGGAAAACTGGAGACGACAGAAGGTATAGAACTCCCCAACCAAGAGGAGATGAGGGCGCTAGGAGAACAAGATAGTTATAAATACCTGGGAGTTCTGGAAGCAGACACAATCAAATATACAGAAATGAAAGAGAAGATTGGAAAAGAATATCTACGAAGAACAAGGAAACTCTTAGAAACTAAACTATATAGCAGAAACCTAGTAAAAGGGATAAACACATGGGCTGTATCACTAATAAGATACTCTGGACCATTCATAGGCTGGACCAAAGAAGAACTCAGGCACCTTGACCAAAGGACTAGAAAACTAATGACTATGCACAATGCATTGCACCCAAAAGACGATACGGACAGACTCTACATGAAAAGAAATGAAGGAGGTAGAGGACTGGTAAGTATTAAAGACTGTGTGGAAGACACCAAAAAAGAGCTGGAGAAATATGTAACCCAGAACAAGGAAAGACTGATTACCACAGCAAGAGACACCAGCCTAACAAACAACTCCGGAAGCACTGAACCCAGAAACAAAAAGACAAGAAAGGAAAAGTGGGAAGAAAAACAACTACATGGACGATTTATAAGACTCACAAGCGATGAAGCCAATGAAAACAGCTGGGCATGGCTAAGAAAAGGACACCTGAACAGAGAAACGGAATCTCTGCTGACGGCCGCACAGAACAATGCGATTAGGACAAACTTTATTAAAGCAAAGATAGATAAAACCCAGGAAAACAGCAAATGCCGATTGTGTGGACAAAGAGACGAAACGATAAATCATATAATAAGTGAATGCAGCAAACTAGCACAAAGGGAATACAAGAACAGACATGACAGCGTGGAGAAAGAAGTACACTGGGAAATGTGCAACCAACTGAATTTCGAATATCCAAAAAAACGGTACAAACACAAACCAGAAACTGTACTAGAAAACGAAAAACACAAAATCATATGGGATATGAATGTACAAACAGACAAACCCATAACAGCAAGGAGACCGGATATGATAATAATCAACAAGAAAGAAAAATCCTGCAAAATCGTGGACTTTGCCGTTCCAGTGGACCACAGAGTGAAGATCAAAGAGACGGAAAAAAGAAGCAAATATACTGAACTTGCCAGAGAATTGAAAGGAATATGGAACATGAAGAAAGTCAGTATAACACCAATAATCATAGGAGCACTAGGAACAGTCCCCCAAAACATGGAGAAAAGACTAGGAGAAATAGGAATCAAAGGGATAACTGAGACCATACAAAGGGCAGTAATGATCAAAACAGTTACAATCCTGAGAAATGTCCTCGAATGCGGAAACCAACCCACATAAGCAACGAATGGAGAACAAACACATGGAAGCACAAAACAACAGAACCGGGGAAAATACAACCGCACGAGAGAGGCGCAAGCATAGGCTGACGCCACGAAAATTATGGACAGAGGGTCGAGGAGGGAAAGCGCAAACCAGACCTCCACTGGAAGAGCGCGGACAGCTCTGGGACCTTGGGAAGGCTTGTTGCCACTCGGGCCCCAGAGGGGACCAATGGCCCTTATCAGCAGGAAATCGTTGGTAGGTGGCTGTTGCGATTACCGCAAGGTCATCAGCGGTGATGAACGAAAAGAGGTGGAGCATACTGGAAGTCTGAGGAGACTTGTTGTCACTCAGACTCCAGGGAATACCACAGGTTGTCGGCAGTGGTCGATCACTGACGATGACCAGTGTGATAACTCCCAGTGAGTAAATATAAATAGCACAACATCAATATAAAAATGGAGACACGACAAAGTCACTCAGGTATTACACTGGAATATAGGAATACTTTATAAATTAGACCACAATGAAAAGTGGTATGAGCATAAACCAGAAGTGGTACAGGATAACGACAATTTCAAACTTCTTTGGGACATGCGCATACAAACTGATGATGGTTTTTGGACATTTAAAACACGACTTAATCTTTCTAAATAAAAACAAGAGAACATGCTCAATCATTGACATAGCCTGCCCCCTTCGATACCAGATTGCAGGAGAATGACCAGGAAAGAAAATATCAATATATAAAATGTGAAGTAGTTAGACTATGGAAATGT
>OY744519.1:98507877-98562877 GCA_963556195.1 Sepiola atlantica
TAATAATAATAATAATAATAATAATAATAATAATAATAATAATAATAATAATAATAATAATAATAATAATAATAATAATAATAATAATAATAATAATAATAATAATAATAATAATAATAATAATAATAATAATAATAATAATAATAATAATAATAATAATAATAATAATAATAATAATAATAATAATAATAATAATAATAATAATAATAATAATAATAATAATAATAATAATAACAACAACAACAACAACAACAACAACAACAACAACAACAACAACAACAACAACAACAACAACAACAACAACAACAACAACAACAACAACAACAACAACAACAACAACAACAACAACAACAACAACAACAACAACAACAACAACAACAACAACAACAACAACAACAACAACAACAACAACAACAACAACAACAACAACAACAACAACAACAACAACAACAACAACAACAACAACAACAACAACAACAACAACAACAACAACAACAACAACAACAACAACAACAACAACAACAACAACAACAACAACAACAACAACAACAACAACAACAACAACAACAACAACAACAACAACAACAACAACAACAACAACAACAACAACAACAACAACAACAACAACAACAACAACAACAACAACAACAACAACAACAACAACAACAACAACAACAACAACAACAACAACAACAACAACAACAACAACAACAACAACAACAACAACAACAACAACAACAACAACAACAACAACAACAACAACAACAACAACAACAACAACAACAACAACAACAACAACAACAACAACAACAACAACAACAACAACAACAACAACAACAACAACAACAACAACAACAATAATAATAATAATAATAATAATAATAATAATAATAATGATAATAATAATAATAATAATAATAATAATAATAGCCCTATTAAGATATGACAAAACGTTTCTCTGTAATACATAACTCTATAAGTCCCAGGCTTAAAACGTAGATGGAGCAACACAAAAAAATTCACATGAAATTTATAAAAGACTAATCTCCAAACGTGTCATCGGATTTTTAGTTTTAAAATTACAGTTATTTGTAAAGTTTTAAATCACTTGAAAATCTGAATTTCGTGTAAAGCATTGCTTTCTGGTGAGAAAAATACTGTTCAAGCTAAGCAATGACTTGATAAGTGTTATTCGGAGTCTGCTTCGTCGGAAACAACACTTCACTCCAGAGTCAAATCGACAGTGAGCTAAGTGGACAGTAGCAAGTAAAAGCCGCCAAAAGCAGCCAAAGACGCAAACAAGGTTTTGGCCTCTGTATTTTAGAATGCGAAAGGTATTTTGTTCATCGATTACCTTGAGAAATAAAGAACCATCAATAGCGAATATTATATAGCATTATTGGTGCGTTTGAAGGAAGACGGCTACAAATAAAGAAGAATAAAGTGCCATTTCACCAAGACAATGCAACGTGTCACAATTCGATCGCTACGATTACAAAACTACATTAATTGCACTTCGAATTTCTTCCGCACCCGCCCTATTCTCTATATCTGACCCCCAGCGACTACTGACTGACTGACTGACCCCCTCCCCCAAAAATGCTCAAGAGTAAGAGATATGGTTTCAATGAAGAAGTGCTATCGAAAACTGAGGCATATTTTGAGGCCAACGACAAATCGTTCTACAAAAAATGCATCGAATTGTTAAAGAAGCGTTGAATTCAACGTATCATCCTACAAGGATGTTGATTAAGAAAGTCGAATTTTTCAAAAAAGTTGTCGTTTTATTAAGTAGGCCCGGGATTTATTGAGTGAGGTGTACTACTACATGAAACATTACTAACCTAGAAACGAAATAAGCCGATACTTTTATTACAGTAACATTTTCATCAATAAACGTTCTTGATCTTGATATAGTCCTTTAGTTTGAACAATGAGACAGAGCACCACATATATAGTATAGATTCATCTGCCACGTGATACAAAGTAGTTCAATCAGTAGATTTAGCATATAAAAAAAAAATGCGAAAATATTTAATAAGAAAATTGTTGAGTTATTTTAGTAAGAAAACTGACAAAATAAACAATATTACAATGTTCGTAAATGTCTTCTTAAAATGAACTCGCAAAAGAAATCGTGTAAAAGAAACGAAGACAAGATCAAACAGAAGCTCAAATATTTGCGCTTTTTGTAGGAAAGCGAAGAAAGAGGTGAAGGATAAAAACATTATATTGGTTGCTTTAGCAATTTCCCGTGTTGATGCTGACCGACTGTTATCCCACGTGTTTGACCAGCCAAACAAGACGCACTCGGACAATAGACATAATTTCTGCCCCGTTTGTTGTTGGTTCTTTGATCTTCTCGAATGACACCCTCGGCTCCCTTTGAAATGGTCAAATTGGCCGTACAGACTGAACTGAGGGAAAGCGGACGAGCTACAAAACGAGCCTCATTATCTAGAGTTCAACAAGTTTTCTTTCGTACTTTAACTGTTGGGAGAATGATTGAAGTGACCGTGAAACTTTGGTCGTTTTCAAGATAACGATGAGTCTAAAGCAGTGTAAAATGCATCCATTGAACTCAACAAAGGTTTCGTTCAACATAAATGCACACTTGGCATTTATTGCAGTTATACAGACAGAAAAGAATTAAACATTGTCTGTTGGCATTTACTTGGATTTCGCATCTAATGTTGGTAAACTGAATTTTGCATTTAATGTTCTATTTCTTTTTTCCCCCACCCGTCTTATATATATATATATATATATATATATATATATAGAGAGAGAGAGAGAGAGAGAGAGAGAAAGAGAGAGATAGAAGAAAAAAGAGTGATATATATGCGACGATTGTCCAAATTTATTTCAAATTTCAATTGTTCAATGCAAGGTGTATTCAGTAATAAACTAGTGTTTATTATTCTTTCCTTAAGCCAAGGCTTTTCAAAGATCGAAATCTTATCATCAGAGGAGAAATACAGATAGATAAGTTGGCTTTCGAAAAAACCAAAGTTCAAATATTTTTAAAAATATGAAAATTATTATTAAAGGAATACATATATATATATATATATATATATATATATATATATATATATATATATATATATATATATATATATATATATATATATATGTTGACTGTAATCGACTAAGGGAATTTAATAGCAACGGTACTTTCGACGATATACTTACCAATCGATGATCTGTCCTCGAGAATGCCGATATATATATATATATATATATATATATATATATATATATATATATATATATATATATATATATATATATATATAAACAACAATGCAATAAAGTAAATGGTTTTTAATCGGCCATAACTAGTGGTTCCACGCACTGAGCTATACAGCTATATTTCCTTCATGTACTTTCGGTTTAACGTAACGATCCCGCATCGCGTGTTGGTTATGTGAAGATCGCGTTTTAGGTTGTTTGACGATAGCTCAGTACGTTCCAAGAATTACAACATCAAGTCCATTATGGCGTACGATCGTTTCCAAAACAGTTTGTAAATACTTTATTTTATAATTTTATAAAGTTGGTTCAAAACGTCGCAATCAAAAAAACTTAGTTCAAGGGAAACATCCATAAGTGGATATGTTGGTAGCATAGGAAAAGAAAAAAAACAATAAAACTTATAAACAAATCACCGGTACATGTAAAAAATATAACAGAGATGTTTCCTTTTCAAAATTCCGTAAAAAAATTAAAATTAAAAAATGTTATTATTAGAGGGGTGAAGAATCAATGATACATATTCAAATTTAAAAAAAATGCAAGAATCTTATCGAGGGTATTTCCTTTTCAAAATTTCCTATAAAAAAATCAGAAATTGAAAACACTTTAAAAGAAGATTAGAAAGTTAAATAAGATAAAACAATATAAAATAAAATAAGATAAAAAAAAATAAAATAAAAAAGTAAAAAAAAAAAAAATAAAAAAAAAAAATAAATAAAACAATAAAAATTTTTTAAAAAATTGAATAAAAACAAAAACAAAAAAGCGACGAACAATTGTAAATTTGAAAATTTTTTTTTTTTTTAAAATTGTTTATTATTTTATTTATTATTCGTTTAATTGAATACTAACCCAAAGTTCTGGTTAACGATACGGAAGAAGTAAATGAACTGGATCGTTAAAAGTCAATGTAATTCAAATGACCAAAAAACTGTTAAAAGTTCATTTCGCCTAAAAAAAGAAATCGCTAAAATGAATTGAAAGAAAACGTCTCATTTTGTAAGCGAAAAACAAACTATCCCAGCTCTAGCAACAACGACTGATGTGTTGATCGACTGACGTAAATCGACAAAAAGAATAAAATTAACAATGTTGTATGCGTAGAAATCGCACGTAAGACGCCCATGTATTTGTTGTGTTTGAGGATCAGGTACTGGTACAGCTTTTCAACCGAACAAAACCGACTTTTGCCGACGCAGAAATACATAAACAGCCGGAAAAAGCCGAATCAATACATACCGACGTAAAAAATCAAACCGCGGCTGCTCTTCAACATAAAAATAATGAAAAATAAAAAGACTAACAGTATGGTATTTATATGACAATTTATTTATTTTTTGACTAAGAAAATCAATGAAGATTTGATGAGAAAGTTAAAAGTTAAATTTTTTTTTCGATAATCTATTTGATTTTTGAGACCATAATCAATGAAAAAATAATTTTTACATATTATTTTTCGTTTTTATTGGAGGGGGAGGGGGCTCACTGATACAGCTTTTGAAACGGACAGAAAACGACTATGTTTGGGTTAGTTAAGGATTAGGGTTAGGGTTTTTTTAAAAGTTCGTTTTTTGTCCGGTTTTCTAAGCAGATTTTCGACGAAGAAGAATGGGTAAAGGGAGAGGAAGAAAGTTAGTCGACTCGGTACAATTTTGCTATCTGCGATAATATAGAATTCATTTTCGGTTTAATAACTTTTCTTGTATTATTGCCTGCCTGCCATGAATTTTAAGATTTAATCAATTTACAGGTAAATTTGTCGTCTGTGTCCCGAGCATTTTTGAATAACTAAGCACTTCGGCATCATCCGGCTGTTTATGTAAACGGCCGGAAGATGCAGAACAAAAAGTCAGTTTTGTCTGGTTCAAAAGCTGTACCAGTACCAATGATCGTTTCTGAAGGTGAAATTTTGTTACCGAATATATATTTTGCCGACAAATATGTAAGATAAAAGAAAATAGAATTAACAAAAATTTAAAAGAATTAAATGTGAAAAAATGCAAGTAAACATTGGGTTAGAGATTGCACTGATGATTGCAACTTTTTTTTAGAAAATAGAATTAACAAAAATTTAAAAGAATTAAATGTGAAAAAATGCAAGTAAACATTGGGTTAGAGATTGCACTGATGATTGCAACTTTTTTTTACTGTTCGAAATTGATATTCTGTTAATCCAAGAACAAAAAAGCCATTCCTTTAGAAAGTAAGTAAGATATATTTTAAACCAAGTTATTTGTAAGCCTCTGAAAGTCTGTACTGTTATAAGGTAACATGAAGTTAGTTTAATTTACCCGACGTAACCCAGGATTAATTTGTTGTTTTAACGTAGATCTATCGTTCGGTAAACGTTACTCAGAAATGTATTAAAAATAAATAAACATGAAAAAAGATGAAAGCTACCGTTAATCACACAAAACGCATGTCGTTTAGTTATGTTCGAGATATACCTTTTAGTTATGTTTGAAAATAATGTGTGTTAATAGTTCGTTCTGGTTAACAGTAATTGTTATTTAACTGAACAAGTCACTCATCTCTCACTCAGCTTTCTATATATTTCTATCGCACCCACTCACTCAATGTTGATTCTAAACATCTCTAATATATTCTAATGTCTCTATGACCATCTACAGAAAGAGTTACTCTCTTCAGCGTTGTCATCTAATGTATATAGTATATATATAGTATATGTACACACAACAACGCCATGAGACGAAAGAGAATTATGCAAGCAAAGGTTTTTACAGATATATATATATATATATATATATATATATATATATATATATATATATATATATATATATATATATATATATATATATATATATATCGTTGAATATGACAGATAACTTATGTCTGGATATCTTTGTGTGGATCTTTACCAATAACCGAATCAGGGTCTTTGTTTCGGTGGGGAATTGGCCGATGAATCTGCCATAATCTGTAATACCCAAGTACTTTCGAGCCCATCCGAGTCAATCTTTAGATGAATCAGGTAAAAACCATGGAGTTGATATTGATAGGAAATTATATTATATTATCAATACGGGACTAAAGTTGGCATTATAAACATTTTAAAATGTTATCGCTATTTTTAAAGTTGATTCTGTTAATGGCTGGCTGTTTAATTTTGATGTACAGCGCTTACATTATATAGAGATTTTACTGATTAGTAGTATGTTTTAAAATTGTGGTGTTTTTTACGAAGAGTTTTTTAAATTCATTAATTTCATAATTTAAAATAAACACTGCCTTGAAACAGCTGTAAACACCATAATACCTTTTTGTATGCTCTTTATTTCGAACTTGATTTTTAAAATGTTTTGAATCGCCAAATCTATATATTTAAATATAGTTTTTAAAGATATATCAAAAGAAATTAATACAAAAAATATTTTTATAAGTGTTTAAAATCCATTCATTTTTAAGAACTTATATTATAACAAACATTATTTTATGCGTCACTTTGTTTTGATTCATACGAACGCTTTTGAAAAAATATAACGTTTCAGTTTCTAGGCTTTCTCGGCTCATAAAAACGATAGGACATAAAGATTTGGATGGTAAACGAAACTTTATCATAAACTAAATATAGTTTAAACGCTAGTATGAAACAACAATTTTCTCATATCCTATTCGAACTATCTTTCATGGATTTTTTTACGTGGAATTTTTATTATTCTTTTTATTTTTGTTGTTTAGAACTTTCGTATGCAGAAAGAAAAATGATACATCAGTAATTTGTTTGTTATTAGAAGAAATTGAACTGAATTGTTTCTTTTTCCATCAAAATCTTTATGGTCCATTGATTAATTTTTTCGAAAACATTTATATGCATGAACAAGCAATGAATTAGAATTTTGTAGCCTACAGGTTCTTGAATAAATTTGAGTTCAAACAATTGGAAAACAGTTTATATGAATAGGATCCAAGGTTCGAATCGTTCGACCAACAGTACAGTTACTTAATTTCCATACTGACAAGCGTAAAAACGCGATATATATATATATATATATATATATATATATATATATATATATATATATATATATATTTGTATACATATATATATATACTTTTCAAAAGTGCTCAGTATATATTAGAGCTTTTATATTAAAATAAATACAGTTTGAGTATCCGACAATCGTTTCAGAACCTTCTAGATTCTTCTTCAGGGATGTATATATATATATATATATATATATATATATATATATATATATATATATATATATATATATATTATAATATAAAATGAAATAATAAAATAAGGTGTCAATCAAATTTTATTACAATTCAAAGTTCAAGCAAAGTATTTTAACGTCCTTAGCTCATGAGTTTTCAAAGATAAATCTTCTCCTCAGAGGACCATTTCCATAGTGACATCACTACAGGCAATAAAATTACACTTTGAAAATATATAAAAATATATACAAAAATACATAAAAATATATAACTTCAAATATATCAACCCAAAAACTTACTTTTTTGTTGAATCTATACAATCCATCCATGTCATATATATATATATATATATATATATATATATATATATATATATATATATATATATATAGGCAGCATCTTCTCTTGCAGGCAAGTATTGTTGAATATAACAGACAACTTATGTCTGGATATCCTTTGGTAGATCTTTTCAATACTCCGTATCAGAATCTTAGTTTCGGTCGGGGGGGGGGGGGGAATTGGCCGATGAATCTGCCATAACTTTAATTTGTGTCCCAAGTATTTTCAGACCCATCCGGGTCCATCTTCAGGGGAATGAGGATAATCAGGTACAGACGATGTGTTAGTATTAAAGATGGTTCTGGCGGGAATTATGTAATAAGTACGAAGCTATAGTTAGAATTGTAGACATTTTAGTATATTATTACTCGTATTAAAGTAAATTCTGTTAATTGGGGTTTTTTGGTTAGTAGTATATTCTAAGATTTTGGTGTTTTCTACTAAGAGTTTTCTGAATTCCGATCGGGGCCAAGAATGGTCGTTAGTTAAGTGTTGGGCTATGACGCTAGTATCAGACAAATGCATCGTCAATCTCCTCGACAAAGTCGACGTAGTCAAACCTGTATATGTTTTTTCTTGGTTGTCGGAGACACAGTCTCCCAAAAGAAAATTTGAACTCATAAACAAGGTTTGTCTCATCCAAAACTCTAATCGAGGAGGAAGAATTATTTGTGATTATAAGGTTAGTGGTTTTTACTTTATTGTAGAAAATGATCAGTTTTACTTTTTTATTTTGGGTCAGTAGGGAGTACGTTTTTATTTATAATATTTCTTAGAACTTATTCATCTATTTTATAATTGTGATGGAACTGGTTGCGATAAAATAGTTTAATGGTTGTGTTAAGTGGAGAATTGGATTTATCATTATTATTATTATTATTATTATTATTATTATCGTTGTGATTAGTACTTGGGACACAAATCAAAATTATGGCAGATTCATCGTTGGGACTCATTTTGTCCCATAAAACAAAAGTTCAATTTGATTTAGACCCTTACTTATAAGGCCTTAATAATTTGTACTAAGACCAATGGATATCTATTAGACATTGTTAATATACTATCAAAATAAAATTTCGAATTTCTATAAAATTAAAACACCTTGTGTTGACAGATGCCCCATTCCCCTTCGCCTACATTGGCTAGGTAATATAAGTGATAGATTCGCCAAACAAATCTCTTTGTATGTACAATAATGTTACTTTGCTTCGAATACACGAGTTGTTGACTTTTCTTCCCCGTCCACCATAATAATTCTATTATTTATTCATTGAAATGTAAGCAAAGGTATAATCTTCTCAGACTTAATGTAATTTCTATTTGACTATTTTTCTCCCTTTAGCCCGCTATAATTTCATAGCATTATTTTTTTCTCTTAATCTTAACCTCGATTTATCTCTCTCTCTCTATATATATAAGTGATGATAATAAAAATGTAATTAAATGCAATATTTATTAAATCACTAATTGTTAACACAAGGATTATATGAAAAAAAACTTTTTTTAAAAAAGATATGATCTTATCATGAGTGGGGTCAGTAAAATTTATTATAATGCAAAGATTTGAATATATAAAAATATAAACATTTTAAAAAGTTTAAAATGCAATAAATTTGGGCAATTTGGGGCATTTTTTATCCACATTGTACCCTAGGTCAAGGATGCTCATTTTATATCCAGAACAATTGCCTCTACATTTTGGTAAAGTTTCAGAAAAATTGAATGGATGGATCAAACGTTATGGGAGAAAAGGGTCAGTTTTTGCCCTTTTGGGGGCTTTTGACCCCCTGGGGGCGCGAACCAGATTTTTTCCAAGGTCAGCGATACTTATTTTCTATTAGGAACAATTGCCTCCATATTTTGGCCAAGTTTAAGAGAAATTGAATGGATGGATGAAAAGTTATGGGGCAAAAAATGTCATTTTTCTGCCATTTTGGGGCCTTTTGACCCTCCTGGGGCCTAACCAGATTTTCTTACAAAAATCGGAGAATGTCACTTTCTAACCTGACAAAAGTTACAACTTTATGAAAAATTTCAGAGAAATTCAATGGATGGTTGCGGAGAAAAATCCGGACGGACGGAAGGACGACGGACGGAAATGCCTCAAAACATAAGTCCCCCGATTTTATATATCGGATGTCCAATTATCACCACTGAAGAAGCATAGAAAGTTTGTTGAATAAAATCAGAGGATTCAAAGTATGAAGCAAGTGAATCCTAATATTTGATTAAACGAACTTACTATGCTTCGTCAATGGTGATGATTTTCTTTGCATATTTTAAACTAATATGTGGCCTTTTAGCTAAGATAAGAGTCTAGTATCTGTTCTGATGGATGCTCACTCTGTAGACCGGTACCGTCTTGGTTTTCGCGCTTTTATTCCGAAGGTCTAAGGTACTATCCTGTGCAGCTATATGACGTCCACCCTCCCAGGCGTTGCCTTTTATCATTTGAGAAGGTGTTTGTTTATTGCTAATCGCCTGGGGTGCCCCTACTGGGGAATGCTGACAGGGGCTTCCCAGGCATTTTTTGTAGGCCAGAGTGCTATTATTCTTGGACGCTGGCTTTTCAATTCCAGTTTTCTGACCTTATGTCACATCTTACCGCTGTAGAAGGAAAATTAATTCCAGGATCAGAGTGTAGTATCTGTTCTGATGGATGCTACACTCTGTAGACCGGTACCGTCTTGGCCTTCGCGCTTTGATTCCGTCGGTCTGATGTATTGTCCTGTACAATTTTAGGAGGTCCACCTTCCCAGGCTTTGCCTTTTCTTTGAGAAGGGGTTAGTTTATTGCTAATTGCACAAGGTGAGGAATGCCGACGGAGCTGCTCAGGCATTTTTTTGTAGGCCAGAGCGCACTAATCCTAGTGCTGTGGCTAACCACACCTGACCCTGTGTCTAGCCATCTGGAGAGGAGTTAAATAAAAATACTTTGACCTTGTGTCTAACCTACTGAGGTAAATAACTTGGCCTTTTGGCTAAGATCAAAGTGTAGTATCTGTTCCGATGGATGGTACACTCTGTAGACCGGTACCGTCTTGGGCCGGTCTGAGGTATTTTCCTGTGCAGTTATAGGAGGTCCGCTATCCCAGGTTTTGTCTCTTTTTATTGGGGTGGAGTAAGTTGATTGCTTACTGCCCTAACCGGGTAATGCCGACGGGACTGCCCAGACAATTTTTACTAGGCCAGAGTGCCCCTTCTTTAGGGGCGGTGGCCTCAACCCCCCCCCCACTTTCCGTCCTTGTGCCACATCTTCCTACGGTAAGAAGGGAGTAAATACAAAGACTTAAAGGTTTTTATGTTAATATACTTAGGAAAGATTCACATTTATTCAGATTAGATTACATAAGATTGGAATATTTGATTAGCTAAATGCAATATTCTTCATTATTTCGCTATATATTTATTACGTTTAAAAAATTGTGACTGACGGACGGATAGACTGACGGACAGACAAAATCCCTATCTATATGAGATTAACATTAGTTTATTAAAAATTACGTCTTGTTAACGGTCAATTAAAATAGTAAAAATAATTAAAACTGCTTAAATTGGTAGCATTGATTGTGATCATTAGACTAGAAACAGACCAGATTATAGTTATTGGGGCTTTCTTTAACAATAAGAATGTTGGAGTCTCATAAATAAATACTTTTATGTATGGATTATTGAAAAGCTAATCGATCTTTTGTATACCCCCCCCCCCCGTGGAAGTTGTATATATCGTGTACGCTATAGAGCTCCGAGCCACATTGCTAATTCGAACGAACACCCCCTGGAGAGTCACCTGGTGGCTGGTTGAGATATTAATACGAAGCTAAGCGGATTAGAATCAACAATTAATTCTTCATCGCGTTGGAAAAAAGACTGAGCGCCTGTGGTCTTTAGAAGCCGAAGGTGGGGGGGGGGGCAACAAAAATGTACGAACCATTAACAGTGTTTATATCATACTTTAAGTTCAACTGCTTCGTCGTCTTTTTTTGGTTGGTAAAGCAAGGTTTGTCCGACTTCCGGTTGATATTGTTCATAACTTCCTATTGATATTGTATACAAATGATTAGCGCGATTATTTGACGATATGTTTTTGTACGAATCCATTAAAAACATTTAGATTTTAATAAACAGGTGTCTTTAACCAACGAAACTAATTACGCTAAGCGACTCGAAAATAGGCTAAACACTGGCATCACAAGTATGACTGGTTGCAGTGCAGTGCGCAAGTGTAAAAATGTTGTCAATAATTGTAATGAAGAATATTATTTTCTTTATTTTTGCCATTCGAGATTGAAAAATTTAAGAGAAACTTCCTCCTTCACTAGACAAAATAAAGATATTCAATCGGTAGAAATTCATGTTAGATTAAGGCATACATTTGTTAGAAACACGCTAATTTGTTTAAAACTTCTATGTGAGCTAAATAGGGGAAAAACAAAACAAACAAAACAAACAAAAACAACAAAAAAAACGATATATTAATACGTGCTTCTAAATGTCCAACAAGAACGAGACAATAAAAATATTGCAACATTTTATTGTTTGTTGTTTAATTTTCCGGTAGGCTAATTCTACTGAACCAGATTAAAAAAAACTTCAATTTTGATCACTCGAATTTATCAGTAATCGCTCTTTTTTCTAGGTATTAGGGGAACTAGATTAATATTAGGCTTGTTCATATTTCAACATAAAAAAGTTTCCTCGACAATTTTCTTATCTATCTATTACTTACTAACTATATATATATATATATATATATATATATATATATATATATATATATATATATATATATATATATATATATGTGTGTGTGTGGTTTCCTCGTTTTGGTCTAAAGAGGTTGACTCTTTATGAAGAGTACAACGGAAACATGTATGCACATATGTAACCAACAATATTTGTATAAATAAAAATGTATACTATATATATATATATATATATATATATATATATATATATATATATATATATATATATATATATATTCATCAACGTTTCGTCTTTATTTGAAAACTTTCTCATGATGACTGATTTCAAGCAAATAATATTTGAAAATGCTTGGTGCATCTGTGACGTGAAAAGAATGTTTTTGTTCTTTATTTTCGAACGAAACATAGACGCTAGAATTCAAAATGCGTGGTGTGTTTATGAAATGGAATAAGTGTTTTATGTTCTCTTTAATTAATACTGATGTTATGTACAAAGTTTCGTTGAGAATGTGATGTCAAATAGCTAGTCAGGATATAAATCGAAGTTCGGTTCTTGATTAAAGGAGAAACCGTTACGTTGTTTAATTGTGTCAGCGATTAGCAGATTCAACACTCTTTAGCAGTAGCAACAGCAACAACAACGATGATAATCTATTAGTAATGGAGTTTATGTATCTGTCTGTCTGAAGCCGAAACTCCAGTATGACTATTTTACTTAAACTAATCTTTTTGAAATTCTTCATATACTGTCATTAAAAGTCGTTCAGACACCAGATGGGTTTTGCCATTTACATAAGTCATTCCTTTAAACCTTCAATTAAATTCATATTTACAAATATACACTTATAACTGCTATTATCAAATTTACATATGTATTTACAATATTTTCCGATAAGGTTATATTAATAAAAATTATTCATACAATAAATTAAAGCCATTTTCTTCATAACCGGCGTGTTTTCTAAACCATTTCAATGGCGAGTACCGTTAAAATTGCAAAGTCATTGGCTGTTTAATCAGTGGTATCCTCCCTCCCTCCGGTAATTATATATGGCGATCTGATTAAACAGATGCGTTAATATGGCACGTTAAATATGTAAACAACAACGCTGGCATTCACCGTGCTTAGTTTTCCACTTTTAAAACCGTCCTAAGTTTGTTTATTTTCTTAATCTTATTAGCAATTATGTTTTAAAACACAAATTCACTGAATCAAATTGTTTAATTAGAATAATAATTGAAAAAATACGCGCACACACACACATTATAACGAAATTAGTTTTCCACTTTAGGACCCGCGCTAACTTCTACCCCGTCGTCAGTGTTTTGTTTTTTAAATTGTTGATTTTAATTTACGCACACTTTTTTTCCGCTTTGAAAAACATAAATTATTACTTATTATATTCTGACGTAGATTTGTCGCAAAACTATTGGGTGTAAATAAATACGAGCAGACGATACGTGGGGGGGGGTAGCCGCTGGCATTCACCGTGTTTATTTTTACATTTTTAAAACCGTTCTGAGTTTGTTTATTTTCTTATTAGCCATTATGTTTCAAAACACAAATTTATTAAATCAAATTGTTTGATTAAAATAATAATTGATTTAAAAATTACTATCTAAAAACACGCACCCCCCCACACACACTATAACGAATTCAGTTCAGAAAAACTTTTTATTTCTGAGAATTAAAAAAACTATTCGTGTTTACTGTATTTGATTTCTTAATACTTTCATATCCAATATTATCATTTTTTCACGACCTCAACTGAATTTATGATTCCATTCTTTTTTTTAATAAATAAATTAAAAAAAAAAGATGTGATTTTTTTCTTTAATGTCAACAAAATAAACTAACACATTGTACTGGAAAACTATACAACTGATTGTAGAATCAAATTGTTTAATTAAAAAAAGGTCATTAAACAAACACACACACACTGTGTTCATTGTATTTGATTTTTTGGTGTTTTTTGATTTTAGGACCCACGCTAACTTTGACCCCGTCGTTACAGTTAGGGTCAAGGTTAGAGTTAGGGTTAGGTTTTTTGTTTTTTTCCTTTTTAATTAAAAATATTTATATGTATGGGGGGATAAAAAAATTGGGGGAAGGCGGTCAAAAAAATTTCTTTTTTTCTTTTCTTAACTAAAAAATATTACTATGAATGGTAATATAAAAAAAATTCTGGGGGTACAAAAAATTTTTTTTCTTTCTTTTTAAACTAAAAGTTTTTCTATTTATGGGCGAGGGTACAACAAAAATCGGGGTAGGGTCGAATTTTTTTTTTCTTTATTTTCAACTAAAAATATTCAATGTCTAACCACCACAGAAATATGACTGGTGCTCCATCGGTTTACGCGTGAGCGTTCATTTCTGACGCAGCAGCCTAGCAAAAATATGCGACCGGAGGGAGCATATATTTGCTAGTAATAATAATAATAATAATAATAATAATAACAACAACAATGATGATAATAATAATAATAATAATAATAATAATAATAATAATAATAATAATAATAATAATAATAATATTACAAATATCAATTTATTTTATTGTAATCAGATGCACTCTAATTATAAAGTAGAGGACAAAATAATAAAAAATGTATATAAATATATCCCCTATTGACAAAAACTCTAAACTCCGATTTACCATATATTATAAAAAATCTAAAACCGCTAAATTATTAATACGAAATAACCCGGCATCCAATAAAAGTTTATTAAAAACTGGTCATTCCGTATATGTGTTCAAATGTTTAATGAGAGAATGTGGCTCTACAAATAATACATATATTGGTATGATTAGGAAAACAATCTCTCGCCGCCTAACATGCCACCTCATCTCCCTTTACAGCTTCGTCTATTAACATCTAATCGCATACGACATTTCCCCAAAAGACTTCCGAAATATATTAACAAAAACCACTGTTGTTTTTACTGTTTCATCACTGAAGCCTTATTCATTCGAGCACGTAAACCCACCATAAACCAAGCTCAATACGAGGGGATTATATTGAAATCTTTTAAAAACTTCTTAATCGACTTTGGTAATAAATTAATCAGTTTAAATTTTGTAACCTCATCACGTGCCTCACGATGACTCATGCGAGTCAAGAAAGCTTTGCAAATATGGCGAGTTCTTATTCACACTGGACCACATTAGATCGTTGGCCACCTAACTCGAAGAATTGGGTCAGAAAAGAAACAAACAGGAACTTTCACTTCTGTTTAATCAAACACATACACCCACATTATATAAAGTTGAATTACCTACTAGACACCATCCTCGAATGTCTGCGGTCTCTCTATACAAAGGTTTGTCAGGACAACCTTACATGAAGATACTTCCTTCTACTAGTAAACCCTGCCCAAATATTATAAAAAACAACTTAGTATTCGAAGCCCAAATAAGATCTTCTCGACACGGCTATACGCTGACTCATGCGAGGAATGGTGCACCTTCTCCAAGTAATGTTATCTATTTTTTGAACAAGCTTTCATCCTTGATCAGACAATTGAAATGTGAAATCCGGTTAAAATTTAATCCGCCCATGCAAAAAAAATAGAGTCTGTTTCGTTTCGTTTATATGTTTTTTAAATTAAATTTTTGTATCAACTTTTCTTCCGACATTCCCAACATAGCCACCACACACCCTATGGAATCGGTTTCGCGTATATGTCTTTCACACTTGTTTAACATTTTTTTTGTTCAACGCTTCTAAAGGTGTTCTTGAAGATGCAATACATCGATCAGTCTATGCTATGTCAAAGTTATGTTACAGAATCGATGACACGGTAGAAGAAAGCCGAAAAGTTCTATTTAGACTTACTTAAAAAAATGCACGTCGTGTCGTTCAAAATATATTTTCTCCCTGTAATTCCTCTTATGAGAAAAAGTGGAAAACTCCTAATTATCTGTATTATATTTGTTCATTATTTAATTCGAAGTAATTAAATTGAATATTGGTTCGACTCTTTGATACGACAGGTGCACATTCAAAAGTTAATGTTTACCGTTGGGGGTCAATTCCTATTTCAGTCAACTAATTTATTTAAAGCAAAATGGGTTTAGGTATTATTCCCCAAAACAACTTATCTTAACTCAAATCATGATTTAGAATTAAAAAATTAATAGATAACATTCAAACCACTAAGTTATATCAAGTTATATCGTACAAGTGAACCGGTGAAATGAAATATCGATAGGAAAATATAGTCCAGAAATATGCTAGATAAGGAAGAAGGATAACTGAAGTTCATAATTTTCTGAAAAGATATTTTAGTTTGTTTAAGAAAGTATATATTAGTGTATTCGAATATCCTTGACCCGTTGGGTCACAATCACTGCCACTATTTGTTACACTTTGATTTCATTTGAAAATTTATAAACTGTTACATATCATTTAAGACATTATTCTTGCATAACTAAAATATTAAGTCTCTTTACTTCTATATTATCCATAATGATTATATAGAAATAAAGACTCATATTATTTTGCCATTTAATTTACGTACGTGCTTCCGGTGTGTACGATTGCACTATGCACATTAGCTAAAACAGCCATTCTTTATTTAAATGCTCACAGATACATTACAACTATTACAGAATCGTCGAATCAACATAAATAAGAGAGAGCGAGTGAAATACGTACATAGCTAAGAGAGAGATGGGTAATTTGTTCAGTTAATTATAAAGCACGTATAATTATAACTATTACAATGGATCTTTTCAAACATAAATCGATCCGAAAACTGATGAATATTTTACCATGTATTTTGTGTCATTAATGTGCATGAGAAAAGCCTTAGAGAAACAAACGTTGATAAACATATTTAGTCTAATTAATATATTTATTTATTAAAATTGATATTTACAAGAATAATAAGTAATACAATATAACCGATATACTATATTTAATAATTGTGATTCATAATGTATCTTCTAGGTTAAATTAAAATAAAAATTGTTTACGATGTATCTGAGATAATGTTAGTAATATTAATAACCATTTTAGTAATATTAATGGTAATATTAATGTTAATAATTATTAATTGTAATAAATTATCGTGCGAAAAGAGACAATTTTTGCCTAACGCACATACACATATGGTGCAAATCATTATAATATAGAGTTTTATGGTTCATTGTACATTAAAATGAAAATAAAAAATATTAAAAAAAATATTAGTAAAAATTATTAATACTTAAAAAAATTAAAATAATTTATTGATTTATTTTATTTTGATTGTGCTGATTATTATTCATTATTCGACTTTTTGGGTGAACTATTTATCAGACGAGCTTTTGTCCGGAAACCTTTCCCTACGACGTTCAGTTATACCGGTCTATAAAAAGTGCCCATTTTACGATGAATGCATAATAGCGACAGATTATTGTATACAGGCTACTTTAATTACTGCATTATCCAGTCAACCATATTACAGTTTCATTGCTGTCATTTAGTTAACAAAATATACAGACAGGCAGTTTCTAGACCCACAGAAAAGTTACATTTTTATAAATATATTATATATACATATGTATATATATATACATACATATATATATATATATATATATATATATATATATATATATATATATATACCCCTCTTTATTTTTTTTTATTTACTTATTTATTTCTTTATTTCTTTATTTATTAATTTTCCAACGAATGTTAAGTCTGCAATATCTTGGATTTAGTTAGTTTCTCTGGGAATTTAAACTGCATTTTAAGTTTTTTTTAAATGACTCAAAGCTTCTTTAGACTATATATATATATATATATATATATATATATATATATTATATATATATATATATATATATATATATATATAGTAGAGCAGCCTACACGAGTTAACCTGCATTTCAATATCAACAAATCTCGCTGGGGCTGCAAGATCAACCCTGTAGCCCTGAGAAATGCGTTAACATGTAATTTCGATCAAAACATTCTTCCGTAAGCTCAATAAAGCCGAGTATCACGAATTGTACGTTATTATTATTTTTCTTTTTTACTGTTGCATGATTTTATTAGGTTTTACTTTAAAAGATGATGTATGGTTCATATACCTATATTTGCATCCATTTAAGCCTTAATTCTATTTCTCTTTACAATGCTGCATTCATACACCATATAAGAAATTAGACACTTACTTTCTAGAGGGCATTCATCTATAGTTCTACAATTACTATCTATAGTTCTACAATTACATTACTGCAGCGTTTGGGTTATTTTTAAATACACTATATTTTATTTTCCAGTTTATTTTAGTATTGTTGGAAGCTCTAATAGTTGAGGCTAGATTTTTTGATGCAGCCAGAGAATCACCATTTAACTGTGTTTTTATTAATAATCTTCTCAATCCTGTTATCTCTAGGGAAGTTCTTTTCAATAATACGGTTGAATTTCCTATGAATATTGCTAAGAATATGCTAACTCTATGGAGGTTTAAACCATATAGAAATACGGCACCTGTTTTTATTCGTTCTGATATGGTCTAATGAGGGATGAGCCGATTTTGGTCTTTATTCATGTTTACAACATGCCTGTAATCATCATGGTTTCTTATAACTTTAGATTTAGTGCTACCCATCGCCATATGATGTGATATAATATGAGATGGTCTTCCATTTCTATAGTTTCAATCGTTTACATTTTACCAAATGTATTTCATTATTATATCCAGTTTTTTCCAATGACTCATTATAGTATTGCTTGTTTTTAAAAAAAAATAAACGTTCATTAGAAGATCAATTTTATATTATTTAAGAAATGTATGGGACAAGAGCATTTTAATACCTTGTAGATGATTTGAATTGTTGTCAATATAGTATAAATTTTGATTGGGTTTATGGTAGGGTTCATATGTTTTATCATTTAAACTTAATGTAATGTCCCCAAAATACTATTTTATTGTTTATATCTATATTTATCTTAAAATACAACTTACTGAATAAATTATGGAACTCTTTTTTATTTTTTTATTTCCCTCTTTATTTCTATCACTGGAGCTGATAAAAATAATGCATCATCCCTCTACAAATCTCTCAGCATACCTAGTACTTGCTTATAGATCTCTTTCAATATATAAAGTCCAACTAAATTAGTGAATTGTGCTAAGACAGAGGATCCCATAGTAACGTCAAAATTAGATGCCCTGTTCTTCCTAGTCTATAGTTTATTATCGTATTGTTCTATAGCTAATTTAATGATGTCTATTTCTAGTTTCGTTGTATTCGTTTTATTTTTAGTCATAGATAGGGATATCTAAGGATTCATCTAGATGAGAAGGGGAAATCGAAGGGTAATATGTGTCGATATCAAACATCATGAATGTATTGTTCCTAACTATCCGTAACTCTCTGAACCAAGCGAATACTTCCATTATGAGATATTTTAGATTTAATGCTAGGCAAGACCCTATCTAAAGTCATTTTACTGATTATACCTATATCAATCTGATACTGTTTTTTTTTTTAATTGAAATCTGCTTTGTGATCTTAAGTGTAAACCTAGGAGTTAATGCTATGAAGATCCTTCTTATTAGCAACTTCATAGTTCCTTCATGATTACATTATTGTAAGTTTCAAAAGTCATTCTATAAATGTTCATAGTTTTATCTGCTGGAACTATCAAATTTGAATCGTTTTTAATCTATTGAAAGGTTTGTCAATTTTTTTAATGATTGGGTTGGAAGATTGATGCGTTTCTTTTTACCTTTATATTTTTTCACCATTCCAATCATGTGTTAAGAATTATTCAATGTTGTAATAATTGATTTGATTTCATAGAACTTGACATATAAGTTATTTGAAATTTTTTGTGTTTTCAGTTGTATTGTAATCCGGGGGATCAATGCCCAATGCTGACAAGTTCTTTGATTTTCGCTCAGTCTCCCGACCGTAATCATAATGTAGGAATTTCCATCGAATTCTTTTCACAACTGAATTTACGGCCTGAATCATATCCATTATATATGATTTATGGTTTGAAATTGCTATGTGCTTAGGGGAAAAGAGTTATTTCATCCTTAGTAAACATATTGAGAAAGTTTGGCAAAATAGTTCAGCTCAATATGTGGAGCAGAAAAGATATATGGAAATATATATTTGTGTATATATATTTTACGAAAATTTACCAGAACTGTTTGATGAATGTTAACATTTAACGACAGACCGTAATTTAACAATGGTATTTTAAATTCAAATGACCAAGTCTTTATTTATCTTTATACTTGCAGAATCAAGAAAAAATTCAATGTAACTCTTGACAATTGCTTTTTTTTTGCATATTTCACTCCGAACAAGGCAGGCCGACACTGTAGACGTAAGGGATTACTGAGAATTAGGATGTAAGTTTTGGGTGTCATCCTAAGTTGGGAGCTATGTAGCAAGATGTCTGTTTATATTAGTTTTAAACCTCTGCGTGTCGGTAAAGTCGGGGGAAACGGGGAGCAAGGAAGGAGTTCCAGAGGGCGGAAGCACGAGGAAAGAAGCTATTGTAGTAGAAGGCTCTCAGGCATCTAGGGGACCTCTACAGTGAATGGATGGGATTTCGCTTATTGTCGAGTTGGTTTAGTGTATTTACGTCGAGGGGCCACCAGAAAAGACAGTGTGACAAAGTATCCGGGCCCATGGGGATTGGGTACCCTGGTGACGCACTAGTATGCATCTTGGTGGTTATGCTATGCCCTGCGTCGAGATGAGGTGAGATATAAAACTAGTATATATTAACGTAGAAACGAACTTATTTAAACGACGGGAACGAGGCGCCAGTTTGTCTCGATGGGTCGTGTTTTATGGTCGGAACCGATTACCTCCCAAGGCAAGGAGACAGTTACCAGATGGGAAGTAAAGATTATGAAATTCCATGATATCAATAAGGTGATATTATTGTTTGGGGGAATGACATGGTTTTGATTCACGATTCTGTGAGGGCTGTTTTGACTTGGCAGGGATTTAGTTTGGCCTGTCATTGTTAATCACGAACCCGGTCACAGATCATCTCCAGCTGTGTGACAATGAGAAAGCGTTTGTTTTGGCGATAACGCCAGGCTAGAAAGAAAATTCCATTTATTTTTAGGGAAGGGGGTGAGGCGCCAGTCCCCACCCTCCTTGAGAGAGGAAGACACGCAGGAAGAAAGATGGCGGAGAAGGGGGTGTACGACGATAGACATCTTCAATAAAAGAATGTGCGTTTTTCACGCACGGGAGTACAGAGTCAGTTAGAGTTGGATTGAGACGGAGTCGGACGGACCCCGGCGCGCGCCGATGAGTGCGTGCGTCGACGAAAAGAAAACCGGACGAAATCCCCGCCGTCGCCTTCGCCAGTTAATTGTGACTAAACAAGCACTTGTGTAAAGAATTCGCGCACACAGAGAACTAACGGAATATCTTAGAGAAAACATAACTTTTACGAGTACGGTAGACATTAATCCAATGTAAAATCAATTCTTTTATTTTATTAATAATTACTTTTCTATACAAAAACCCCCGACCGAGTTGTTAAACATTGTTTTTTTTTCTTTTGTTCTGCTTTGAATGATATTTCGTCCTCACATAGCCAACCGGTTGCTGTTCGCCCAGTGATAGCTCGCTGATATAAACAGTTTCAACGTAGGGGTGTGTTTGTAATTGGACGAGACGACAAGATCGGCGACGTATCATCATCATCGTCGCCATCCTGGCCTAGAGGAATTGCGATCTATAAATTTTTTATTGCCACTACGACGATCGGCACGAGTGAGAGTCACAATCCGGCACCGTGACCAGGGTGTCACACCTGTGCGGTTAACGACCAAGACCACCACTGTGCACACGAGTGGGGGTTCACACCAGTTCATCGGACCACAATCTATTAAAGTATTTGTAAAACAAGTACAATGATGCAGCATTGCAGCGATGGGACATGGACTGGAACTTGGTTGATAGTGAGGGGCCTATTAAGTTGACGACTCTTTTTTGGTCATTGTCTAAGAGGGAGAGATTAGTGGATGATGCACCAGCCCAAATGTGGCAACAATACTCCATGCATTAGCGGATGGTGGCTTTATAGAGATACAGGATAATGTAAGGCGTGAGGAGTTTACAAGCACGGTAGAGGGAGCCAACCTTCTTTGCTGCAGCCTTGGCAATGTCTTGGCGAGGGTCCTCTTGCTGCTTCCGTTGCCATTGCTGCTGCAATTTTCCGATGGTCTTTGCAAATCTTGTGACTACTGCAAATTCTGCCGGTTTGTCAGCTGCAAATTTCTGCCGCTTGGTGCTTCGTTCAATTGCACTTAGGAAGCTGGCAACAATTGATGTGGAATAAAGTGGAAGGTTTTTTTTGGGGGGTGCAGAATACACATTCACATTGTTTGGCGTTTCTGCGCAGAAACGCCAAACAATAACACATTTCGTCAAATGAAACAACACTCTTTCAAATCGAAAGACATTTCTTCAAATGGATTTACATATCTGATGAGAGCGGACCACGCTGGAAACGCGTTATATAAAATTATAAAAGGATAAAATAACAAAATAATAAATAAATGTTGAAAACAACTTTTTACAAATGTTGGTATCCTTAATCCTTTACATATGCACTTCTCTGTCGTTGGAACTGCACTACCCTCTCATATATATATATATATATATATATATATATATATATATATATATATATATATATATATATATATAATTTCCAACGGTGTAAGACCAAACTGAATGCATTTTATTTTATTTTTAATAAACATTTATTTATTTAAAATTCTCATTTTCGACTTAAAATAAGTCTTCATCAGGAAAAGTACAGACATTTTTCTTCTTTTTTCTTACGTAACATGTTGTCACTTGGTCGTATTGCTCTGGTGTTATTGAAATTGTTGGTTTAATGTCCGATCACAGTAGGTCATGCATACATTGGCGGAAATGATAATTTTAAATAAATAAATACATATCTTTAGTGAAAAGAAACAAAATTTCATTGAGTTTGGTCTCTAATCATTATATTTATTTCAAAAATTCGATGCTTCAAAACAGTTGAAATATTTTTATTACTTTTATTTTGCATATTTATTTTATTAAAAAGTTTCTCATAAATTAATATTCTGTATACGAATCATTTCTAATTTTATTCCTTTATTTTCGTATATATATCCAATAGTTTCGTTGATATTAATGTCATTATTAATAGTAGAAATAATTATTCAAGCGATTTAATGAAAAAGAGGATACACTCCGAATGAAAACTTCCGGTTAAGTTTACGCATGAATGCTTACGTACATAAAGATTAGATTACTTTGTGAAAGTTTCTACTCTGCATTGAACTCAATGATTATCAAATTTTTCTTTTAATAATTAAATAGATACGTATATTTTCAAAACTACGTTTTTATTTAACAAATATTTGTTCATGGTTGTGATGGTTGTAATAATAATAACAAAAATCATGAAAAAGCAAAAGAAAATCTCCCCTTCTTCTCTTTTTTTAAATTAGAAAAAATACATAAATAGTTTTGAAAAAATATCTATTAAATTTTATTTTTAATTTAACTAAATAAATGCAAACGTTTGTTTTTCATTTATCCAAACTATATTGATATCAAAATACATTAGGCTTATTGAATTCAATGATACAGCAAAATATTTGGAAATATTATATATTAGCAAAAAACTACGCCCCGGGCAGCAATTAAACAAGCTGTTACTTATTTACAGAAAAAAACAAGGAAAATTTTTTATTTCACATTTTGGTAAGAAGGAAAAAAGTAGCAAAAAGATTATTGTCATTGTGTTATTTAATATGTTCAAATATTGAGGAAATTCAATGTGTATGAACATAGTTACATTTCATTAATTAGGAAAAATAACAACTAAAAGGTTACTTTATATGGGCTTATCGATATTAAAAATCGAGGAATTTGATTATGAAAAGGCATGAAAATTAAAATAAATTCTCATTAAAAACTGGTTATATAATGAAATGAATTAATGTAAAAACGCAAAAAATTGGCCGAATAAAACAATTATGCATTCCGGAGTAATTTGTGCGTTTTGCCTTTATTATTAAAGACAGCAAAATAAAAATTTAAAAAATAATAAACATTTTTTAATCTATTTTTTCGTAATTTAGAAAGATGAGAAGAGGAGGCTTTTCATTTATTTTTCATGACAATTGTGATGATCACCACTACCATAAAGCAAATATTTATTACATTAAAATAACTTAAAACTGTCTTACAGTTGTTATAAAAACGTAGAAATTATAATTAAAGTACACAATAACAAACGAGAGTGGTAGAAAAAATAAAAGCAAAATGCATGAAAGAAGTGATAAATAAAGCAACAATGACATAAACAAGAATAAGAATAATACAGCCACTAGAAATGAAAATAACTCAAACTCTAACAGGAATCGCCCAAATGGAAATAAGAAGGGTAATAATGGAGAGACTAATGTATCTGTAGAACTCATGCATTTTGTATTCTACAAAATAACTGCTAAACCAAAAGCATCGTTTACCAAGCAACAATATTAACAAAAAAAAACCCGAATAAGAAAATATACTACGTAGGAATAACATTCGTATATTTTAAATCGAGGTATAACAACCATAAAAGCACATTCAAAACATCACTAGCTGGGAACTAAAACAAAGCGGAAGCTCGCCGCTAATCGGGTGGAAAATATTACAATGGACCAGTACATGAAGATATTTAGACGACCCGTATAGATTATGTTTTAATGAGAAGCTTGGAATTTTAAATATTCCAAAATCTTACTTAACTGTAGAAGCGAAATAGCAACGAACTGCGGGCATAGAATAAACTTCACTTGCTGATAACTATCTATATAAAACTAACTAAATAAATAGAAAACTAATAAAGAAAACTAAATAAACATAAAGTAGTAACGAACAACAAAATAAATAAAAAATAAATTATTCCAATCACACACGTGCAAAAATGAGGTCACCTGTTAATTTTACACACTTAGAAAAGGGATGCGACACACCAACACAAAACGAAAAAAAAGGTCGGTAGGGAATTTATATATATATATATATATATATATATATATATATATATATATATATATATATATATATATATATATATATATATGTACCGAGCCCACATTGACAGCGATGTTGTGTGCCTGAAATCATATAGGGTTTTAGATATTACGACGTCAGAATGTTTCACGTCAGACCGCTCTACGCAAATTCCTCAACCGTTACTGATCTAATCTAAGCTCTCAACCCGGTGACAGCCTACACAATCGTATATTAACAATTGCTTCTTCTTCTTCTTCTTCTTCTTCTTCTTCTTCTTCTTCTTCTTATTATTATTATTATTATTATTATTATTATTATTATTATTATTATTATTATTATTATTACTACTATCATCATTATTATTACTATTATTATTAGTTATAGTAGTAAATGTAGGTATTTAAATAATATCTATCCCTCTATGTTCAGTAATAAAAGTCTAACCCGAGTCGATTCCTGAATTATCAGAATTTTATAAGATCTCGTCTGTTAAGTCTCCTCACGGTTTTTGGAGTCCTCTCATCGTTTTTTTCTTTTGTAATTTTTCTTCTCCCTTTGGACTGTATGAGTTGTTTCTACAATTCCACCATATATTTCTATCATTCCCTGATGACTGAGGGATAGACTTTAGAACTGTATTTTTTTGTTCCATCTGCTAAGGAACACGTGTAGGTCTACGAATAGATTAATATAGAATATTGATGGTTTTTATAGGTAAGACGAAAATGTAAATGAGGATTCTCCAATATATATATATATATGTGTGTGTGTGTGTGTGTGTATATATATATATATATATATATATATATATATATATATATATATATATATATATATATATATATATAATAAAAAAAAGAACATAAAAAGTAAAAGAACTTGTGTTAATGCTAAAGCACCAGCTGAGTATGAAAATTGCCAAAACACGCACAAATTTTCAAACATGAAAAGAAAAGAAAACAAAGAAAAAAGTCTTTTACAAAACACAAAAAAATAGAGTAATTTTATTTTCTGGTGGAACGCCCTCTTCCCAACCCTCTCGAAAATTATAACTAAAAAAAATAATATCTCAAACACAAGGTATGAATAACACTAATCCTAAAGTACATTCTGGTCGTACGACATTGTTCCAACAAAGGAACGTTTTTTGATAATATATTCTTTTAAATAGCCCTCTTTTTGCTAAACGGATCCATGGATCAACGACCTTCTATAACTCTTGCCCTGCAGGGGTCGTAAGTCAGGGCGGACGAGTACAAGGATGAAAACAAAAATACACCAATCACCCAGTCGGGAAACAACTTTATTTGGCTGTGAAATATCTTGACGAGTCCTATTGTTTGCATGGACGGCTCCTTTTCAGCCCCGGCACGGTGACTCTTGTAATGGCCGACTCACCGTTTTTCCAGGTGAGCGAATATTAGAACTGACTTCATTACGCCTTAGCCCGTGTTTACAGTCCATTCTTTCGTCGTGCCTCACCCCAGCGCCCTGACCCCATCGCTAACTCTAATATCTTCTTTTTCTTTTTTTCTTTAGTTTTTTCTTTCTATCAAAAAACAAAAACAAAATGGCTACTTACTCAAGGCGTCATCTTTTCTCATTCTTTATTTTATACTTTGTTTTCTTTTTTTTCTTTCTGCAGTTTTTCTGGGCGGCTGAACCTGAGGAGATCTGTCAACCGGACTTTATAGGCCCCGCCGAGTTTTGTAGAGTTAACGATCTCACTTGAAGTTTGTGTTCATTGACACGCGAAAAAACTATTTAATGTAATATTGGTGTATTGAAATTCCTACGCCTGGTTGACGTTTGAATTAAAAATCCTCCGCCGAAGAAAATAATTCCTCTGGAATAAACAAATGTTTCTCTGCGGGATAAAGACAAACACTTTTTTATGATTCGATATCACTGATTCGATTGATATTGTAGGTTTAACACAAAAAGAAGACATTTTATCTTGCTTCCATTCTTCCTTTAATATATATATATATATATATATATATATATATATATATATATATATATATATATATATATATATATATTAGAAACTATGTGATTTGTCGGATCATCCATTGAGCTCGGGTTAGATTATTTGAATCAGGAAAAGTGGGTTTGCAAAGCCATTTAAACTAAAAAGTAAAAGGACAAAATAAAAAATAAAAAATGTTCTGCTCATTGTACCTGTAAGATAATGAAGAGTGACAAGAATGAATCGTGAACAAGTCCATTATGGGTGGGACGTCGAAAAAGAAAGAAATCGACTTGAGAACTGTTAAAAAGGAGAAGGTTCCGGAGTGCAAGCGAGACTTGAAAGGCGGCGGTTTCAGAAACGCGAAGAGCCGGAGCGCTTGGTGATTGGAGTTTCGAAGTACCGGAAGAATGGGAGTTTATCGATGTTTATAGCACCGATGAAGCTTTATTGGCTATGTTACCCAAGCCCGTCTTGCTATTAGGCTTTCGTGTCCGCTGACTAAAAATGCGAGTGATAAGCAAGTTGGCACTGTGAAGGAATCCCCTGACTTATATTTCATCAAACAGACAATTGGAAGTGCTTGTGGAACAATAGCTTCAGTTCACGCTCGGATAGACAATGCAGAGCAAATTGCTTTAAAATCGGATGTATATATGAACGAGTTTTTAGCGTAAACCAAATCTGTGACCTCAGCAAGAACAAGACTTTCATGAGATAAAAGTATGTCAAAAGATTTTTTTTTTATATATGTGTGCGTAGCCGGCGTAAACCATCCGGTGATGGGAAATAAAAAACAAACTTTTTCCATATACGTTCTGTTCTTTGTCAAAGAACGGGTAATGCAACATACCCTCACTCTATTTATTTATGTATTTATTTATCTATCTCAAGCTAGTGTTTAAATAGTATTACTACGCGTGTTGATATTTCCTTTTGTTTCTAGTAGACTCTTCTAGTCTTGAGCGATATAATTAGTTTTCTTATCCTTAAATGTTAATAAACAGAGAGTGGCTGAATTGAGAATGATAGACAGCGTAAAAAACAAGAGATGAGGGCTAACAGCATTCAGTGAGAAGGGGATGAGAGTGCTAGACATGAATGCAGTAAGAAGTGGGTGACTTGGTGAGTTAATTGCAAATTACGGATAATTAAAACAATTAAAAAATATATTTTTAAAACATAACTCACTCCGATAACTGGGGTACATTTTAACATGTAATTTGGGTGATTTAAATATTAGGAACCAAACATCATGTTTGCATCTCTATTTTTTGTACTTTTGATCTTCTTCTTCCATTCTGTTTCTTTCTATGTGTACTTTTTTATTATAATGTGTGGAGTTTTGAGGAGAATTGCATTTGTGATATCCTCCCCTCTCCCTTTCTCTAATTGCTGTGTAATTGATGCTGGATAATACAAGAATTTTTGTTGCTTTGGTTCGACTTTGAACTTTTGCCATCTATATCCTGCGCTGATTGAACAGACTTGTTATCAATAAAGGTCCAATTCGTCTCAGAAACGATCGCACACATAACTGCTGTTGATTTTAATTTCTTGGAACGGGTATGAATAGAAATATGTCGTAAATTTGTTTATTTCTAAACTATAATATAATAACTGAGGTTCATCTAAAGGTTCTACCATTGAGCTGATTTTATACCTGCAGTATTTCTGAATAATTATATAATTGTCATATTATACCTACACTTTCTCTTATAGGCTTGGGGGTGATGCTGGTTATCCTACTTGTATTAGACTTCATTTATCTTACTATATATATATATATATATATATATATATATATATATATATATATATATATATATATATATATATATATATATATATAAGAGACTTCATTTACAATACCACATTTGCTCTGTGAACTAATCTAAGTTAAAATATCCCCAATAGGTTAAAGCGAATTTTGTTTATATTTATAAGATCTTTGCACGACGGCAAAGTACGGCCGCGTGTTTGTTTCGAACCTTAAACGCAGTGTTTTAAAACTGAACAACTTAAAAAAAAGTAATAATTCAATACAATTTGTTTTAACGTACATAAATGAATTCCTGTCAAAATTTTATTTTTCATGTTTATCTGTTTATTTAAAATAAATATTTTATTGAAGCTTAAATTTAATATTGATTTTTTAAAAAGTTATAGATTAATTGATGAAAATAATAAATATTTATTTAGTAAATATTTTAACACCTTATAAAATGTAACAAATATGGTAATTTTTAAAATTTATTGTATCATTTTTAAAGGAAAATAATTAAAAGATGTTACGGTTATAATATTTACTAGCGGTACATCATGGAAATTCCACGGTGCTTTCTACATCAATCTTTATAATTTACTGTTAATAATAACAACATTCCCTTTGAAATAATAAATGTCTGTGATGGGGACTACTATTCCGAGAAAAATACTGTCTTCTGACGTAAAAATAATTGTCATTGTCAGCTAAATATTCTTTAAATAAATAAAACGAATATAGCTCTTCTTTATTTATTATTTAAAATTGTATCAATTTAATTCTTTTTCAAACAATAATTAATATATTTTTTCTGATCGTAAAAATAATTGTTAGTTAAATCTTATTCAAATCAATTAAAGGAATACCACTTAAAAAAAATATATTTATTTAAATTGTACTGCTTTAGTCAATGGGGTGACATTATTTGATTTTAGAACAATTAATTTTAAAATGGCTAAATTCGGAATTTCTTATCTTAGCAACATCAAATTAATTACATATCACCATCCTAGCTCATCGGACGATCTCATTTGTTAAAATGTGTGTGAAAGGTGATAACGTAATACTAACAGGAAATGCCTTATCATTATATAGATAGTTAAAATAAAAATAAAAAACATTTTGCGAAAACTAACGTGATATGAAATAAGTAGTGGTTACGTTTTAAAAGATGTTTCGTGTTTACGAAGTGACTGAGAGATAGTAAAATTACAATTTAAATGTTTTCGTGGGATTTTTTAACGTGACAATAAAGTCAATAATTAACTTTTATTGGGTTTGCATTTATTTTATTACGAATATATTAAGAATAACAAATACGTTTATCAAAGTAAAGTAACGTCAATTAAACCATTTTCAATACGGTATTGAAATTCCTAGCAATATGTCGACTTCAGACAAATGACACAGGAAGTTGAAGGTTACAAAATAAAATACTCTGTTGCTTCTTCTTCGCCTAAACCTTAAAGTATTTCATTTTTTTAACAGCAAATTACATAACAATCTACAAAAAGGACAACAAGATAAGTCCTGTTTAACTATACCGGCTTCTAGTTGCCTCGGAGTCTTATACGTTCATTTTAATTTCGTGTTTTTAACTATGCCGTTTTTTTTTTACAAAATTATTATTTTTAATAGGATATTGAGAGGTAAATTTAATTATTACTATATCGTTTGATCATTAATTTATCAATTGAACCAAATTGTTATGATGTTTAAATTTATCTATATAAATTATTAGATATAAATAGTTCAAAAGCGTTCAATATTCTAATACACTTGCTAAAAGTGTTAAAGCCAACAATTACTTGCTATTCAACAGTTTAAAAAATGAAGTGGTCGACCATAGATGGAACTAGTTCGGCGACAGTGCAGTATAGTTAACAAGAAAAAGGCGTGAAAAACAAAAACTAATAGACAACAAACAACGGTTATCAAACGCAAGTAAATTTACTTTTCTACTTACTTGCATAATTTATACGTTTTTCATTGTAGAATTTATTATTTGCAGCTGACGCGTGTCCCAAGCGTTTCCCGGGAAAAGAAATCAACTCAAGAAATTCTATGTCCAACCTTGAACGATCCAGCACGAACACAGACCCCCAAAATGTTAAAAGCAGATAACCAGAATTTTCCTATGTATGTACGAACGAAAACTATTCTTACTTGTATAATTGTTTCGTAGTTTAAATTTTGTTGTCACCCCCCCTCCATTTGTAGGGTGGTATGGAGTATAATGAGTGCGTTGGCCATAATGGATCAACTCACAGATTTCGTTTATTTTCTCCCAACTCAAAGTTCTTTTTATGCTCTTTTTCTTGGTTTGCCAGCTTCGGAAAAGGCTACTAGTTGACTGGCTGGAGTTTTGATGATAAAGCTGTCTAATTTACTTCTGAAGAGAATAACTTTGGCTTTGAAAACATAAAAAAACTAGAGATTGAGACATTACTGACACAGTTACAAAATCAATTACTTTCAAAGGTGGGCATAATGTGTCACCTCAGATTTTTATTGTAGAGGGCACTGAATCGGCTCATTGTTGGCAAGTCTAGTCAGTAATTTGAATAGATTTATACTAATGAGCTTGTGTGTATGACATTTGTGAACTATATTCACAAGATATAGAATGATAGGAAGGAAATACATGTTGCTTGCAAGAGGTTGTGTTTATTACATTTGTGTGATATTCTATATTACGCATAGTTATCAATATAGTGGAGATGTTCTGTATTTTTCATGTTAACGTTTTGTTATAGTAGGTGTAGCTATAAATAAAAAGTTCTCCAAGTACCTATTGGTGTTATGTTGCATGTTCCAACTGTTCTTTTAATCTTTTGTTGTAAAAATAAAAGTTTTTTTTTATTGAAGAGACACAATGGTGACTCATTATGCCCTACCAGATAAAGAATTTCACCAATTTTCATACTGTTGGTTAGAACACATTGCATTTAGGCGCAATGTGATAATATTTTCGGAAACAACCCCAAAATAGACTCATTATACAGGTGTTGCACATTTACTCCAACGAAAATACTTGCTTTCCATAAGTATTAATTTAATGTCCCTTTTCCTTCAAAATCCTAAAAAATCGACTAATAATGCCCCACCACACCCTATTCATCTATATGTTTTAAATTAATTTTAAAGCAGAAAACAAGCTATAGGTAAATGTATTCTGGATAGTCGGACGGAACTACTGAAATAAAACGAATCTGATATTCCGCTATACCTCGCATACAGTCAGAACGCTAGGTAGAATGTAATTGGATTTGAGGGAGCGTGTGTTATTTCTATGCAGAAGTTAGTGTAATATGTAAGGAAAAGTAAGAGTTTACAAAATGAAATAATAACGATGGTTTAATAGCGGTTTAATAGATGGTTTAATGACGTGCAAGTAGATAATTTTAGGAAAGTGAAAATGTATGCTACCCTATTTGTGGAAGACGTATTTGGAAGAAGCAGCTAGATCGGAATTAATGTAATAATTTTAGTAAGATGGCGAAATGTACGCATATTTTCTAGAAACACGCATTAAGAATTGTTGTAAGTGGTTAGGTCTACAGATTAGCATATCATGCTGTTGGTTTGCAGCTTTTACTAGCCAAAGCTAAAGAGGAAAATCGACTTCATTTCATTATATAGATGAATTTGTTAACGTCACTTTTTATCTATCATTCGAGTCATCTTCAAACACAGCGCCCGATTTTTTTGGAAGTTGCTTGCTAATTTTAGACTTAATCGATAAATTACTTTCTACTTGACAGTTTAAAGCTTTCAAAATAACTTCGGCCATTTTAATTAATAAATTATGCATAGCAAATGACCGGAATTTGTTCCATTGGTGACCGCTCGAAATTTGAAAGCGGGTTAGAAATTTTAAACGCGTGGATAGAAAATCATATTTCATTTGAATTAAAGGTTAAGATCAAAGGTAAAATATTATGCCTCCCCCCCCCCGAGATAAAACATTAATTTCCGAACGCACAACTATCGTATCAAAGAATATAAAACTCATAACGATACCAGATTTATGTGTGGAGTTTGTAAATTGACTGGATTGTAGCAAATTAACCGAACAATACGTATGGCTATTTTCAAAACATTAGAGAAGGTTTAAGTATGATGTATAGTATAATTGAGCACGCTTTTGTCGGCACATCTGCCTTTTATTCGGTTACATGTAGAGTCCAAAACTACATTAGAGAATGGAACCAAATTTGAAATGGCGCGTGTAAAACATTAGAGGTCACTTACTACTGCTACTGCTACTACTGCTACTACTACTACTACTACTACTACTACCAAATACAATACATACATATAAAATTCGAAATCTGGAGGAGGTAAAGAAGAAGAAAAAGAAGAATGGAAAGAGACGCAGTTAGACGGACTTTTCATAAAACGGAGTAAAGAAATGCCGCACAAAAAATCGTGGACATGGATACGAAAAGACCGCCTTAATAGAGAAACAAAATCGCTATTTACAGCCGCATAATGCGAGCAGAACAAACTACATAAAAGTCGATATAAACAAAACGCCCCAAACAGTAAATGTAGACTCTGTCGACAAAGAGAAGAAACGAATGACATAACTTAGTCGGGAAGGCAATCCACTAGAAACTGTGCAAACGTGTACACTTTGAATATACAGACAAATGGTACAGGCATAAACCGAATCCAGTATTGGAAAATGAGTGACATATAATCCTATGGGTCATGAAAATACAAATGGACTAACACATCCAAGTTAAAAAACGGACATCGTAATAGTCAACAAGAAGAACAAAAACTTGTAATGTATACATTTCAGCAGGTCGTAAGGTGAAGCTGAAGCAGGCAGAAAAACTAAGTAAATATATGGAGTTTGCAAGAGAACTCAAGGGAATATGGAGCACGAGAAAACTTCCGTGATACCAATAATTGTAGGAACATTAGTAACAGTCCCGAAAGAACTGAATAAAATAGCCAGGAGACATTTGAATCGAAGAGAGAGTTGACACCATAGAAACCACGCACAAATTAACAGCCGAAATATTAGGAAAAATCTTCTAGTACGGAAACCAACCCATATGTTCAGTTGATACCAGAGATAAGTTGAAATAAATCGGCATTACCCAAAGACAATTATAACTATAGCTATAATATACTAAGCCGAACACAAGGGACCAGAAACTGATAGAGTAGATATATAAGAAACATATAATCTGACACCTTTCCTCGCTGCTCCAACCCCATGAAACACACACAGTGGCAACCACACCTGTTGGTACCACATAAAATGGGCATGTAGGGTCTGAACGAATGGAAAGACCGAGAAGGGAGAACACTATCCTGCCCTTTACTGGAAGGGCACAGTGGTTATCGTAATTCTAATGCGGCTTATTGCCACTTAAATTCCAAAGAAAGCCCTTAACCGTTATCGGTAAGAATTCAATGATAAACAGCTGTTGCGATGACGCAAAGTGATTTTAAATGGTGATCAAGAGAAGCGGAGAGTCTTGAAAATATGGAGTGACATGTTGTCACTCTGACCCCAGTTTGGTTTCTTTAAAAAATAAAAAAATATAATTTTTTTTTTATTTTTGATCTAATATCTATACTAATATAAGAGGCATCTGTCTGATTGTGTATCCGCTAACTACTTGTAGGTTATAAGACACACGAACTTGAAATTTGGTATAAATAATGCAGGTCCTCCAGTGCAGAAACGAACCCACATGTGCAGGTGACATGGGAGATAAAGTGAAATAGAACAGGGCTACGTAAATACAGTTATAAATAAAGATAGAACACAACGGATTCACATTAATCCGTGTTCTTATCAAATGATCCGTGGATGCGCATGGGATCTCTACTGACAATCTTTACTTTGACTTTGTCATATAGAACCTTAATAAGGAGAATCAACTGTTTTTACTATAAAATGAACGAGAATTAACGCGATCTCACAGGACTTGCTAACTAAACCTAACGATTGCTGAACTACTCTGTTCACCTTGTATTTTTTGTTTAGTAATCCCTATTTTCTATCCTTAATACTTATTGAAGTTTTTACCGGCATGCATGCAGTATAAATAACAGTCGAGAAATCGATAACAAATTTAAACATACAACAATTAACTTTTACCAGACGCAAGAAAAAAATAATTTTCCACCGACATGTATAATTTTAAAGTGTGGAAACTGATTGTAAGATTTGTTATCTCTGAATATGTTATCGTCACGTTCACTTAGCCAATCACGAGTAAATAAAAAACTGACGGTTTATTTTGTTTGGAGATGGTCGATAATTTCAGGCTTAAAAGATAGTAAAAAAATGGCTTACCCAATACTAACTCTAAGTCCGGGGAGTTGGTAGTCGTACTTACGGTTAGTTTTTAAATTATTAAAAAAACAAAAAACACCACCAACAACACATGGTCAGCTATAGTGGATTCTTATTATATCCAAAGGACATATATCGAGGAAATCTTATATTGAAATATAAAAAACTTTAAAACAGTTTCAGAACTTTAAAACTATACAGCTCGGTAAGAAATAAAATTTTCTGCCGTTTGGTATAAGTTATTTGTTGTATATTTTGTTTGTTTTCGATTTCTCGGTTGTTTACTATATTGCATGAATGCCATTTTCCTTCTTAACCCTGATACTCGTGTCACAACGTATTTAATAAGACTTACACCGTAATTAAATTATACAAAATGATGTTAATTATCAAAGTTTAAACACATGTTAATTATTTTAAGAGTCTCTAATAAGGTATTATTCCCACATAATAAACACGTTTCTAAACCTTGAATCCAGTCGTGTACTTTTTGGTTTTTATGCAATTTTTCCACAGCATGCTATTTTTTAAATTGTTTTTAATTGTTTTAGGGTCCGAAGGATCAAGGATATCTCTGTATTGTGAACCCGTCGTGGGGCGAATATGTTAGCTAGTTGTAGAAATAAGAAAGCGGTATTTGCGTTCGTTGATTTATATGTCTGCACTGGAATTAAGCCGCTCTTCTTTTCTCTCTGATCGTCTGAATTAGTTAGGGCCAGGCATTAGGTCAACTATTCAGGTCCAAAGGCAGCACGGACGTGGTAAGGGGAAGGAAGGGAAGTAGAAAGCCTTTCTTCCTTTCATGGGAACTAATTACACATCTACTTTGATAAATTATTTTTTAAAAACGACATATGCTCGGTCCAGCGGACCCACGTGAAGAAATGATTGATAGAATTTATTTGCTTAACGGCATATCAACATTTTTAGTGTTATTAAATGCCGAAACCCAATAGATATTGGAATTTTGCTTTCTTCTTCCGTGTATCTTGCATCAAACGGAATTTCCATAAGCAGAGGTTCTTTTCACCTGTGAAACACATTACTACGGACTGCTTCCCTGTAGACTACAACATGATTGTCTTCAAATCCAATTTCAACAAATACTTGGCCGAAACCGTCCTCAGTTTTCAAATGTTGCTTATTCTATTCATAATTTTTAATCCTCATAATATTCTTCATTTTTTATCTGACAATCCAATTTACCCATTATCCTCGAGTGGCTTTTGGCCTTGATGGATGGTGACTCATTGGTACAAAAAGACTCATTGTATACTATTACTTGAATAAAACTTGCTATTTTACACGTAGTTTTATGGTAATTTGAGAGCTCATAACTTTCTTGAGGCTATTACTGCGTTAATGACTGTAATAGAGGTGATAGGAGTCGAACTCGGCATAGCCGATTCCATAGACCGCAGCGTTATCTATTAGGCTAATCACGCACTCTTGTACCAATAAATTATAGTTACCAGTAAACTAAATATTTAATCTTTTGTGAATTCATATACAACTTATTAGTTATTTTTTTCTTTAAGTCATCTTTCTTCTAAAGTTGATCCGGTGGTTTATGAAAAGGAAATAAAGAAGTTAAAAATCTGTAATACTTAAATACTGTTTCTGAAAACCTGTTAGTTGGAACGAAATTTGCAGTACAAAATAAACTCCAAAGTTCCTCAACCCAGAATTAGCATCGGTCAAATTCCCGAATTTGTCTCTTCTCCCAAAACAAGTGCAATGTATTTTGTTTTGTTTTGTTATACACCTTTTGACAATAGATATTTGTCCTTGTTCACGGCGAATTTTTCTTCTTTAAGGACCAGATAGTGTTCGACTAAGTTGCGTCAAATCTGCGAATCGTTTAAGGACAACGTGAGCGTAGAATGATTGACAGAGCAACTAGTCGGAAGAAGAAAGTTTCTAGGGAATATTAAATTCACAAACGCTCCCCGATCACATGTATATCCCGGTCAGGGGAGATGACGACTTGCAAGGAAGTGTCGTCGTTCGTCCACATACAGTGTCTCGTATTGCCAAATGTTCACCCCTTTAGTACTGACCTAGCGCAACGTCGCTTAACTTCGCTGGTCTAACAAGAACCGGTGTTTCAACGTGATTATGCTGTCTATTTTTAGGTGAATAAGACACATAATAGCAAATTTCGTACTGATTTATTTACAGAAAGTTTACCAAATATTTCTAGTAGATGCGAAGAAAAGTATTATAAAAAACAGTTTGACACCAAAGTAAGCATGATGTGCCTTCTTTATAAAATCCCTCTTATTGCTTGACCGTCTGAAACAACGCCATGTCCGCAGATCTAACATAACCAATTAGGATAGTTTTTACACTTCCGATCCATTGTAATAGACATCTTATTGGAATTTAATACGCATTCATTGACTGATCAGTGGTTGTCTCTCTTGTCCATTTAAGGAATGCCTAGACGTGAAGAGTGAAAAAAAAATAGTCAAACCTCGGTTCATAAACGTCTCGGAACTTGAACAACTCACATTTCGAACTAAAAATTCAAGCCGGAAATGCCGCAGTTTCTAACAAAATTTCGTTTCTCGAACGAGTTCTTATGAAACGTTAACAGTTCTGTACAGCATTGTCATCCATGGGTTTTTAAATCCAGATCTGTTTTTAATCAATCTGGGTTTTTACTTTTCGAATCTAGATTTTCTTCTTAGGCACTATATTTTTACATACCTGCTAAATAAAAAAAATATTACAAAATATATACTAAAATAGTCTTTATTCATAAAAAGTTCACAGAGAATGTAATTTTTACGAAATAAGGTATTTTATTATACATTATAGTTAGTATTGAAAACAATAATATAACTGATGCTTAATAATTTTGTATATTAACTCACTAAATACTTAAAAAAGAGTCTATAGATAAGAATTAACGAATTAATTTCTTTTACATTATTTTTAATTGGAAAATATGATCCGTTTTTTTAACAATTCGGTTATAGAACAGCTTTTCAGAACGAATTATGTTTGAAACCTGAGGTTCCACTGTAGTTATTTAAAGTTAGCCATGACCAGTTGTGAACACACCAACACACAGACACAAACAAGGACCATACACCCTTGGATGATAACACTATTTTTGAAGAAATATCAAGAAATAAAAATAGTACATATCTTAAAAACGTGTGTTGACCAGAATAAATTAATACGTTTTGAATTCAGCGCACGAAAATTAATCTGAATCAGAAAACCATTGAGCTTTGAACACAATTTTTGAAGTGCAGTCAGTGAATTTTCCAATGAATACTAAAAGTTAGGTCTTTTTTAAAAATAATTGCTCTGACATATTCAAAATAATAAATTGGCGATTCAGATTTGTATCAATTTTTAATAATAAACTAGTCCGCACGTGATCCGTTGAGTCAGTATTTGTTATATATATTATCAAGTATTTGGAAATTCCAAAATGCTTTCATAAATATTTAGAAATTTCAAGTTACGACCGCTACTTTCAAACAAATGTACACCCCTGCAGATTTTTGGTATGGTACTAGACCCCCGGGGTCTAGACGGTTCGTTTAGTAGACAACCTTTGATCCAAAGGGTCACGGGTTGTCTAAATGAAATGTGATAAATGATCTATTCCCTCCTCTCCCTGGTTTGACGAATGACGTCATCATTTTGTGACGTCATTAATTTCATTGTTTTGCAGATATGATATTTTTTAATATCAGGACAAAATTCTTTACGATCTTTCGATTTCATTTAGAAACATGTTCAAGTTATTCAAAACATGTGAATGAAAATGTATAAAGCAGTTCGAATACAGAACAACTCAATTCCGATACAGTTAAATTGGCGTTCAAGTGGAATCGAAAGTACTAGTTATATCTTGAGAAAAATGTTGAAAATTATAATAGTAGCCATGTTATATTTGCTTGAGTAAAAAAAAAGCATTCTTAACTCATGATAATGCTGTCATAATAATAAGGAGCGTTCTTCTGCTTCTTATTATTATGACAACATGAGGAAGAAGAAGAACAACGATTTGAAAGTTTATAGAAGACGACGAAATAGAAGAAGAAAGAACAGAGAAGAGAAAGAAGGGGGGGATGGAAACTTATATAGAAGAGGAGGAGGAAAGAAAAGGAGAAGGAGGAGACGAAATATAAAAAGAAATAAATACGAAGAACGATATTAAATTAAATAGAAGAAACGACGAAAGAGAAGACGAAGAAGAAGAAAAAATATGAAGGGTTATGTAGAAGACGAAGAAACGATGAAAGATGAAATAGAAGGTGAAAAAGAACGAGAATAAAAAAGGTTGAATTATAAAAAAGAAGATTGGAATAGAATTTAAGAAAAAAATAAATGAACGAACCTAACAGAAAACAATAATAAAAATATATAAAATGTGAAGAAGTAGAAAAAAGCAGCAGCAGCAGCAGAAGAAGAAGAAAAAGAAGAAGAAACAGAAGAAGAAGAAGCAGAAGAAGAAGAAGAAGAAGAAGAAGAAGAAGAAGAAAGAATGAACTAAGCTAAATGAAGGATCACTTACGCGATGCGGCAACGATTATTACAATGATGAGTGCTTAAAGGCGAGTTGATTGGTCGAAAGCGATGGTTCTTACTTAATTCTCGTGGGTGAACGAACGGTCGTACTTCTGTGATATTGTTCCAAGTTAATTGGCAGAATATTCCCGCGGAACTCGCCAATTCCCCCGACCGCCGACATAAACAGAACGTATTTTTCTTCGACCGACTCTTCGCCTGCATTTCTAACCTTTATTCAATTTCAACTTTCTAATTAGACGAGAAAGTCAATCATTTCATGTCGGAAGGCGTTCGGCAAAATGGCGGTCCTTTTCTTTGCACCGGAACTTTGCAATGAGCCGAGGTAGACTGACCGCATCTCGGGGTGGTCAGTAATTAAATTTCGCTTCATAATTGGAAAGTCTTACATGAAAAATGATCCAGGCTCGGACAGGGGTCATTAGAGCTTCACTTGTTACTCTCTTACCTTTCTTACTTTCTTTCTTTCTTTTTTCTTTCTTTCTTCATTGTATTATTGTTGTTGTTCTTCTTCTTTTACTTCTACTACTGCGACTATTATTTATTATTATTATTAGTAGTAGTAGTGTTAGTAAGAGTAGTAGCAGTAAGAGTCTTAAAGTTTTGACACGCGGGATGCTAAACGTGCTTCATTCCAAAGTTGATGTAATTATGTTTAATAATTTTGGCACCTGTAAGTGTTTAGTCTTTTTAGCAGTACTATTAGTAGTAGAAGTAGTAGTAGTAGTAGTAGTAGTATTTCTGTTTTTCTAAATAAGGATTTGAATTAATACGAGATCAACAAATTTACAAAATAACGCATTTTTCCCCGTTATGGCTTTAAAATTAAAGGGATGTATGTGATGATAATAATAATGATAATAATGATTTGTTGTGGCCACTATTCGCAGTACATACGACATAATCACGTGAATACACCGGTTTATGTTAGATAACCGTGGTCAGTACCAGATGGATGACCATTTGAGAATATTAAACACCTTCCTGGAAAAAGACACAAAAAAACTGACCCCCCCTCCCCACATCTAACGTCGTCATCTCCCCTGATCGTGATATACATACACTGGCGATCGCTTGTGAATTTAGTATTCCGTATAAACTTCCTACTTCGGTGTGAGCCGGTTCAACCCGCCCAGGGTAAATGCCGTACCGGTTAGCATTCGAAGTGTTCCGATTTACTTGCCTCCCTACGAGGACAGAATTAGACACAAGGTCGTTTTTTAATCAGGGGGAAATCCAGCTCCTCAAATAAGAGGATTCTGGATTGGAACAATAATGAAAATTGTCTCCACTAGACGGATTTTTCCTTTACTGACTGAGGACAAAAAAGATAAAGTGTAGTATCAGAACAGATACTACACTTTGTTCCTAATTAAAAGGCAAATTTATTTACCGTGATATTTTACAATAGTTACATGAAGATGTGGCACAGAGCTAAAGTTGGATGGGTTGATCGTGGTCGTGTGTCGTTCTCTTGGTCTATTCTCTAAACTAGTTCCAGTCACCAAAAAATCTCATTCACTCTTTGGGTAGACTATTTAACATTATTTCCAATTTGTATGACATTTTTTATTTACGGTTTATGGAATTCATCGGTTTGGAGATGGGAAGGCTAGAATTAGCCGAAATTATATAAAAACGATGTTGGTTTGTAAGACCCTCGTGAATCTATCTAAGTATGAGCTGTTTACTGTTTTCCGGTTTATTACGAACGCCGAAAACAAGCGAGTCAGTTTCCGAGTGGTGGAGGGGATTAAAGGCACCATTTTTATGCCTGAAACGGTGCGCACTGAAAAGAAATGAAACAATAAAAGTCACCATTTACAACTTTCCATTATATTGCATTGCAAAGACTATGAAAATGTTAATGTTCATTACTGAGTGACTTATAAAATGCGTGAGTTTGCATTCGTACTGACATTTGGGACAACAATTATATTATTGATTTTTGAAATTTGAAATGTCTCTAAAGTCCTACCGTCGGAACGTTGATGTGATAATCTCTTTTCAGTCAACGAGTTTTTATTTATCACCCTCCCACAGCGGGAAGATTAGACACAAAGTCAGGAAAGTGAGTTTCGAAAAGCTAGCGCCTTAGAGTAAGAGAACTCTGGCCGAACAAAAATTGCCTGGGCAGCCACGCCGGCATTCCTCAGTAGGGACGCCTCAGGCAATTAGCAGTAAATTAACTCCTTCTCAAAAGGGTATAAGGTAAAGCCTTGGAAGCTGGACCTTCTAGAACTGCACCATACCTCAGACCGACATAGAAGAACCCGTCCTAAAAAATGGCCTAGACTCTGTCGGTCTGATTTTGGTTTCAGTCAACGAGTTGTTTCTATTATTTAACTCGAGAGGATCCAAAACTTGATTCGTTAAATCACACGAGAAGTGTTTTTATTCGCTGAGCAATCGCGATTCATACGTTTAGTCTGGATATCGTGTTTTTATGCCTTTCTCGTTAACCCTCGATTCTCGCCTACATAGTTGTAAGTAATTGTTATATGTATATCTCTTTCCCACTTGTATTTGTGCATTGCTTTAAGAGAAATGAAATGATATAAAGAATAGAAAAGAAAATAATTAAGTAAAACCAGAAGAGTAAGAAAATATATTTATCTGTCCCTTCCCTACTGCAGCAAAATCAGACATAGCATCAGTTTTTTTCCCCGAATAGGGGGAAGTCTTGATGGGTGTAAAGTTCGTACTCATCGGAAATCCCTGGTACGGGCGCCTCATTCGACCGGCGAAAGAGGATAGCCTCCTAGGACCAAACAGAGCCACACTTCACTCCGACCCAAGGGCGAGTTCATTGTTCCAGGTAAGTAAGAAAGGCAGTGGCTTAATATACCAGTAATCTTTTTCGATTTCTCTTTCCTTACAGAACTTTATTTATTTTTAATTATTTAATTATATTTTTGTTTAATTTACATTTATTTATTTATATCTATGTTTTTTTAAAAATTATTTGATATTTAATTTAATTTATATTATACACATTCGCGTTAGCAATCATTTATTTTATTTTAACAATCAATTAGATCTTCATAGTTTCTCTCGATATGCTACATTTCTAAGAAACATATCTAAGACGGGAGATGGTCGAGACTGATGCCATCATATAAGTTCCAAAAATTCAAACACAACGATCATTTGACGTACGATCGTTTCCAATAGGAGTTGGAATTTTTTAAATTTTGTATTACACTTTTGATGACTCCAAATAGTCTCTTCATTAGCGCTTTTTACAATATCACATACAAAATTCATTTAAGAAACCCCCTCAAATTTCAGTATTATTTTAATAAAAACATGTATCCAGTAAGTATATGAGACATAATCTCTTTTTAAGCAACCATATATTACTCAATCAGTAAGTTCAAAGATTATTTAAGTAATGAAAATACATAAACACCAGCAAATTTAATTTTAAATATATTTAAAATAAAGAATGAATCAAGACGAAATATAAAATAAAATAAAATAAAAATAATAATGATAATAATAAAAAAATATATTATTATTATTGTTGTTGTTGTTGTTTTTTTTGTTTTAAAAAATTAAAAAAAAAATTTTTTTTTTTTTTACTACCCACTAGGGGTGTTCACGCAGGTTATTATTTCACATTCAAGGATTGTCCTTAATATTTAATAATTGCCGTCGGTTGCGTTGTATGGTCTGAATCATTCCGTTGATTCTAATTTCCCTTAGCCTTTTTTCAGTTTATTTCGTATTGTTCTTAGTTCTCATACAATTATTGGTAATATAGTGATTTTCTTTATGTTCTATATTCTTTTTAGTTCTCTGGCAAGTTCTATCTATTTGCTTCGTTTTTCTGCCTCGTTGGTATTCACACTGTGAATTGCTGGGACAACACAATCTATCAGTTGACCGTTTTTTTTCTTCCTGGAATGTATTTATCTGTTTGTACCTCGATGTCCCAGAGGATTTTCTGATGTTCGTTTTCTAATAATGTCTCTGATTTGTGCTTTTACCATTTCTCTGCGTGTACAGGTGTTTGTTTAATTTCTTGTGGATTACTACTACTACTACTACTACTACTACTACTGCTGCTGCTGCTATTATTATTATTATTATTATTATTATTATCATGTGTACTCACTAGGAGTTCTCACACAAGTTATCGTAAGTGATTGTTTCTCTGGAGTCTGAGTGACAACAAGCCTCCCCAGAGTTCCAGTATTCTCCACCTCTTTTCGATCACCACCGCAAATTACGTTGCGGTATCGCAACAGCCGCCTAACATTGATTACTCGCTGGCAACGACCATTGGTCTCCCCTGGGATTTGGGTGGCAATAAGCCCCCCCCCCCCCCCACATCCCAGCACTCTCCGAACTTTTCCAGTGGAAGTCCGGTTAGTGCTATCCCTCCTCGGTCTTCCCATACTCCTTGACTCTCTACGACTATTTTCTGTGGTGTAAGCCGAGGCAGTTGCCATTTTATTTTTATAATTTTTCTTTTTTTTGGGGGGGGGGGGCTTGTTTCTTGCAGTTTCTGTTCCTTGGTTCATGCGGTGGTGTTGTTTCTGTGGTTTTGTTTTCTTCCTGTTTTAACTTCTATGTGACTGGTTACTATTCGTTGCTTATGCGAGTTGGTTTCCGCATTCTATGATTTTCCTTAAGTTTGCATCTGTTGTCATCATTGCCGTCCTTTGTATGGTCTCAGTGATCCCTTTAATTCCAATTTATCCCACTCTTTTCTCCAGGATTTGGGGACTGTTTCTAGTGCTCCTACGCTTATTGTTATTATATTGACTTTCTTTCTGCTCCATATTCCTTTCAGTTCTCTGGCAAGCCCCCTGTATTTGTTTTGTTTTCTGTCTCTTTGATCTTCACTCTGTGGCCTGTTGGAACGGCGAAGTCTACGATTTTGCAAGATGTTTTTTCTCATCGATTATTATAACACCCGGTCTCGTAGCTTGTATGAGTTTATCTGTTTGTATATCCATATTCCAGAAGATTTTATGTTTTTCGTTTTCCAGTACTATCACTTGTTTATGTTTGTACCATTTGTCTGCGTATTCGAAATTCAATCGTTTGCACAGTTTCCAGTGTACTACTTTTCCCACGCAGTCATTTCTGTTCAATTCTTTTTGGGCTAGTTTGCTACATTAACTTATTATATGACTTACTGTTTCGTCTCTTTATCCACACAGTCTTTATTTACTGTTTTCCTGGGTTTTATCTATTTTAGCTTTCATGTAGTTTGTTCTAATCGAATTGTTCCGTTTCTCTGTTCAAGTGTCCTTTTTCAGTCATGCCTAGCTATTTACGTTGGTTTCTTCTCTTGTGAGTCTTATGAAGCGTCCATGTAGTTGTTTTTCTTCCAACTTTTCTCTTTTCATCTTTTTGTTCCTGGTTTCGGTGCTTCCCGAGTTGCTCATTGGGACGGTGTCGTTGCTGCGGTGATTAGCCTTTCCATGTTCTGGATTATATATTTATCCAGCTCTTTTTTGTGTCTTCTACACAGTCTTCTATACTTACCAGCCCTCTTCCCCCCTTCGTTTTTTTTTCATGTAGAGTATGTCCGTATCATCTTTTGGGTGTAGTGCGTGGTGCATGGTTATCAATTTTCTAGTCCTCTGGTCAAGGTACCTGAGTTCTTATTTAGTTCAGTATGTGAATGGCCCAGAGCATCTTATTAGTAATACTGCCCATGTGTTTATTCCTTTTGCTAGATTTCTGCTATATAATTTCGTTTCTAAGAGTTTTCTTGTTCTCCGTAAATATTCTTTTTCATTTTTTCCCTTCATTTTGTAAATTTGATGGTGTCTACTTTCAGAGCTCCTAAATATTTATATCTATCCTGTTCGCCTAGCACCCTCATCTCCTCTTGGTTGTACAGTTCCCTGTCCTCTGTCGTATCCAGTTTTCATCTTTTCATCTCTATTAGTGTACACTTTTCCATTTTTAATTCAATTTGAATGTTCTGATTGAAAATTCTGGTCGTATTTATCAGCTTTTCCAGTTCCTTTTTGCTTTTTGCAAATAGTTTCAGGTCGTCCATGCACATCAGGTGGTTTACTCTTAGTTCTGTGTCTGTAAACTTGTATCCGGCATCACATTTTCTGAGTATGTAGTTGAGTGGCATCATAGCTATTATAAACAGCAAATGTGATAGAGAATCTCCTTTGAGAATGCCTCTCTATATTTTTATCTCAGTCAGGTGTTGCCCCCAGCTGTCAGTTCTGGTCTCCATGTCACATTGCTTTCTTAATAAGATTAATAATCCTGTCGGGTATATTGTATATTTTTAAGCATTCAATTATCGATGCTTGAGGGATTCTTTCGTGAGCTTTTTTCTAGTCAACCTATGTTTGACAAGTATCCGCCGGCCCCACGAGAGTCAGGAAAACTTTAATAGTGCACTAGTGTGCATTTAGTGAAAATGCTATACTGAGAGAAAGCCCTACGAAATGGAGCGAGAGTATAAAATTAGTGTGAATTTTGCTTTAAAATGGAATTATCAGTGCAATAGGACAGGATACCTAGAAGTGTGCGAAAATCATGTGAACAGCCACGGTTAATTATGTAGGAGAGCGCAAGAGGATTGATCAGTCATACTCAAGGCAACAAACGTATCCTTGCCGTTTCGTTTTATTTTGCTATCATTTTTCGATGAAAAGTCTAAAACAAAACCTCTCCGATAAATAGGGTTGGAAAGACTTAATTGGTTGTGAGTAGACAAAGAGGAATAAATTTGTCTTAACTTGTCGTGGGCGATCTGGATTGGGAGAGGGTAGGAGGTGACCGGAGAGAGATATCAGCCACGAGATTTTCAATAAAACAGGGTGGGACTTCGCGCACGGGAGAGTAGTGTTGAGTTCGCGAACAAGAACGCACGAGATAAATTCTGCTCCCCGACCATCGCCCTCTCTTATCGTAAAGAAGGAACGTGTTCCTGCACGATTTAGCGAAATTCGTTTCACGGACAATTGACAATCACGACTGTCGTTCACACAGAGAAATAATAGAGACTCACTTATTGCTGAAATGAGAGTGTAATTTAAGTTCTTCCTATTTCTGTTTTTATAGTTCTTCCAAAGAAAACACACAGAGTTGAACTTTATGAGTATCGAACGGACTTTATTTTGCAATCAGCCAGGTGTAAATTGATATCATAAATTTTTTTGTTGAAATAATTATTTTCCTAAGGAAAACGCAAAAACCCAGACCGAGTTGAATGTCATTATTTCATTTTTTTTGTTCTGCTTAAGTGACCCTTCCTTCTGCAGAGATAACCGGTTACTGCCCGCTCTATGATTGCTCACTGTTATAAACAGTCGCGACCTGGGGGAGTGTGTTAGTAACTAGACGAGAACCCTCGACATCGGCGGCCTTCATCGAGACAACAAGTCCAGCAGATCAACGCCCAGTGACCGATCGATCTCAGGGACGGACAGACCGGTGACGTCCCGCCCTATGATCACTAAGGAGGGTACATTTAATGGTGTCGTCCCGACCAGTGCAGAAGGTTAGGGTACAATGCCATGGATATGTTCTTTTTCTGCCTTTTACCTCCTTCAGGATCTTATGATCTATGTATAGCAGATCATGCGTCCCTATCTTCCCTTTCCGGTGCCCTTTTTGTTCTTCGAAGAGCAGTCCACGATTGTTCAGGTATGGGTAGATTAGTTTCCTCAGCTGCGCCGTTAGGATTTTCCACATTGTTGGTAAACAGGTTATTGGTCTGTAGTTACTTGGGATCGTTCCCTTTTTGGCATATTTTTGTATTAGCGTTGTTCTTCCTTTTGTTATCTACTCTGCTATGTCTGTTTTGTGGATACATCATCTAAGTTTCTGCTTTAGCCTTTCATGTAAGGTCGTAAATTAAAACAAAAACAGTATGCATGTATTCCATCGTGGCCTTGTGCTTTCCAGTTTGCAATTTTTCGTTAGGGTTGCTTTAATCGTTTCTCTATTCATTTCTGTTTCTGTTTATTCTTCAATTTCTTGTAGTTCATCTTTTATGTCTTTCAACCACTTGGCATTTTTGTTGTGTTTTTTAGGCTTTCCCCATATCTTACTCCAGAAGTGTTTTATCTCTGTCGGGTCCAGTTGTTCTGTTGTTGTTCGTTCTCTGTTTAATTTTTTGTAAAACTGGCTTTCATTGTTTTCAAAAGTCCTGTTCTGTTTGTGCTGTCCAGATTAGTATCTATATTGTCTCACTCTACCTTCTATTGCTGCTATCTTTTGTTTTAATTCTTCATGTTTCTTATTTAGTCTTTCCATCGTTTTCTGTTCTCTTTCATCCTGTTTGCGGTTTTTGCTTCTTTTCGAAGTTTGGTAATTTTGGTTTCCAGTCTGATTTTCCATCCTGGCTTTGTCGGTCCATCCTTTTGGCCAGTCTTTTTTTCTTTTTAGTTTCATACTTATTGATTTTGCCCCCGCATATATCAAGTTGTTTAGGTCTGTGATAGTGTCTGTTGAGATGTACGCAAGTGCTCTGTTTACTTTGTCTATTTCAACTTTTAATTTCTTCCAATCTTCGTTCCTTAGGGATAGGGGTTTGTTTTGTTCTCGGACATGAACCGTTTGATTTTTAAAAATTTTGCTTCGTTTTCTTCTTCCTAAGTGAGTTCTGTGGTTTCGTAGTCTTCGCCCTCTTTTAATTATTATTATTATTATTATTATTATTATTATTATTATTATTATTATTATTATTATTATTATTATTATTATTTTATTTTTTTAAAATTTTGTATTAATTTAGTTTTGTATGAATCAGATGATTCTGTTGCTGGCATTGGTATCTCCAATATCTTTCTAGTTAGAATTATCTTTAGAAAAGTATCGGGTACTTATAGGAGGAACCACATGAAGGTTGCCAACATCATAAGCTAAAGTGTTTCTGGATTCTAACTTGTCAGTCTGTGTTGTTAACCACTTAGACACCCTAACCCTACGTTCATTTTTAACTCCTGAAATTAAACTAAATAAAAGACGAGACAAATAACCCTATTATTATGAAACGAAATATTAACATTTCTTCGTAACTATAAATTCGAACAAGACAAAAAAAGAAATTTCTACCTTTAACGCCCAAATGAATAACACGAGTTACATCCCCTGATTTATCGGCCATGTTTTCTTCTATGAAAATAACATTTTATTTGTTGCAAATTATGCGTATAATTTGAAGAATGATTACAATGTTTAATGCATTGATATATGCAGATTTTAATGTTCAGAGCCACAGTTCGAAATATTGCATAGTTGATTTGAATTCACATTTGTTTTATTGTGTCCTGGCGTAGAAATCAGAAACGCAGACGCGCCGTTAAATGTATGCGTCCGTTTATTGATAGAAAAAGTTAAATAAATAATAATTCTAAAACGGCTGTAATTGTAATTATGTTATCTCTGTGTAAAACGTGTGGTCACACTTGTTTAGAGTGGAAGCAAATAAAGTGATCGCGCAAATATTGTATTGTGATATTTCTCTAAATTGTTGGGAAGATCATTCGGATGGGCGGCCATTATTTAATAAAGACTTATAATAGGCAATAAATATGATTTTTGTTTGTCAATAGAAGGAAGACGCTTTTAAGAGTCTGGAGTAGGAAGGGGCGTTGATGGGTTAAGTAGGAAAATGAATATATAAAGTAAACATAAAAGTGAATATAAAAATTATGAAAAACGAAAGTTAAAAAGAAAGAAATTTAAGCAGACAAGAGAGAAAGAAAGGTATTAAAAAAAAAGAAAGAAAATCGGTAAAATTAAGAACATTAAGAAAGTCGACATATAAGAAAAAAGAAAGAAAGACAGAGGGAAAGAAGGATATTAAGACAAAGAAAGTTGGCAAAAAAAAGGAAAGAAAAAGGAACAAGAAAGAAAAAAGTCGACAAATATGAAAGAAATAATGGCATTAAAAAAAGGAATTAAAGTCAGCTGATAAAAAAGAAAGAGGAATATAAAGAAAAAGAAAATAAAGCAAACAAGAAAGTAAGAAAAAAAGGATATTGCGGAAAAGAAAGAAAGTCAGCAAAAAAGAAAAAAAAGCAGATTAAAAAAGAAAGTAAGCAAATAAGAAAGAAAGAACGAAAGAAAGAATAAGAATAAGAAAAACAGAAAGTCAGCAAATAAGAAAAAAAGAAGATTAAGAAAACAAGATAGTAAGTAAATGAGAAAGAAAAAAAGAAAAAAAGAATAAGAAAAAGAGAGGTGGTAAGCAAATAAGAAAGATTAAGAAAAGTAAAAAATTATGCACATAAGAAAGAAATAACAAACTTAGAAAGCAATAACTAAAGTAAAAAATAAAGTAAAGAAGAAAAGTAAGCAAAGAAAGAAAGAGAAAATGTTAGTAAAGTAGGAAGTCAAACGAAAGTAATAAAACAAGAAAGAAAGAACGAATAAATAAAAGTAAGCAAATAAGAAAGACAGGGCGTAAGCAAATTAATGTAGGAAGGAAAGATGAACAAATGAAAAAAAGGGCGAAGAAAATGAGGAAACAAAGTAAATAAAGAAGGAAAAAAAGAAATAATAAAAGGAAGAACAAAAGCCAACCAAAAGAGGGTAAATATACAAGAATGAAAGAAGGAAAGAAAAAAGAAAGAAAGGGGCGTGAGCAAACGAATAAAAGAAAGATAGACTGATGTGAATTGTAAAGGAAAGGAAAAAAGAAAGAAATGAAAGAAGTTGTTAAAGAAATGATGCAAGAAAGAATGAATAGAAAGTTATGCAAACAAAAAATGAAAGAAAATAAGAAATAAGGAAGAAAAGAAAAAAGGAAATTAATTAAGTAAATAAGAATTTATGAAAGAAAGAAAGAAAGAAAAAAGGACAGTAAGCAATCAAGAGATAAAGAAAGAAAGAAAAGTTTTTGAGATTGAAACGAAAAAGAAAGCGAAAAATAAGCAGATAAAAAAGCAAGAACAAAACGAAAGAAAAAAGGAAAGAAAATAAGCAAATTAGAATGAAAGAAATCAATAAAGAAAAAACGAAAGAAGGAATAAAAGAAGGAAAATAAGCAAACAAATAAATAATAGTGTGAGTGAAAAGAAAGGAAGCAAGAAATAAAAAATAAGAAAACAAAACTGAAATCTCTATATAAAACTCAATGTGTATGTGTGATGTTTGTGTGTTTGTGTGTTCTCTATAGGTTAGATAATTTACATAAAAATTAAAACTGTATTCTTATGTAAAATTAAATCGGTAAGGCACTGGGACTGTCCCTGAATCTCTAAGTGCATCCCTAAGGGGGTTATGAGTGCATAACGCTGTTAAAACTTCAAATAAATCCTATTTTTATGAAATTTAAATCATATGTGTACGAATTTCTGAGGAAGATAATGGATGTAGTCCTGAATCTCTTATTACCCTCTTAACCTAGGGAGCTATTGGGGCTGATCCCTTTTAAAACTTTTAATTTATCCTATTTTGATGAAATTATATCATATGTATAACATTCTCCCGGGAAGACAATGGAAGTGGTCACGAATCTCTTCTATATATGCCGAATATCTACGTGCCCCTATCTCTAAGTGACCCATCAGGACAGAACACCCTTAAAACTTCAAATATGTATATACGATTTAAACGAAATTTAAACTGTATGTTTTATACACTAATTAAGAGAGTTTTCCAACATTTCAGCTTCTTCCGCCTATAAATAATAATAATAATTTTCTTTTAACTTTTCCATGTTTCTTATATTAAAAGATTTGGTTACAAACCAATTTGTCTTTGTCCTTTTTTTTTCTTCTCGTTTTTCATTGAATCTTTGAATTTTCATTTGACTTTTTTCTTTTTTTTTCCTTTACAACAATCAAACGAAATAGTTTTTTTTATTTACAACAATCAGACGAAATAGTTTTTTATTTAAAACAATCAAACCAAATAGTTTTATTTTATTTACAACAATCAAACCAAATAGTTTTTTTTATTTACAACAATCAAACCAAATAGTTTTTTTTATTTACAACAATCAAACCAAATAGACGAAACGGAAGGAGGGGACCAGTAAAACCACAGTAAGTAATATGGTGTCATGGGTATAGTGAAAAAGTGCATAGTAGTGATCCTCATTCAATCCCGAGCAACGTCGGGCCTTCCCGCTAGTGCATATATGAAGCAGGTGAAAATAACTAGTAAATAAATAAAAGAAGTGACTTAAGCCAAAAAGAACGAAAAAAGGAATAAAAAAGATGCGCTAATAAAGAGAAAAGAAGAAAAAGATGAAGGAAGATAATAATTTGATAGCAGAAGAGAAGAAAAAAACAGGTTTTAAATTTTTTACTAGCAAAGTTACCAGGCGTTGCCCGGTGCCACTAAAAAGAAAATAAAAGAGGTTAAAAAGTGTAACATATTTCTATTAAACATCAACTCTCTCTTCCTCTCTCTATCTGTCCTTCTATCTTTCTCTCTTCCCACCCCCCGTTTTCCCCTCCGTCTTTTAAACGACCTCTTTCTCCTCCGAAAAAAATAAAACTGAGGATGCTTCTAGAGCGCTACTTAAACCATCCAAATAAAATTAAGAATGCCTCCAGAGCACTAGCAAAACCACCCTTTCCTAGTTTCTTGCCAGGAGTTAGCGTCTAATAATTTTGAAATGAGTCGGCATTTTCTTTCCAAATTAGAATATAATACGATTGAACATGCCTGAAAAACTGACCCCCCCCTTTGATGAAACCTGATCCAGTTGACCCTCAAAGAATAAATAATATTTTTCTTAACATTTTAGATATTATTCAACCGAGGCATCGCCGTAAAAGAATATACTAAATGTGTCGGTGTTTTTTTTAATTTTTACTTATAGCTTGACATACACACACACAGACAGACAGACAACTTTTCTTTATATTATAGAAAACAATGGGTCATTTAGATGTGGGAGCACGTAGATATGCGCCACATAGAGGGTGATATATTTTATTATTTGTAATTATTTAAATGCAAATTCAATGAAAAATGTGTTTCTACGGGATTCGTCTTGGCGTTATTCTGACAACCTCGGGGCTGTCTTGAACTATCAGATACTTCTTTGTCGGGATGAGATATGGTCCGGCTCAGTACTAGGAAGTGCACCCTTCCAGGGATTATCTCCCCCTTCAGGAGTCGGGGTTGCATTATTGACAATCGACTGAGGCGCAACTACCGGGGAATGCCGATGGGTCCGTTCTCGGTTAGTGTTGTACCTGACCAGAGTGCTTCCATCGGGGAAGCTGGCTTTCCCCACCTTCAAGTCTCGCGTCACATCGTGTTGCGGTCGACATCGAGTGAATTATTTTTCGTTTTTACATATCAAGTAAATACACAAATAATGAACGGTGAGAAATAGCGAGAACTATTTAAATAGTTTTACCCTGGAAATAATTCAAATAAAAAACTGAATATTATCAAGTTTTTCTTACTAAGGTTATTTTTTATATTGTAAATAAAATAAACTCTTATTTTTATAGATTTGAAGATTCCGTGGAAATTTCATGGTTTAAATAGAAATAACTACCAAGAACTTGGCCTTTTGTCTACGATGCAAAGTGTAGTATCTGTTAACGGAATAGATTCTCTAATACGTTTATTCACATGATATTCCGTTTTTACATTTCAGAGGGGGATGGGTTCCTTGAGAAGTTCTGTTTGAAAAACTATTACCTATGACTTAGGATAGCCGGTGAGATTCGAACTCTCACTGACTTGAAACCGACGGTATCATCTTGATTTGACTTGATCTTCTGTAACACCATTATAAATAAATATACTCTTATTTTAAAATTGTAATCTTTTGAAAAATTTAGATATTTAATAATTGAGCACTCTGTTGGTTGTCATTCTGGCAATTTATCAACACACACACACATATATATATATATATATATATATATATATATATATATATATATATATATATATATATATATATATATATATATTCGAATCGCATGACCGGTAGTGAATAGTCATATATTAACGACGAAACGTATACGTACATAGATAATAGACAATAACAAATATTTATTATTATTTGTCGCTCCTCGAAAAAGTAGAGCACTGTAAGTGTAGTATTAACACAGCATGACGTCACTAGCTTTAAATGCATCGTTCCTTTCATTAAAAAAGTAGAACGCTCTCAGACGTTAAGCCGCCGATAAAGTGTTAAAATTATCATAATTTATTCGCTATTAAAAATTGGCCGAGTGGTTAAGGCGTCGGATTTGAATTGCAAAATACTCGTAATCCGGGGTTTCGAATGGCATGACCGGTAGTGAATAGTCATATATCTATGCTGATGAGTCCCGATTATTAAGGACGAAACGTATACGTACATAGATAATAAACAATAACAAATATTTATATATATGTGATCGTAGGATCCTCCATTGATCTCGGGTTAGATTTTTTTGTTTTATGGAAATCGCTCCACAAAAGGCATGAAGCCAATTAAGCTAACAAGAACGAAATATGATTATCGCAAAGACAGAGGATGTCTATTGGCCTTAGTCATGAATGGACCAAGGCTATAGGTAGGAGGAAAACAGTCAGCAGAAAGAGAGTTCCACAAGCCTGCAGTTCTTGGAAAGAAGCTACTGGAATTGGAAGCATTATTACAATGAGATATCAAAACAGCAAATTGGTGGACACGACTAGACCGACGAGTCAAACGAGCTGGAACAAAAGAAGCAGGGAATAGATCACACAATTCCGAAAACACGTGCCATAATATTACTTATAGAAAAAGCAGATACCAGCAAAATCACATATGTGAGAGAGAGGATTTAGAGAAGAAAGGGCGAGGCCAATGAAATAACAGATACGTTTCTGCACATTATCAAGAACCCTCAAATGGCACAGAGATTCACCAATACAAATACGACAACAGTAC
>OY744519.1:98567877-98605377 GCA_963556195.1 Sepiola atlantica
TCCGGATGAATTCGATTGGCAAGAACTTGCAGTCGCAGTAATACTATGCGTGCGAATAGCTTGCCAACGAAGCTCAACAGTGAGATAGCGCGGTAGTTGTTGCAGTCACTGCGGTCACCTTTGTGTTTGTAGAGTGTGATGATGTTTTCGTCCTTCATGACCTGAGGCACTGAGCCTTCTCTTCAGCACTGTATCAAAAGCTTATGAAAGGCATAACCTAACCTTCTATTATATATATATATATATATATATATATATATGTATGTGTGTGTGTGTGTGTGTGTGTGTGTGTGCGCGTGTGTTTCGAGGTACAACATTTATAAATGGTTTTGAATAAAAGCGGAAGTTTGTTTGTCTCCATAAATGTACTCTCGAGAGCTCTTTCGTCCAACATCTCATCAGGAGAAATTGTTGGAATAAACAAAATATGAAATAAATTAGCGAGTAAAGGCAGGAATGGAGAAAACAACTGCCGATGAAATATAAAAACTTTTAAAAAGAGTAAGAAGATCGACTACCATTAACAGAACAAAACTAAATCTCAAGGTTCCTTTCAACCGACACATTGTCATTTAGTTTTGTTTCTGTTAATTTTAGTCGATTTTTTTACTCTTTTTAAAAGTTTTTAATCGACGATTAAATATATTATTTAATATTGCCTCTCTTTCTTTTCTTGTGATAGTGCCTCGACTCGCTATGTCTCCGTTCATCATATTTAAAACCATTATAAAATTCTGTACCACAAAAAATTTGTTCAAATATATATATATACTGAGAGCTGGAGCATTTGGTTGCATACATTTTCGGAGAGGAAAAAGTGAAATAACGAACGTTCATTGGTTAATTCGTTGGTATTATTTACTGTCGAATTCATGCATTTCATAATGTATTTATCTGCAGTAATAAGCAATCCATTTTAGACCACTTGAAACATTGCATCCAAAGAAATATGACTGATTACGATTCTTGATGCGAGGTTAAGCGTCTCAAACCCTCTGATCCGGATCGAGTCAGCGTACTCTCGTCTCAGTAGTTGTAACAATTTTCTCTTTCATTTTCTTCCTTCTTTTCTGTCTTTTTCGTATCTTTCTTCTTTTTTTTTTACTTAATTCTTTCTTGATATCGGTTTTTCTTTTGGTCAAGGTTTACTGTATTATTTATTTTATTCTTTCTTTTTATGTTTTAAAATTTATTTAAAAAAAAAATCCATATTATTTTCTCTTTATTTTTTATGAGTATTTTATGACAATTACTTCTATCTCTTCTCTGACCCCCCCCCCCCTCCGTTACTATTCTAGTCCTAACCCTCTTTTTCTTTCAGGTTATTTCTATCTTTATCATCCTTTCCATTATTTTTCTTTTCTTGTGTTTTTTTTTCATTCAATCGCGTCTGAATTACTCATTCGTTCTTTGGCCTTTTGGCTAAGATCAAAGTGTAGTATCTGTTCCGATGGATACTGCACCCCATAGACTGGTATTGTCTTGTCCTTCGGGACTTGACTTTCGCCGGTCAATGGGTCTGTCCTGTGCAGTTCTAGGAGGTCCACCCTCACAGGCTTTGCCTCCCCTCTTTGGGGAGGAGTAAGTTTATTGCTTACTGTCTGAGGCGCCCCTACCGGGGAATGCCGACGGGGCTGCCCAGGCAATTTTTAAATGGCCAGAGTGCTCACCTCTCGAGCGCTGGCTTTTCAAACCCCACTTTCCCGACCCGACCTTGGGTCACATCTTACTTGTGGGAGTAGGATAAAAACTGGCCTTGTGCCTAACTCCTGGAGAGGAGTAAATCAATACTCATTCGTTCTATTCTTGTAGATTTAATTTTGCTTTCCTTTCTCTCTCATGGCGTCTCAATTATTCATTCCTTCTTTTGCTGAATATATCTTTTTTTCTTTCATTCCATTACTTCTATACATTTCATTCAGTCGTTTTCTGAGAATGCATTTTTCTTTCTTTTGTTCGATTATTTATTAATTATTCAGTTATTTTCTGACATCTTCTTTGTTTTTTTATATTTCTCTTTCTCTATTTCCATTACGATTTATTCATTAATTTTCTAAAGATGTGTTTATTGCTTTCTTTCTCACTTTCTTTTATCTTTCTTTCTACATGTTATAGTAACTTTCAAAATGTTCTCTTATTTTCTCGCCGATTCACTGTTCTCCTTATCCACGCCAATGCCGCCATCAAATCCGAACTTAAAGAAAAACCAGACAAAGTGGAAACTTGATTAAACCATGACTTAATACATTTTTGCCAGAAGTCAAGACAGCAGCCAATGGAAGAAAGAAATGTCCCAGTGGAGGAAGACCGGAATTATCCTCTAATCAATGGCGGGCGAAAACTCCAAAACTTTTCATTCAATTTGCAAATAGATTTTTTATTCTCCAATGGTATCCTTTTTAAAGGTTTCTTCTCGTTAATTTCTCCACAGATCTACTTATTTCTCTCAATTTTTGAAATATAGAATAAAGATTTTTTATTTAAAATTACTCATACGATTTATTAATACCCAAGCTGTCGACTACATAAGTCACCATTAGAATGTAGGGACCAGAGTTATCTACCTTTAGAAATAAATTATTTTCTACGGTAGAGTTATAGCCCTTGGTTAAAAAGGCGTAGATTCACTTAGTAAAAAGGATAAACCCCAAATATAACTACGAATACGAGATCTCGGGAAAACACTGGTACGAACATGATATGAGGACATTCTTCCGTATCTTCAGTAACAGAGTCATAATTTTTTGCACAGTCTCACTGTCAATATCAGAGACGCCATTCTTACCACGTCGAGGATTTGTTCTCGACAATCAATCGGACGGAGATTGGCCATTATGATTGATGGCGGCCTTTCTTCTGTCGAGTTGAGGTATGATTCCGAGTAGTCCTAGGAGGTCCACCCTTCCAGGCCTTGCCTCCCCTCTTTAGAGTTGAGTTAGTTTATTGCTAACTGCCTATGGCGCCCCGACCGGGGAATGCTGACAGAATAAGGATTTTTTTCTGTAGACGATGACTGCAGTGATGAACCAACTTGTACTGATCAAGATTTGATGGACTGTAAACTTGATGCCCAACGATGGATCCAGTATTATGATAAGATGTGATGATTCAAATTTACGCAATATATGTTTTATATATATATATATATATATATATATATATATAATATTTTTATCCGTATGCGCTTCGACTACTAAGCCAAATATGACTTTCGCATTGGGGTTCGAACCGTGTGACCGGCAGGGATTATCTTCTCCCATACTGATGATAGCAGGTTAGGCATGAGACGCATGTGTATATGGGTTGATTAAAAATATTATTTATAAATAATTATATATATATATATATATATATATATATATATATATATATACTCGCAAATATATATACTCGCAAAAATATGCTCCTTCCAGTGGCATATTTTTTCAGACGTAGTGGATGATATCATGGCGAACAAACATATTCTACACTTACTCCCAAAGGAGGAGATAATGACTTAGAGTATCATGACGAACGCCTCTCCCAAAAGAAGGATTCATGACTAGGAGGATGCTATCATCACAACAGAACATAAAGTAAACCACCCCTTTCAAACGAAGAAGATAATCCTGGAATGATTGTATCATAAGGAACAAACATATGCGATACTGTCCACCAATAAAAGGAGGTAATACATGGGAGGAGTGTTCCTATAAAAATAGAAGATAAAGCTTGTGAGTATGGTATCGTGAAAACAGAAAAAAAGAAGGTAGTCTCTAGGAAGATTATCCCATGACACCAAAACAGATATTACATTATCCCCTCTCCCAAAGATCGATTACATCACCCTCTTAAAAAGGAGGAGGTAATTCTTAGGAGGACGACCATATGACAACAGAACCGATACTACACTACCCACCCCATTAAAAGATAATACAATAATAGATTAAATCATTTTTTTCATCAATCATTTTAAAATGCCTCGCCATAAAAAAAAAACATTATTTTTATAAGAACTTGACATTTTGGGTAAGGTCAAAGTGTTGTATCTCTTCTCAATATCTCTTCTCAGCATCCCGCGACCTAGGACGTTTTACTATCGACGAAACTATTGCGTATATAAAAGAAAATCTGACAATGCAAAATTACAACTGTATATAATAGAATATCAATTTATTAGAAATGGTTTATATAATATATATGCTAATTAAAAATACCTAATGTGTTTGAGGGTATTTTCAGTCACCATATATACATTATTTCAAGAGTTTATGTTGTATCATAGAATGAAATAAGCCGAACCTGTTTTGATGTTAATATAGTTAGGATACATGGAAAATATTTCGAATTCACATATATATATATATATATATATATATATATATATATATATATATATATATATATCTATGATCTCAGTAGTAAAGTTAATTATGCCACGTGCATTTTTCCTTGAAAATCAATGAAAAATATTTTAAGATATGTTTAATAATTTATCCTTTTTGAATTAAATTATTTTTTATTAATTACTATTAATATCAAGAACAATGTTGCATATATATGGAATAAACAGAACGATAAAGTTACGAATCAATAACACCAAACATTAATCTAATATATAAAGTTAAGACGATATTTCCCCTGTGGATTCTCGAAGAGTAGGACACTAATAACACGCATCACAAGCTACTAAATTTACCACTACATTACGCTTATTCGCTCGATCGTGTTTTAGTAAATTTATTATTATGTTTCTCCAGCTAACACTAAATATTAATGTTGGTCCACCATCTTCGACTCTTTGACAAAACATACTCCATATAGGTGTTAAAAAAACTTTCCCCCTAACATTTAAGTACTACCACTCCCCTAGTGGTCACCAGGAACTAATGATCAACGTCTATTTTTTTTTAAAGTGCCCGTTAGTTTTTTAAAATTGTCTGCTATTAATTTACTACATAATACTAAACATTACGCAAACATTTAATGGACGCTTCCGCTAATTCAGGTGTTTTTTTGAGAATATCAGATTACGTTACTTCAACCTATTCGTATACATTTATACTGCAATTAACGAACATAGTGCCTTCTGTATTCCGACATTCAACAGGGCAGCTACAATTTCTTCAGCGATTTAAGTCTATATACGTCAGGATACTCAACATTATTCCATACAGTTAACGTTGCCTGAATCCTCCACCTTTCATGCGCATAATATCCAAAAATTGGAAAAAAACATCGATTATTTGGAATAGAAATGATCTAAAACGTGCGAATGATGGCCACTAGATTTGATCGCCTTATGGCGTATTATAAATTATAACACATGCCAGCTACCGGCTGTCTTGGAAGTAAAAGCAGACGTTCTAACTGTGTCCTCAAAACGAAATTCAGATAGAAGCTGCAAATAAGGCGTGGAAAGATCCAGGCAACGCAATGCAGACATTTCCGAGAAAGATGGGCGTCAGTGTTGGGGATTATGAAGAAAACATTTAACGGGGATCTTCGCTAATCCTTATACGAGAGTCGTAAGGGCCAACTATTTATTGCCGATGCTCAAGAGAACCGCCTTACAAAACCCAACAAACTTCTTAACAAGAACCTTGCGCGTCATGAAGACAAAGATTTATTAAACTGTGATGGTTTTTGAGTGTTACCAGCGAAGGCTACGTCATGTCGTCTAAGGTCTTCGAAAAATGACCCAGACTCAATTCAGATGGCTTTATAGAATTACTGTTCATTCTAATTGAGCGCAAGATGGAGAGGCTGGCTGCGGGTAGGCCGTACGTTTGGCAGCAGGTATCAGCTCTGTGTCAAACCTGGCACAGACCGATGCTTAAGCTTTGTTGGGATTTTTCCCATTAAAATGAAGGACGAAGACTGTAGTCCGCTGGGAGAAAAGTTGGTGGCATAAAAAACGTGACTAGACAAGAACAGAGATAACAAACAACTTGGGTAGATGAAGAAAGGGTATTAAATATGAGCATATACATTTTAGTAACACCTTGATCACCCTTTACCCAAACATGTCCAGTGTAGTCAATTCCACTGTGTAAGAATGGTTTAATGAGATTGACGCGATGTTTGGGTAGATTGGTAACCTTAGGATACTTAAACGCTAAGTTATTAAACTTTTGGCACAAGACGCACCTAGAAATAACTTTTTTGATGGCCTGTCTTGCCCTGGGTATCCAAAATCCTGAAAGGCGGATTTTGTTGAATGTTGACTGAATGCCTAGGTGTTTACATCTTTTGTGGTATTCCACAACAATAAGTACAGTCAATTCATGATCCTTAGCCAATAGAACGGGGTTTATAACCTCATAGTCATAGGTAGTGGTTCTACCCATTCTACCCTGTGTCCTGATTATCTCCCTTTGATCTATGAATAGATTCAAGTTCTTTACCAGTTCAGGTACCTTTTTACCTTGGGGAGATTGAAGGTAAGCAAATTCTGCAGGAAAGCTTTGTTGTTGCATTACTTTAAGCAAATAAATTTTGGCATCATCGTTAGGGTCCTGATCTAAGTGCTTTCGCTTATTACGGATCCTAAAGATATTGGCGGTAACCTTAATCAATTTATTAAAATCAGAATATTTATTAGACGGTATCACCGGTTGACGTTCAACTTTGGTTACAGTGCACACATGTGTGGAAACAGAATTGTCTTTATTATTAAAAAACTGTTTGCATAGAGGGCTTATATGACCTCTTGATCTGCAGAATCTGCATGCACGTGGTAAGTTATTTCTTTGGCCAGGGCAGCTATCCGTTTTATGATTTGCGCCTGCACAAAGAAGGCACAGATCAAGTTCCTTGCATCTAGAACACCTAGATTCATAGGAGGAATACCTAACACAATGACCCATGAAGTGTCCATTGACGGTACAAAGTCTACACTGGGTAACAGACTTACTGGCCTTCGTAGTAATATTGTCCAATGTAGAAGCACTGGGTTTATAAAAATTGCTCTTATTAAAATATTCCTGCCGTGACATAAGTTTATCTTGACGGTGAGGAGTAATATTATTCTCCTTATTTTTGGGTTGTCTAGTTCTCTGTAAAGTTTTTATAACCTTGTTATAACTATCAACAATCTGATTGATTTTGGATAGTTATTGTCAAACTTCCTAATTACTTCCTTCTGAAATATTGGAGGCAATTTGGCAAAACTAATATGGCTGATTAACTCAAAGGCGGAGGAGTTTTCATAAAAAAAATCCAAGTCAAATGAGGATTTTAGTTCCGATAAATCGGCATTGACACCAGATAAAAATTTCCTTACATTTGTAAGGTCTGGATCATATTTGGGACTATAGTCCCATATCTGCCTAAATATTTCATCTATGATGAAAGGCACATCTAAAAAATATTTTTCAACAACTCAATGGCTACGTCATAGTTGTCGTTCTCAAGAGAGAGGTTAGAAATCAACTGTGAGGCGTAGCCAGCTAAAAAAAACCTTCAAGAGAGATAGCTTCACCTTTTTGGATTTAACCGAGGTGACACAATTCTCAAATTGAGCCAAGAAATTCTTGAACTCAAATTTCCCTAACTCTTCTCGCGAAAATTTCGAACATTGTATTTTCGGTACGTGTGTATACAGATTTTGTTCTGTATCACCAATTTGAACAGGAGAGATAGTGGTTGGTGGAGAAGGGGCCGATATCATATTTTCTATATCAGAAAGTTTTTTAGACACATAAGAAATAAATTCGGACACTTCAACTTTCGATTCAAGCAAACCACTATTTTCTAAGACAATATCTACTTTATAGCAAATTTCGCTTATCTTAGAGTTTGCTGAATCCAAGTCCGACATCCATTTGCTTATCACCTCTTGCTGTCTTACGAAATAAGAGATATTAAGGGAATCCTCACGTAGCATAATATTCAATACGGAGGTAATTTTTCTTTTAAGGGATTCTCGTAAGAACAACAGGATTTAACCCCTTTTAAATCTTTAAAGTACGTCATAATGCTCGGGTAAGGAAAAGGGAACACTTATACTAGTGATTTTTTTACGTTTACACCGGGCGACCGGATAACACTGTTCGTAATTTTAAAAATGTACACAAACAGGCTTAAAACAAGGAGCGAAAGCCATTGAATAAATACATCACAAGCACCCAAGGGGGAAAAAAAAGCGAAAAAGGCAAAGCTAGTTTTTAAGCAAACGACAAATCATCTCTTTCAAGTCAAGTCACGTTAAGCCTTATAATTTTCTACTTTATCGCAGAATTTAAACTTGCAAAATGCTAACGCGTTTACGCTCGCAAATGCAAAGAAAAGTTATCTTCATAATGCCAAAAAGTAAAGGCATTAATTCTTTTGCAAAATGTTGGGATTTTTCCCGTTAAAATGAAGGACGAAGACTGTAGTCCGCTGGAAGAAAAGTTGGTGGCATAAAAACGTGACTAGACAAGAACAGAGATAACAAACAACTTGGGTAGATGAAGAAAGGGTATTTATATAGATGAAAAAAGAGAAGAAATGAATAGAATGTTGCTTGCAAAAGAAGTGCCTTTGCGGACTCACTGTAAATGCCAGTTGTCTTGTAACAGGATGCTGTGAAGAGAAGTTGAGAACATCAAGAGGGCTTCGCGCGTATTATATACGCTAAAAAGGCATTTGCCCGCTCACACAAGACAGCAGAGAAGAACGATGTTGATCGGATGCGAGGCTGGGAGAGAAGAGACCGTTATTTTAAAAAAAGGCGCTCTCCTGCGTTTTATGCGGAGATTGAAGCAGTGGTCTATGATTGGCTGATTTTCATCCAATCACAAGGCACTTAGAATTCACTGCGCTTAATAATAATTCCAATAGCTTGTTTACGTACAATAGATGACACCTTGTAAAGATTGACAATGACTGTCTGAGAACTTCCACGACTTCACTAGTCCTAACATCTGCCCCCTTGCAAGTCACCTGATTTCAACCTCATGGAGTATTATATGTCGGGTTCAGTTGCAAAAACCACCAACCATTTCGCCTGCAACACCAAAGACAAACTGATTGCCAGAATCAAACAGACACAATGAATGACGCGCGCTCTTGATTCAGATCACAGCTGGAGTTCATGCTATCGGCACAGGGTAGTTTCAATGGCTTAGATGTATTCGGCGAAACATAATCCAAGTCATCTACCTTGGATTTCGAAAATGCATCAATTATTGACCAAGTTATAATGTTTTTTCTCCAAAAGAGTCAATTTTGTCTGAAACACTATGTACACGCAACTTTATGTTAGTTTATGTTTTGTAACCTTTTTTATTTTATCTGTGTCACGCTTTTGTTGCAGATGTACAAGAATACCACTGGAACGATATTTGGCCATTACAGAAAAGACACGGATTATTTCAGGTCTTGCAAAAGGGCTTGGTCAAGATATAAGAACATTGAAGCCATATGTGAAAAACGTTATAACCAAAGCAAGACAATGTACAGGAACGAGAAAAATATCAATTCAACTGTGACTTAATTTGACTTACATTGTATATTCGCGTTGATGGTCTCAAGATAAAAAGACCGAGAGATTTATGGTTCGATCCCGGTCATCTCATACAATTTACTTTTATTTTTTTTTATTTATATTGTTATATTTACGCCTTCGAGTGACGGGGAGGGAGGACTAATGGCCGGATTTTTTATATTCAACGTAACCATGTAGTAATTTGAAAAAGAATTACTGTACTATGTAGTACTTTACCTTTTATGAATATCATCATTTTCCTCCAAACCAACATGATTTACTACTGCTCTGCAGAAGGCATGCTCATTTTTCTTTTTCCTTTTTCTTTTTTTTTCTTTATTTCTCCTTTTTCCATTAAAAGAAATTGAATTTCTAAACAACGATAACCGGGTGGGAATTGGATGTAATACGTCTCTGTAGGCCTCTTTAATTTTAGATAGAGCAGGTGTTAAATCCCCCCAAAAAATTCTGAGTAAATACCAGTGCAATGATATGGCAAGGAAGACTCCTACAACCGTGTCTCCGTTTTTCCTACATTTCTTTCACCCTGCAACAATTACAAAATGTGACCTATTTGCGTTCGGCCTGATGTTTACATTTCTCCCGGGCAACACCGGGGACGGGTCCAGCTAGAGATCACCCCACAGGTGTACTTTTACATTTGCGAAAATATATGCACATATTACATGGGTTTTTACGGTAATCCAAAAATTAACAAAAAAGAACTCTATAGCCAAATATTTAGAGATGCAAAAAGAATCACGAATCAGAATCGATAATTGTATCGTAATCTAGAATTAAAAACATAATCGATAATTGTATCGGAATTGGGAAAAATCTTGGAATTGGCCCATCACTTATATATATATATATATATATATATATATATATATATATATATATATATATATATATGGGAAGAGAAGGATGAAGGTAATCCGACGTGATGGGAAAATGAAAAAGGAAAACCAAAAAATGGATGTTTTTTATGTGTACATCAACGTTTCGTCTTTATTTATAAGACTTCATCAGGATGATAAAATAGAGAAAAAATGTCATGCAAGTACAAATACATGTAGGGTAGACATATTGGGAGGAAAAATAAAATAAAATAAAATAATGGCCACTACTGGGTGGACGTCCGTACTTGTTGGAGAATAAAAATGAATGTTGAAGAAAATGAGTGGGGAAGAAAGTGGAAAGATGGGGGTGAGCAAGGACTACTGTGGCTGGTAGTAAGAGAAAGAGGTGGGGGGATGAGCAGGGATAAAGTGGATGGCAGAGAGGGAGTGGAGGAGAGGGAGCAGGGAGGTGTTTGACCAGATGGCTGCGGTCAAGATTGAAGGGGAAAAGTAAGTTGGAATGTTTGTGTGTGGGGGGTGTATGCAGAGAAAAGGAGGATGAGTAGAGAAGGAGGGGCTGTGATTTTGGTGGATGGGCGAAAGTTATGGTCTTAGAGAGCGTTTTGAGAAAATGAGGGAATTTAAGAAGGGGGTATGGAAAAGTGAGGGTGTGGGAGAAATAGTTGAGAGGGGGAATGGGTGAGGGGGAGAGGGAGGATTTGTTGTGATAGGGTATGAAATATTTGAAATATTTGGAAAATGATAGCAATGAGTGAGGGAGTGGAGGAGTGGAGGAGGGAGGTAATTGAACGGGTGGGTATGGAATATTTGAAATATTTGGAACATGAGAAAGTTTAGTTGGACTGCAGTGTTAAAAATGTGAGGGAAAAAAAACAAAAAAACGGAAAGAGTAAGGAGAAAGTGAAAGATTCATGGAGAAAAAAAGGAAGGGAGTGATTAAGTGGAAAAGTGTCATAACGGTTAGAGATGAAAATAAATGTTATCTATGATAGGGCAAGAGTCTTTGTTCTGTAAGGATGATCTTGCTTATTAAGGGTGATAGGTTAAAGAAGCCATTTCGTTGCTTCATAGTGGTGGAGGCGGTGATGAGAGCAGTTTCCAATAATCTTCGCCGAGATTTGTTGTGGATGTATTTAGTGATTTTGGCTTGTTCAAATTTGAACGCATGACAATGTTCTAGTGCATGGGAGAAAAGTGCACTGAGAGGGTTGTTGTTTTTTATGTCCCTTTTGTGTTCATTTAATCGTTTCTATATATATATATATATATATATATATATATATATATATATATATATATATATATATATATATATATATATATGAACTTTTTAGAACATGTTTGTCTTAACTTGTTATGCATTTCATAGTAGAAATAGAAGGTTTCTGTACATTGATTTGGTTTATTTTGTGTTTAAAATTATTGAACAATTCACATATATTGCCTGTTTCGTAATAAATATTGAAGAGATTCATATTATTATCAATCGAGTATTCTTCTATAGATGTGATTGTAAAATTTAGATTTCGGAAACATATGTACGCAAGGGCAAATATTGTTGGTGTTGACATTTTTCGGAGCATAATCATTGCAAAATAATAAATATGTCATAAATTTGTATTCCACTAAGTTATAATATATACGCCATGGTTGACTCTAAGATTGTGCATTGAGCTTAAAATTACCTGCATCATTTATTTGTATCTTAAGCTACTAACTCGTACATTTTATTTTTTTATAAAGAATTGGTGTTTTATGAACTCTTTGGCATACAACTAAAGCTATTGTTATTGAACTGAACTTTTATTTAAATATATTTATATGTCCATTTCAAAAGTTGAACACTTTTTTAAGACAGCTGCCTTTAAATAGGATTCATCTCTCGCTGATTTACCGAGTTTTTGACAACGGCCGTGTGGGCTAAGACGTTAGAATTTAAATTTGAAATATAACTTGTGTTCTACACTGACGATTCCTGTAAGGATGAAATGTATACGTATGTAGATAAAAATATTTTTATAATTATATATATATATATATATATATATATATATATATATATATATATATATATATATATATATATATATATATATAAATTTATTTTTAATATGTACTATCAATGCTTTCAGTAATATAAAATAAGCTCTCTCTATCTCTATCTCTATCTCTCTGATTATATATATATATATATATATATATATATATATATATATATATATATATATATATATATATGCATAGTTATCAACAAACACGTGTCTCGTCGTTTCTACCCCTCGTCAGTGTGCTATGCCGGGAGACAATGGAGTACCCACTACGTAAGGAGTCTATAAGAAAGCAATGTGATGTCCTACACTCTACCGCACCTCTCCTGAACCGATATTGATTCTGCAGTGGCAAGAAGTCCAGGGGGAAATATATATATATATATATATATATATATATATATATATATATCAGAGACTTATAGAAAGATCATTATATATTATTAAAAGCATTGAGAGCGTATATTAAAAATAAATAAATTAACTCATATTCTTATGGTTATTAATATGAGTAACCATTACCATCTGAGTAATTTTATTTTAATATAAAATTTCCATTGTAATTCAATAATAATTATGCTATACACGATTCTTGAAGTGAACTTTCTTTCCCTCTCTTTTATATATATGATTATTGTATATAATCATTATATATATATAATTATTATATATATAAATAATTATATATTATTGATATATATATATATATATATAAATATAATATATATATATATTAATATATATTAATATATATAAATATAATATATATATATATATATATATATAAATATAATATATATATTAATATATATTAATATATATAAATATAATATATATATATATATATATATATATATATATATATATGCCACTGAAATCTACTCAATTAACACAATCTGATTTTTAATTTCGTTTCAAGCCTTTCTGACCCATTGAATATGACCTCATTTTTCTTTATAACCAATGAACCTTCAATATAATCGATATGTAATTGTTTTCATTTCTTCTATTTTAAATCAGAGTAAACGGAGCTTCATTTTGTTCAACGATTTAGTTCTAACCGCGCCACCTATAGTTCCAATTTCCGTTCATTAATAATCATCTCACTTTCCCTACTCAACACGACTTTGCACCTTTGATAGATTCTTTTGTTCAATTAACCCCCAGTTTGATTATACATGAACACATACACACGCGCACACACACACACACACACACACACACACACACACACACACACACACACACACACACACACACACACACACCCATATATATATAAACGTTTAAATACTAATAAACATTTAAATAATAATAAACATTTAAATAATTAATATTTGTAAAGCTCTACCTACTATTTTGCACTTTTTAAAAAATATTGATTTAAGTTCATTTCATTAATATATTTGAACTTATTTAATTTATGTATATATATATATATATATATATATATATATATATATATATGTATATGTATATATATATATTTATATATATTTATATATATCTATGTATACATATATATATAAAGAGAGAGAGAGAAATTTGTATACATAGACATTTTGATTAATTTATAAATTAATTTATAAATTAATTCATAACAAAAAATCAGTGTATATATATATATATATATATATATATATATATATATATATATATTCAGTCCCGGCGGGACAGTTATAAAAGTAAAAGTGGGGGGCTCTCCTTAAATGTGTGTGGGGGGGGGGGCTCGGTTAAACACATGCATATATAACTTCATTATTGATGACCGTAAAGTGGATGGGGGGCAAGTTAAAAAGTGGGGAGGTGGCTTGAGCCCTCCCCCCCCCTCCGGTGCCGCCGTCCATGTATATATATATACTAGAAGAATATCTGTCCCAGAACGGATAAAACTTATTCCCTGAACACAACAGTTTTGCAACACTTTTATATCTCTTTACGAAGATTATCATCAAGATGAAATTATATTAAACCTTGTCTAAAATCCATATTTAGAAATGTCTTAAATTTAAGGTTGAAGAGATCAGGAATTTATTAAAATTCAGAGATCAAGAATTAATTGCAATTCAGAGAATCTGGCCTGTTTAGTGTCTAATGACTCTGGATCAAATAAATGCAAATCTGAAATATTTGAATTTTGATATGGGAGCTTGTACCCATATTATGCCGTCTAAAACACTTTAAACTGCTCTAAATAAACTAAATTTGGAGAATAACTTTAATTACTATCTAATACTTATCGACGAAATGTTACAAAATTGTAGGTATCTTAATTTTCATGAAGGGCTTCCACCCATGTTTGCCTTATTTGGATAAAACTAAATCAAACTAACTCATTTATAGATGTGAACTAATGTACTCACAGACGTAATTCTTTTTATTGCTAGTGTGGAATCACAAACACACGGTTATTCATCTAGTTAATACTAGTCAATGTATCGAACATGAACAGTTTTGCATCGCTTTTATGTCCTTTTAAATATATGATGTTTAATCTTATGCCGAGAATTCTTATTTCAATTTTTATCGAATTACATGAACTGATTTTCCTTCAAAGAGAATGTTTAAAATTTAGGGCTTAAGCGTACAAGATCTTCAGAAGAAATTTAAAGGGCAGCGACAACATTTTACTGAACGTATATTGTATTTAACTATATAATTATGAGTACTTAACTTTATACTTAACTATGAGTTGCGTCTGGCTTGACGATCTTCAAAGAGGTCTGAGCGCCACTATCTAACAGAACCTTACATTAGTACGTGTATCTTCAGAAACGTGTAAACTGCAACTGATATCTCAGTTGAAATTCCGAATCGACAAAGGCCACATATACGTAACACATATCTGCTTAAAGGAGAACACCCTCCATTTTATGTTGGTTGTCGTGCTACATTTACAGTTGAAACCATGTTAGTGAAATGCATTCATTTCAATGCGATACGTTCTAGACATTACCAGATGGCTGACTTGACTGACCTTTTTGAGTAGGTCAATACGAACGACATTTCGGGATTCCTGCTTTATCCCGACTATTCCTCTACAGAAGAATACTAATATTCTGAATTCGATCTGTTGTCGCCAACCAGTGTCTAGTCGGCGTAGATCAGAACAAACGGACCACGATTGGCTGTTATGTTCGTTGTATTTACAGATTGGTGCCGCTTCTCGGCTTACAAGACAAGTAGGGCCACATTTTACATACATAAATATTCACCCATTTAAGAACAGGCTAACAACAAAGATACAGTTCAAGACGAGGCGAAACAAAAAACAAACGGCTGACTGTATGCTTTTGTTCTATTTCACAGATCAGAAGAGAAATTTAAAATATCTTTGTAACAGAATCAGATATTTTTTTTAATGGAAATCGCTCCAGATAAGGCATGAAGTCACTTGATAGTAGGAGTTAAAAAATACTACTTCAAGGTTAAAAACTAGCCAAGGATAAGTGTTCGCTTGATAGATTCCGACCCAGAAAAAAAGCAATTCTTCCTCCTTTGTCAGAAACATCGCTCATGTATTCTGAGGACTAAAGGACAAAATAAGAAAAGCGAGAGTTACGAGGCTACCGAAAGTAAAACCAAGGTCCACTTTCTACTTTTTCTACAAAACAAATGATGATAAAAAATGATTATTCCATTTTTACTTTTGGTTAGAATTAAATGACCCACTGAGATGTTGATATGCCGTAAAACCGACCAAACAAAACAATCTAATACATTCGAAATTACATGATTAAACTAACGAATCAGATATATACCTACGTATAAGGGATCATTACTGAGCCTAAGGCCAAATAATCTGGCAAATTATCTCTATATTTAACTAAAAAAAACGTAATTCACAATTATATGTTCCCCTCTCTCTATATTTTCTTTCTTTCTGTCTTTCTTTCTTTCTCTTTCTTTCTTTCGTTCTTTATTTCCATACCCACCGTCTCTCTCTCTTCATCCGGCCACTTCTTTCTCTTCATCTTCTCCAACTAGCCTCGTTTTCACTTTCCGTTTAATAACCTTAAAGTACATCCGGTCGTGAGGAGCCAATATGGGAGCTTTAGAGAAGTGATCCCGAGTAGTCGCACCTGTCAAGGTTCAATCTATGCGTTAAATAGAATCTATTGTTTGCCAAAATGAGCCTACTATACAGAATGAATTAATATACAAACCAACCCTATACAAAATATATATTCACAGCATGTGTGAAAATATTAAGGATCTGAAGCATAATTCTTTTTATCAAAATTGCTGGATTCGGAATTAAATACCCCGAAAAAGGGTTGATATGTCGTAAAACAAAACAATCAACTACCTATCTATTCAGCTGATCCAGTTCTATTCAACAAAAAAACACTTATTCGATTTATTTTTTAAGGTGTCCTCGTATCAGTCTCGTCGGTCGGTCTGCCTGTCTGTCACGCTTCAATCTGAAATAGCATTTTTATTGCTAAACGTGCAGATTGGATGGACGCATCTTATTTTAGATATGACCAAGCATTTCTATAAGAGACTCCGTCGGTAGATCTGTTACGTTTAAGTTTGAAATAGCATTTTTGTCGGTCTGTCACGCATTTTTAGATGTGTTTATAAAAGACTATATTCGTTCGCCGGTCTGTCACGCGTAAGAATGAAAAAGCATGTTCGTCAGTCTGTTACGCGTAAGTTTGGAATAGCCTTGTTCGATGTGTCTACGAATCTCTATAAAAGGCTCTGTTTGTCCGTCCGTTTGTAGTCAGATGACGTGTGTTTAAGTGGATATCAACGGGGATTGACGACTTGGGTGTTCCAAGTTCAAATCCAGTCGGTTCCAGAGCATCACTTTCACGTTAAGGATGTTCCAGTACCTGATGATAAGAATTGGGGAAACTATTATAATCAACAAAATCGAGACAATCAAAAGTCTCTATTTACTTGCCTCCCCACGAGGTCGGTTTTTAATGTGTGGAAAATACAGCTCTCCATTAAGGGACACTTTGAATCGGGACGAAAATAAAAATTGTCTCAGTCTAGAAGAATTTCCTCTTCACTGCTTGAGGACATAACAGATACTACACTTTGACTGATTTATTCTCTATATAAAATAAAATACAATATGAAAAAATTCGACACAAGGCAATCAAAAAATGTGGGGTTCGGGATCGTTGGCCATCCTTGGTCTAATGTAACACATTTGATTATCATACTCTTGGCTAGAATCATCTCAGTCACCACAATACCGCATTTACTCTAGGGGCAATCCGGCTTAAGAATATATCCCCTGAGTTTTTTTAGAAAATTTAAATTTTGGGCATTGGCAGTAGGGAGTAGGACAAAAAAACACACACACACAAAAAAAAAAAATGGTTAGTAAGACCCTCCCAACTCTTTCTAAATACTAGACGGTCCCCCGTTTTCCGGTTTGCTGAGAACCGAAAACAAGAAGGTCAATCTCTAAATGGGAGTGGGATCTAAGTGGGAGAAAAAGAAATATGGATGGAGGTTTTGTGAGTGGATGGTGTCCTTCCAAGATAAATACAATTTGGGTTAGTCAAGGGCAGAAAGAAAAAGAATGGGAAGTGGGCATATTGGAATAAAGACAGGACTGGACTCATTCACTCGACGAGCTGAGAGGCTCAGGCTGGGAACACCTACTCATACTTGACTCCTTTCCGTACACACAAGCTCGCAACTTGTATCCACCTTTTTTTTTCTTTCAAATACTACGCTTTTATCCAAACCCAAAAGCCGAGAAAAAAAAACCGTACCAAGCTGATTCATACGAATTTATTTTAATGACTAAACGTACAGATTGATTGGACGCATCTTAAGAATATTCGTTACTTCTTTTAGCAATATATTTTCTCTTTTTTCCTCTCTCATCATTTCTTCTTTTTCCAATTCCTTCACTCTGACTTTCATTTGATTTCTCAAACGTGCGTTTTCCCTTTTCTTTGTCCGCCATGTTTTCCGTTTCTTAATTTCTAAATAGCCTCGTTTTCATTATCGACGCCTTTGTCTCTGTCCTTTCCAACTAACCGCCCGTGCATAGTTGATTGGCACATGCGAACGTTCCTCTGTGAATGGAGAAGTGACAGTTATTGCTTTCAGGCGATGAAGGAAGCAGTCAATCAGGGGCGGTGTAGGGAAAATTGCAGACGAGAAGTGGGAGCAAGGGGATGGTGTACCTCATCAAGCGATATATTACCCGGCCGCCAATAGAGGGCGATGACATACATACAGGTCGTTTTCAATTAGTAGCCCGATAATTACTAAATTGATACACTCCATTTGCAATTGTAAATTTGCAACTTATTGCAGCACGCAGCGTACACACTCTCTATCTCTTTGTCTGTCTCTTCATCTGGTGTCTCTTTTCTTTCTATTTGTCCCCATCTATCTATCTATCTATCTATCTATCTATCTATCTATCTAATGATAATGATCCTTTTCTAGCTAAAGATCTTCAACTTTATCTCGTTACTAGTGTGCAACTGCTGTCAAAGTATCTCTCTTTCTCTCTCATATATATATATATATATATATATATATATATATATATATATATATATATATATATATATATATATATATAATTAACTTGTTACAAATATCCAGGGGGTATGAATCCGAAGGAAGTTGAAACCGGGTTTATGAGAGTGCTCAATGAAAATTCAGAGCAAAATATATATTTTTTGATTTTATTCCATTAGTTGCGACAAAACAGGTTTTGTTTCATTGGTGCGAATAGCTACCAACTCATCGGGCCGGCGAAAGGAATTCAAATGGCATAAAATTTTAAGTTCACTTTAACGGGAGATTGAAAATTGAAAATACATTGGAGGGGGAGGGGGATAGAGTTGGGGCTTTGTCTATAACGGCGACATGGGACATGAGAGGGGAGAGGGGGGAGGACCCCAACAAGTCGTGTTTCAAATTATTACGTGGGAGGTTTTGCACGTGTCAGGTCTGTGACGATCTCAATCTCGGCCGGGGTGGGAGGAGGGAAATGGGGCGACGGCCAGAGTGAGTTAAATTTAAAATGAGAATAACATTTTGATTACAACCGTCATTCTTACTTTATTTTAATTCTAATAAGTAATTATCATGTGGATAAAAATGTTTGATAATTTTAATTTAGGGTATTAATTGCTACTTTTGCATTTTATTTATTTTATTTTAATGTTTTGTTTATTATTTGTAGTGAATTTTGTTGTGATTATATTTTTTTAAATTGTGATTATATTATACCGAGATCAATACTAGTGGAATCATTTTATAAGAGAAGTTTTCTGGTGTTACCAGTCTTATCATTAACAAAACCGATTATGACAATGGTAACGCCTGCCAATCATACCTACGATAGTCGCAGTGATAACAGCCTTATGTAGAAGCCTTAATAAAAATAAAAATAAAAATAAAAATAAAAATAAATATAAATAAAATTAGAATAAAAATAGAAATAGAAATAACAAGTTTGTAAGAATATTAATGATAATAATAATAATAATAATAATAATAATAATAGTATTAAAAAATAATAATAATAATAATAATAATAATAATAATAATAATAATAATAATAATAATACTAATAATAATAATAATAGTAATACTGATAAATATCACCATCATTACCATCTTGCTACTTGTGAAGTCATTGGGCGAAATAAGTCGACAAGTGATGGTAGGCTTTTTTAATTCCACTACCAATGACAAGGACTAAGTACCAGTTAATAATTAAGTGTTCAAGGTAGTGATCGAGGGGTTAAGTAATTGAGATTAGTCTAAGTGATATCAGTGTTGACAGCTGTCCCCTCTCATGTCCCATGTCGCCGTTATAGACAAAGCCCCAACTCTATCCCCCTCCCCTCCAATGTATTTTCAATTTTCAATCTCCCGTTAAAGTGAACTTAAAATTTTATGCCATTTGAATTCCTTTCGCCGGCCCGATGAGTTGGTAGCTATTCGCACCAATGAAACAAAACCTGTTTTGTCGCAACTAATGGAATAAAATCAAAATATATATATATATATATATATATATATATATATATATATATATATATATATATATATATATATATATATAATTAACGTTGAAAGTCATAATTCGTTGACTTAAGTAGAGTATAAACACATCTATTGTAAATATAGGTAAAGTCAAAATACAAGCATTTAAATACTCCAAATACTGCAGTTATTAATATCAGCCTAATGGTTGATTATTAAGATCAAAGAGAGCCATTATGAAGTAGGTTTAGCTTAATCAAATTAGTACATTATTTATATCAGTTCCAAGAATTCAAACACAACAAATATTTGGCGTACGATCGTTTCTAAAACGATGTGTACTATTTTATTATGTATTATACTTTAGATGATTTGAAAAAAGTCACTTCATAAGCCCCACCCCCTCATAACATGAGAAATAGAAAGCAAGCAAGAGAAACATCACATTTACAGTTAAAAATATATATATATTTAGTTATTTATAACATCAATAATAATAATAATAATAATAATAATAATAATAATAATAATAATAATAATACCGGATATGATAATAATCAACAAGAAAGAAAAATCCTGCAAAATCGTGGACTTTGCCGTTCCAGCAGACCACAGAGTGAAGATCAAAGAGACGGAAAAAAGAAGCAAATATACTGAACTTGCCAGAGAATTGAAAGGAATATAGAACATGAAGAAAGTCAGTATAACACCAATAATCATAGGATCACTAGGAACAGTCCCCAAAAACATGGAGAAAAGACTAGGAGAAATAGGAATCAAAGGAATTACTGAGACCATACAAAGGACAGTAATGATCAAAACAGCTACAATCCTGAGAAATGTCCTCGAATGCGGAAACCAACCCACATAAGCAACGAATGGAGAACAAACACATGGAAGCACAAGACAACAGAACCGGGGAAAATACAACCGCACGAGAGAGGCGCAAGCATAGGCTAACGCCACGAAAATTATGGACAGAGGGTCGAGGAGGGAAAGCGCAAACCAAACCTCCACTGGAAGAGCGCGGACAGCTCTGGGACCTTGGGGAGGCTTGTTGCCACTCGAGCCCCAGAGGGGACCAATGGCCCTTATCAGCGAGAAATCGTTGGTAGGTGGCTGTTGCGATTACCGCAAGGTCATCAGCGGTGATGAACGAAAAGAGGTGGAGCATACTGGAAGTCTGAGGAGACTTGTTGTCACTCAGACTCCAGGGAATACCACAGGTTGTCGGCAGTGGGCGATCACTGACGATGACCAGTGTGATAACTCCTAGTGAGTAAATAATAATAATAATATCTATCAATCCCTAAACAAACGTGCACTACTCCCCGAGGAACAATGCTGTAAAGGGAAAAGAAAGACGCATGATCTGCTATACATCGATCAAAAGATCCTAAAGACGGTAAAAAAAACAGAAAAAAGAACATATCCATGGCATGGATTGGCTACAAAAAAGCTTACGACAGAATCCCTCAAGCATGGATAATTGAATGTTTGAAAATATACAAAATACCCGAAAGGATGATTAATCTTATTAAGAAAGCAATGGAAACATGGAGACTGGAACTGACAGACGGAGGACAACAGCTGACTGAGATAAAGATACAGAGAGGCATCTTCCAAGGAGACTCCATATCACCACTACTGTTTATAATAGCTATGATGCCACTCAACTACATACTCAGAAAATGTGATGCCGGATACAAGCTTACAGACACAGAACTAAGAGTAAACCACCTGATGTACATGGACGATCTGAAACTATTTGCAAAAAGCAAAAAGGAACTGGAAAAGCTGGTAAATACGACCAGAATCCTAAGTCAGAACATCCAAATGGAATTTGGAATGGAAAAGTGTGCATAACTAGAAATAAAAAGAGGAAAACTGGAGACGACAGAGGGCATGGAACACCCCAACCAAAGAGGAAATGAGGGCGCTAGGCGAATAGAATAGCTACAAATTTGGGAGTTCTGGAAGCAGACACCATCAAATTTACAGAAATGAAAAAATATTGAAAAAGAATATTTCGAAGAACAAACAAACTCCTAGAAATTATATAGCAGGAATCTAGTAAAAGGAATAAACACTTGGACTGTATCACTAATAAGATAATCTGGACCATTCATTGGCTGGACTAAAGAAGAACTCAGGCACCTTGCCCAGAGGACCAGAAAATTAATGACTTTGCACAACGCACTACAACCAAAAAACGATACCGACAGACACTACATGAAAAGAAACGAAAGGGGAAAAGGACTGGTAAGTATGGAAGATTGTGTGGAAGACACAAAAAAGAGCTGGAGAAATACATAACTCAGAACACGGAAAGGCTAATCACCGCAACAAGAGACACCGTCCAACGAGCAACTCGGAAAGCACCGAAACCAGAAACAAAACGACAAGAAAAGAAAAGTGTGAAAAAAAACCCAACTACATCAACGCTTCAGTAGACTGACAAGAGAAAAAACCAACGAAAATAGCTGGGCATGGCTCAGAAAAAGGACACTTGAACAGAGAAACGGAATCTTTACTGATGGCTGCATAGAACAATGCAATTAGGACAAACTACATTAAAGCTAAAATAGATAAAACCCAGGGAAACAGTGAATGCAGACTACGAGGACAAAGATACGAAACAGTAAATCATATAAGTGAATGTAGCAAACTAGTCCCAAAAGAATACAAGAAAAGACATGACTGTGTGGGGAAAGCAGTACACCGGGAACTGTGCAAACAATTGAATTTCGAATATGCAGGCAAATGGTACAAACATAAACCAGAAACAGTACTGGAAAACGAAAAACACAAAATCATCTGGGATATGGATATACAAACAGACAAACTCATACAAGCAAGGAGACCGGATGTGATAATAATCAACAGGAGGGATAAATCTTGCAAAATCGTAGAGTTTGTCGTTTCAGCATGCCACAGAGTGAAGATCAAAGAAAAAAAAAACGAAGCAAATATACTGACCTAGCCAGAGAACTGAAAGGAATATGGAGCATGAAGAAAGTCAGTATAATACCAATAATCGTAGGAGCACTAGGAACAATCCACAAAAAAATGGAAACAAGACCTAGAGAAATTCGGATCAAAGGGATCATTGAAACTATACAAAGGACGGCAATGATCAAAACAGTCGCAATCTTAAGAAACCTCCTCGAATGCCGAAATCAACACGCATCAGCTACAAAGGGTCACATGAAATCTACTACAGGAAGAAAACAAAACCACAGAAAGAACACCACATCACAAACCAAAGAACAGAAAATGCAAAAAAACATCACTCATGAGTCCCCCTCCCTAATAAATTACACCGGCCTCAGCTGACACCACACAAAAATGAACCAACAAACAGCAATTGCAGTAAACACCATAAGCTCCGCTTCCCCGTTTATCTCCCCCGCCTTCCTCCCCTTCCTCTTCTCGCCCTCAAAAACTAAATAAATAAAAAGTGGTGCCAGCCTAGGCTCACACCACGCAAAATATTTGCAGAGGGTCAAGGAGGAAGAGACCGAAGGGGGACAGCACAAACCAGACCTCCACTAAAAGTGCAGAGTGCTGGGACCTTAGAGAGGCTTATTGCCACCCAAATCCCAGAGAAGACCAATGGTCCTTACCAGCGAGAAATCAATGGTAAACGGCTGTTGCGATACAGCAGAGTTATTTGCGGTGGCTATAGAAAAGAGGTGGGGAATACTTGAATCTGGGGAGACTTGTCACCCAGACTCAAGGAAATACGACCGGTTGTTGGCGGTGAGCAATCACTGACTCCTAGCGAGTACAAATAATAATAATAATAATAATAATAATAATGATAATAATAATAATAATAATAATAATAATAATAATAATAATAATAATAATAATAATAATAATAATAATAATAATAATTACACGGACCTTGCCAGAGAACTAAAAGTGATATGGAACATGAAGAAAGTAAATATAATATCAATAATCGTAGAAGAACTAAGAATAGACGCAAAAACCTGGATAAAAGACTAGAAGAAATTTGAATAAAAAGGATCATTGAGACCATACAAAGGACTGCAATGATAAAAAAAAGCTGCAATCTTTAGGAAAATACTCGAATGCGGAAACCAACTCGCATAAGCTACGAATGGCAACCAGTCACATGTATGTTGCAATAGGAAGAAAACAAAATAAAAGGAAAAACACTACCGCACGAACCAAGGAACAGAAACTGCAAGGAATATCATAAGACCCCCCCTCCCGAAAAAAAAAATGGCACCGGTTTCGGCTGACACCATACAAAATAGTCTTTGAAGGTAAAGGAGGATGGGAAGATCGAGGAGGGAGAGCACTAACCAGACCTCCACTGAAAGAGTGCGGAGTGTGCTGGGACATTAGGGAGGCTTATTGCCACCGGAATCCCAGAGGAAACCAATGGTCGGTGCCAGCGAGAAATCAATAGTAGGCGACTGTTGCAATACCGCAAGGTCATTTGCGATGGTGATCGAAAAAAGATGCAGAATACTTGCAATTTGGGGAGGCTTGTTGTAACTCAGACTTCAGGGAACAACATCGGTTGTTGTCGGTGAACAATCACTTACGATGACTTGTGTGATATCTCCTAGCGAGTACAAATAATAATAATATAGTATATAGTATTTAAATACAAAATAAATAAATTAGAATACAAACTAAAAACAATAAGATAAAGAAAAGTTTAAAATAAGGAAATATTAACATAATTTGTAGTGAAGATAAAAGAAACTCGATAATAGTGAAAATATATTATGAAATATAGAATCATGACAAATTGAATCAAGTAATAAAGCAACAATAATAGTAATAATCTATAAGCGACATAATAATCAGGATACTAATAATTTTAATATTTAATTTAATATGATAATATTAATTACTAATTATAATCTGGATAATAATAAAATACGATATATATTATTACAAGTAATAAAGTTAATAGATAAGTATTCAATTATAAACTATAACCAAATATAATTAAATATTTACCTATTAACTTGAGTAATTATAACGATATATATGCCTTATTTTATTATTATCCTGGTTATAATTGATAATAAATGATATTATCATATTAATTTAAATATTAAAATTACCATTATCCCGATTATTATGTTTTCTTGATTATATCTTTAATGTAAATAAATAATTTATTTTAAAGAAAAACTCAACAAAAATAACGTTTTTGTCTTTCCAAAATTTCTAATAATAATTAAAATACGAAACTATATTTCAAAATGTGCCAATATATTGTTTCATGATATATATATATGTATATGAATATATATATATATTAATAATGGAGTTTATGTATCTATCTATCTGTCTGTCTGTCTGTCTGAAGCCGAAACTCCATCAGAGTAGTATGACTATTTGCTAAGTCCGCCAGCTTCATTATATACTACTACAAAAATCGCCGTAAACACTATGCGCATTTCTCAATTTACATAATTAATTGCTTTTCAACTTCTAATAAATTAGTATTCGCAAATATATACTCATGATTGTTTTCTTCAGATTTCCACATGTATTTACGCTATTTTGCTCGCTAATAATCTTACTTATAAATTAGAATTATTTCTTTTATTATATATATATATATATATATATAATATATGAAATGAGTTACGTAGTTATTTTATCTACGTCCAACTGATTGAACAGCATGCGCTAATCCATTGAAACGGTTACCTCCTTCTGAACGGGCGCGTTATTTCAAATTTAAACAAAACGCTGGCATTTGACCGTGTTATTTTAACTCTGATTTATTTTATTAAAACGTTCTGAGTTTGTTTATTTTTTTAAGCCATTATGTTTTAAAACACAAATTTATTGAATCAAATTGTTTAAATAAAATAATAATTGATTAAAAATTTCTATTAAAAAAACACACACATTATAATGAATTTAGTTTAGGTAAACTTTTTTTTCAATAACATTAACAAAACTATTCGCGTTTACTGCGTTTGATTTTTCAATAGTTTTATTGTAGGTACACCTTCTTTTCCGATTTGAAAAACATCCAATATTATCATCTTTTCACAACCTTAACTGTGTTTAAGATTTAGTTTTTTTACCTTTTACGCTGTTAAGCTTTTATTTACAAACTGTTTTTATTATTCCGTGTTCTATTTATTAAAATAAAAGATGTGATTTTTTTTTCTTTTCTGTCAACAAAAAAACTAACACATTATACTGGAAAACTATATAACTGATTTTAGAATCAAATTGTTTGATTAAAAAGGTCATTTAACACACACACACACACACACACACACATTCTAATGAATTTAATTTAGGTAAACTTTCTTTCCGAGAGCATTTACTTAACTAATCGTGTTCACTGTATTTGATTTTTTGCTGCTTTTTCACTGTAGGACCCGCGCAAACTTTGACCCGTCGTTAGAGTTAGGGTTAGGGCCATGGTCAAAGTCAGCGCGGGTCCTACAGTAAAAGAGTACCGATTTTTAAATTGTTTTATTATAGGCAGACCTTTTTTCCAATTTGAAAAATACTGTTCGCTTTACTTAGTTTTTTAAATTGTTGCTTTTAACAATTTTATTGAATCATATTGTTTAATTAAAATGATAATTGATTTAAAAATTACTAATGAATTTAATTTAGGTAAACCTCTACTCGGGAGCATTTAAATAACTAATTGTGTTCGCTGTATTTGATTTGTTTTTTACTGTTTTTCTTCTTTTTTTTCTTTTTAATTAAAAATATTTATATGTATGGAGGAGGATAAAAAAAATGGGGGGGGGGCGGTAAAAAAATCTTTTTTTCTTCTCTTTTCTTAACTAAAAATATATCTATGTATGTGGGAGAGTAAAATAAAAATGGGGGGAGCAAAATTTTTTTTCTTTTTACTAAACTAAAAATATTTCTATTTATGGGGGGGGGGGGGGGTAAAACAAAAATCGGGGTGGAGTCGAAATTTTTTTTTTCTTTATTCTCAACTAAAAATATTCTTGATCGTAAACAAATAAAATCAATGTCTGGGACTCCATCGGTTTATGCGTGAGCGTTCATTTCTGACGCAGCAGCCTAGCAAAAATATGCGACCGGAGGGAGCATATATTTGCTAGTATATATACTGTTTCTTAGTTCAAGTTGTATTATGGCGCGAAAATTGGCTAAATGGCTGTTGCTGATGCCTATATAGAAAATTGAAAAGCCACCTTCTTGCCGATTAGTGATTGCTCGCCTTTTATTAAAACGATTCGACTTGTGAACCCAGAGATGACATTAGCTTGTCGGTTTACAAGCTCTAATTACAGAATTCGTTCGTAAGGAATTTTAGGGGTCTTCGCAGTTCGGCAGGTCTTACGGAGTGCAACATGAATGATTTGCGCGTTAGACGAAAATAAGTAACCACATAATTAGCACAATCTGTTGCCCAAAGTTAATGAGTTTCAACTTGTACATGATATCTGTGTTAAAAGATGATCGGTGAGATTTTCTATATTCGAAATGGTCACCATCAATCTGTTGCACACTTATGAAAGTAGACTTAAACAATGCATTGTGTAGTGTCACCAATGATGTTTATCTGTGGTCCTTAAGAAGTTTCAGACCTTTTAAACATCGTCTCAATTTTACAGAGTGCTCAATCAGGGTAAATAGTCCTTGATTTGATAACCTGCAGTTTTGTGATAGTACGGCTATTTTCAATGAGATGATTTAAATATTGTTTTTTCCTAATTGGTCACCGTTTATAAAGAGATTGTCGATTGGCTGGTGATTGTCACTAGGAGTGAATTGGAAACAATAGATGGAATATACCAAAAAATAATCATGGGGAATTGATTATCAAAAAGAACGACTCAACAAGTATTTGTTTACATCAGACTTGAAGGCGACCATGCTGTAGTTGGTTTGAAAGCAGCCTCGTGGTAATGTGTTCCATAGATGGAATGTTCTAGTAAAGGACCTTTGTTCATGGCAGTTCCGTTTGATTTTTGGTACAGAGAGACAGAGAAAAGAAAAGTTCAAAAAATGGATTACGGAAAAGAAAGAAAAGTTTGTTTTTATATTCCTAGTTTGAATTAATTGATGATCTAATAAATATTGTAATTCATCCAATTTTATATTCGTCATTCATTTTCTTATATTATTGCTCTATCTAGTAATATATATATAGTACATCAAATATTGGCTTATTATGATAGAATATAATATAAAGATATAACTCTTATCTTTATTTCTTTTACTTATATATATATATATATATATATATATATATATATATATATATATATATATATATATATATGTCCAAACTCTCATTTGATGGGGCACTTTAAGTAAGTTGACAACAGGCTCTTATTTATAGCATAATACAATAGTTTAGGCCCCGTCTATTGAGTTCTCTTGAAAGCCTGCTAATAGGCTCGCTAAATTTGGCATTCAGACGTTAATTTACTATCCGATTTCCATGGTAATGTGTGGTGGCCACCACAACAGGCGCTCCAACTACTGACTCAAATATGACTTTCATATTGGTGTTCGAATCGTGTGACTGGCAGGGATCCTCTACTCCCATACTGATGATTACAGAGTGGCATGAAACACATGTGTATATGGGTTAGTTTGAAAATAATATTTATATGTAAATAATTGTTATATATATATATATATATATATATATATACTAGAAAAAAATGAGCTCGGGTTAAATTCTTTGCATCGGGAAAATGTGAGTTTACATTGAAAATAAAATAGACTTAGTCTTATTCTGCTTGCTATAGATTCCCCTCTCTTTCTCTTTCCCTCTCTAGCCACGGTAAATCGTATTACTACTTATAGTGATATTTGCTTTTGTTTACAATAGATTATTCTAATCTAAAGTCGTATAGTTAGTTTTATTCCCTTTGACTGTTAATACATCGAGAGAAAGAGAGTAACGGAAACAAGAGTGATAGACAGCGTATAAAATAAGAGGTTAGTAGTTAAACTATATACAGTGAGAGAGGATGAAAGTGAGTGACAGCATCTTAGTAAGAGATCGGCCACTTCTGAAGTGAATTGAAAATTACGGCTAATTAAAACAAGTAAATAGAATTTTTTTCAAACAGTACTGAATCCCCAAAATGATCAATATTTTAGTATGTATTTGGTGTTATTGAAATATTATATATGAAAAAGCTTTATAAAAACAAACGTTGATTTACTTAGCTTGAGTATAATAATAGATAAATACCGTAATACCAACTTTCACTGTATGTTCCTATGTACTTTCATCCCTACGATGGCAGAATTAGACACAGTTCCCCCAAAAGGGGCACTCTGAATTGGAACAAAAATAAAAATTGCTTCAGTCGAAAAGGATTTCCCCTTCATTGACAGAGCACATGAAAGATGAAATGTAGTATTAGGACAGGTACTACACTTTGCTCCTAGCTAAGAGGCCAACATACTCCTGAAATGTTATCAAATATAAATACGCGGATAACGAGAGACACAACCGGCAGCCAATGTTTGTAGTATATTACTGCCTCTTAGTCCAGTCAAAATGTGGCTGAACCTCAAACAAATTGCCAACAAAGGTTGTTAACTTGAATATTGGGCATGAACAACCTCTTTTTCAGATAAAAAAATTGTACCAAAATTAGCCTTGCGGAAAGGGATCAACGGGCGCCATCTTTAAAATCCAACTTAACAATATTAAAATTTCGAGACATAAAATTCCTGAAATTTCCTGACAGGTATGTCCATTATTCCTGACAATTACTAACAAAAATACCTTTATTAAATTAGAAAAATTTTTTTTTTGCATAAAACGCACACAGGGCTTATCTCAAGCCAGCTTGACATTTTCATGGTGTTTTAAATTGTAATGATGCTTAATGCGCTCTGCCTTAATAAACAATTGCAGGATCTTCACCATATCAAGGTATTGAATCCACAATTTTGCTGTTCGCTGGTCAACCATCGCATCCTTCACATGGTTGATTCTCTGGGCAATCCTGATCATAGACTCTGATGACAGAACATTATTCAATGTCTCGGTCCGATCAAAGAGACCCTTCATGTGTTCATTTTGAGGAAATGACTCTTCTGCATGAATGTTGGGTTGATCATCCTCGGTCACATATGAAACTGCCAAATCATAGGCTTTCGCTAACAAAATAGCATTCAGAGCACAATCAACTAAGAAGTGAGCACGAATGGCTCTTGTAATTGCGTTGCCACTTAGCATATTCTTGAATATGTACCTAAAACTGTTGATCTTTCTCAGGAAGATATTTTCAGGCAATGACAATGATATGAAACTTGTATCAGTTGATCAAGCGATAATGCAGGCTGCTAGACCTTGCACTTTTGCAGTTTGTTTTAGCAGTGGAAATGCATGACCAATTTGGATCGAGGTTCTTAATTAACACTCTGAATAAGCATGGCTTCTCTTCGTCTTACTCGGAAGTCCAGAAATTCGAAAGAAGTGCTGCTCTTGTTCATGGCGCTGAAACTCTATCCCCTGTTGAAACTGAATGTGTGCAGTTAGTAGCTGATAATGGGGGCCATAATGTAAGGAGTATTGATGGATTCAACATATTCCACGGTATGGGCATCATAGCATCTTTCACGCCCTGGAAAGTTAAAGCAAAACCAGTTTCAAGGATTCAGGTTCTTTCAGAAGATATAATAAGGGTTGGAAGGATCAACATCAAGTACCTAGATTCACAGCACACCAACAAACCACCAGTGACATTTAAAGAGCTCCATCTCAAGAAAGTTGTCGATTACACTGCTAATGTTGACATCCTTTGAGAGGTTTCACGAATTTCACATCCGTCCAGACCCACATGGTCAGGCGTTATGCAGTCAGTGCATAAAGGAACATATCCTGGGAAATAAGCAACAGTTTATGTTGCCAATGATCGACATGGACCCTGGTAACCCAACCTGCGTGTACTCAACGTTATGTTACATTAGTGATTTAGAATCGGCGGCAATCTTTAAAGATGGCGCCCGTTGACCGCTTTTCGCAAGGCTAATTTTGGTCAACTTTTTTTTATCTGAAAGAGAGGTTATTTATGCCCAATATCTAAGTTAAAACCCTTTGTTAGCAAATTGTTTGAGGTTCAGCCAAAAAATCAGCTAGATTGACTAGACTATCTGGCATTGGACTAAAGAGAATATGCAAAAACACACAATAAAGAAAGCCTTATAATGTTTAGCTGTTTACCTTATAGAAAATCACCGATTCAGTGATGAGGTCAATCATTCCAATATTCCCGTTTCAGCAATATTTGTAGAAAGGTTTGGTTTCACTTTCGTTTCCCTTCAGGTTTCAAACTAGTTAAAACGGAGCGAAACAAGATGGCGTCCCCAATGTTGATCTAATTAGCAAAACCCAACGAATATAAATGAATGACTGTTTCAACAAGACAAGTGCCCTTCCTCATTATATATTAATTAAACGCTACAGATGCCTTTCTTTAGATCAGCGAGAGTGTCAGAGGTGAAGCGGGTGAGGGTAACAATGGAAATGGGGTGAGAGAGTTGGTTGCATGAGGGAGAGGTAAAAACACCATCGAAGAGCGTCAATCATTTTGGTTGAGGGTTTCAATGTTTTGAACCTGAAGGGACAAAAGAACAAGATTGATAGAATAAAGAAATAGGTGTCATAAGTCAGCCTTTGCACACACACACACACACACACACACACACACACACACATACACACACACACACACACACACACACACACACCTATGAACACTCACACACAAAACACACACACGCATATATACAGAATTGTTTCCTATTTCATCTATATAATAATACGATAAGGCAATTTTATGTTCTTACATGGGTTTATTACCCTTCACCCCTTTTTTAAAAGATGGGATCGCCCGATCGTTGAATATTTTAAAAAAATCATCTGATGTCGCTGGTGTGTCAAACGTGACACTCTAACTAATATTCACTATCGGGCTAGTGTAGTATCTGTTCTGTTAAAAGATCGTGCAATGATATCGTGAGGCCTCCGTTCACGTAGAAAGTAAATGGAAATAGGCCAAACTCCTACAAGGGTTTTGGAGATAGACCCCCCTCATAACCAGATATATTCTAAAACTACATTAACCAGAGTGCATAGATGAGTAAGTTCCAGTTTGAACAATGAAGTTACAATAATATCGTGGGGTGTTCGTTCGCGCCGGATGTCTATAGAATGTACGGTAGAAATATGCAAAATATGAAGGATATAACTGGAATTTACATGAGGTTCGCTAGTATATTATAAAATAATATATTATGTATATATGTTTGGTTTCAGTATTTACTTCAATAGTGCTCAATATACGTGTAGAGCTTAGTAGTATAAAAATATACTCATGTTTAATTCCCGACTGAAATCATCACGCCAAATGCATGGATTTACATTCTATAATTGTTTTTGTAGTTAAGCTGTGGCCACTTAAACTTCTCACCAATGAGTGATCCTGTATTTTATTTACCCCACCACGCATTTGTTTCTTTTAACCAATTAATTTTTTGTTTAAAAAAGATGTTGAGGCTCTTCACTACAAAATGTTATGCCGCCCTTCGCATAAATAGAACTTTAATTCCCTTCGTTGTAATAATTAACATAAATTCTGGATGCATTTTGCACTGCATCGATTGCGGACGCATCTCACGACTGGATAACTTTTTCAATTTTTTCAATTTTTTCAATTTTTCATTTTTAGACTGTCACGCATTACCTGGATACATCTTCAGTCAACCTCCTGGATATCTTTCCTCAATATGTTTTTAAAGTGTATGACTTGGATGGATTGTATAGATTTAACAAAAAAGTATGTTTTTTGGGTTGATATATTTGATGTTATATACTTTTATGTATTTTTGTATATATTTTTATATATTTTCAAAGTGTAATTTTATTACATGCAGTAATGTCACTGCGGTAATGGTTCTCTGAGGAGAAGAATTATCTTTCAAAACTCATGAGTTAAGGTCGTTAAGATACTTTGCTTGAACTTTGAATTCTAATAAAATTTGATTGGCACCGTATTTTATTATTTCACTTTATATTATCATATATATATATATATATATATATATATATATATATATATATATAACTATCAATTTATACCATATTCTGTATTATATTTGATATAATTATTGTGTTCAATCTTCTATTTAATGGGAATCATAATTAGAGTCCATTACTAAGTATTACCATCGAAACCATTATTACCAATGTCATAGGAATGTATATATATATATACATGTATATATGTGTTTTGTGTGTGTGTGTGAGTGTATCCATGTATATGTATGTGCATGTCTTTATATATATAATTAATTATGATTATTACCATCATTATTGTTATTATTTTAATTAATTATTACTGTTGTTATCATAATCTTTTACAGTTTTTACTACAATTACTACTTATAGCCACCATTATATCTATTATTAGAATAACCACCTCTACTATTATTATTAGTTTTATAAATTAATATTATTATTATTTTTATTACTATTATTAATACTACTATTATTCTTACTATTATCATTATCATTATTATTATAATTATTAAGATTATTGTGGTTACCATTGTTATCATTATTATAGCTATCACTATTATTTTTACTATTATTAATATCATTAGTATTAGCAGTATTATTACAACAGATAATTTCTCTATTATCAAATAATTTATTTTTATTATCATATTTACAACTACTATGATTAATATTAATTGCCATCTTCTTTATTTTTCTTTATCCTCTAATATTCCCTGATTATTTTTATCCATCTATTGCTTACTACTATAGATTATTATTATCGATTATTATTATCATTATTAATATTTTTAAATATTATTATTTGCCATTTCGGCACTATTATCGAGATTATTATCATTATTATTAATATTAATGTTCTTTTTACTATCATTATCATAATTATTATTGTTTGTAGCAGTAACAATGACAATATTACCACTTTTATTATTATTGTCAATAATGTTACTATTACCATAGTAACCGTCATCTAGCTTTTACTACTATTGTTATTATTAATTTTAGTAGCAATGGTGGTATTATTATGAGTGATATTGCCATTATTTATATTCTTATTATTTTTATTATTATTATTATTATTATTATTATTATTATTATTATTATTATTATTATTATTATTATTATTATTATTATTATTATTATTATTATTATTATCATCATTATTATCATCATTATTATTACTATTACTACCATTATTTGTATTATTTTTGTTATTATTTATTAATATTTATATTATCATTATAACTATTGTTATGCTTATTGTGGTTACCATTGTGATCATTATAATTGATATAGCTATTATTGTTATTACCATTTTTAATATGATTAGTATTATTGCAACTACTAATTCTACTATTATTAATAAAATGATTCCTATTACCATATTTACAACCATTATGATTAATATTATTGCTACCTTCTTTATTATTATTAGTTTTATTATTATTTATTATTATTATTACCTTCTAATATTTCCTGATTATTTTATCTTTTACTTGACTATTACTTTTTATTAATTATTATTATTATTATTATTATTATTATTATTATTATTATTATTATTATTATTATTATTATTATTATTATTATCCTTTTTATTATGTAAACTTAGTGAATTTGTCTGATTTATTAATTAATTAATGATAATTTGATAAGTTTAAAGGAAAATAAAAAAGTGTAAATACAGAATTAGTGACACCATGTGTTAACAACCCCTGTCCTCCAACACACACACACACACACACACACACATACACACACACACACACACGTCTGCACGCTCACACATATATATGCTACCACCGATTACAACTGATTTGGGAATATGCGGTTTACCCTGAGTTAAAAACACACTTTTGACGGTTTTTTGACACATTCTGTTGCATGTACATTCCCTTTCCACTACTTCTGTCTGAATCAACAGACGATTTCATTTTTTCTATCTATCTACCTATCTATCTTTCTATTTATCTATCTATCTATCTTTTTATTCTACCCTTTTATTATATCTCTCTCTTTTCACTTTATTTCATTTTATCTTATTTTATATTTAGATTTTGTTCTTAACGGTCCCAACCACGTGACTTCCCAAACTTTGAAATTTTAAATTTCTTTTCTCCTTCTTTTTCCCCCTATTTCATTCTTTCCAAATATGATCTAAGGTTAAGATCGGATTCTAACTCTGCCTGATGAGATCTCAGTTAATAATAACTGTTGATCGTGGATTACTACCCTGTGGATGTTTTACCTAGATTATATATATATATATATATATATATATATATATATATATATATATATATATATATATATATATATATATATATATATATATACTAATTAATTAAGTTCAAATATATTGACTTAAAACCAATAGGTTTTCAAAAGTGCTCAGTACAAAGTAGAGCGTTATAAAAATACACGCATATAAATATCAGAACAGTCTAAGCGAGCTAACCAGAGTTGATCTTGCAGCTCCGAAGACATTAACATTGAAACGCTGGGTAGCTCGCGTAGGCTGTTCTAATGCATATATATATATATATATATATATATATATATATATATATATATATAATTATTAATGACAATATATGTATTAGCATATACTATCGGTGCCCTTTTACTTTGCAGTCTCCTTAAAAGATTCAGCTCGATGATTGTCAATTAGTGACAACAGAGCAAATATAAGTCAGTTCATATAATATTCCAATAACCATAATCCATAAACTTTTTACTCTTTCTGAATTTTTTCTGATGATTTTGTAATGTTGGAGAGACGATATTGACATAAAAACGTTGTTTGGCACAAGACAAATGAAACGGACCGTAAAAAATATATCTCACAGAAATGTTATGTTTTTTGGAAATGTGAAAAAATAAAAATAATAAAATAAAACCATGGTTATTGGAATATAATATGAACTGACAATCACGTTGACACACCGGTTCCCGTTAGATTACCGAAGTTAAGCGGCGTCGAGCCTGGCCAGTACTAAATGGGTGGCCATTTGGGAATCCCAGGTGCTGTATGTGCTCTCTGCTCATCTCGGCATTGTTTCCAGTCGTCCTGTATTACTACTTGCCATTGGAATCAAGCAATGCCGACTCAGGAGAGCGGTTGTTGGGATTGCGCAACCCTTTCAATTACAAATTCACGCGCGGGCAGCCCGTGGTGGGGCACTCATACGTCGAAGTCGACGGGAGAGTCCATCATATATATATATATATATATATATATATATATATATATATATATATATATATATATATATATATATATATATATATATATATATATATGTATGTATGTATATATATGTATATGTATATATATATATATATGTATGTATATATATATATATATGTATATATATATATATATATATAAATCTATTATTTTACTAAAGTTAAATGAATCAACATTTGTTTCCTAAAGTATATATATATATATATATATATATATATATATATATATATATATATATATATATATATATATATATATATATATATATATATATACTTTAAGAAACAAATGTTGATTCCTTTAACTTTAGTAAAATAACAGATTTATTTCAAATAAGATCGCAGCTAAAAAAGATTTGTTGTTGTTTTTTTATTGTTCATAATTCAGACTTCATATCAAATACTAAGATTTGTTTTGTAAAACTCTAACATTGATTAATAATTAATGCGAAAAATAAAGGGAAGATAAAATGCAACAACGAACAGATAAAACAAGTTTCTTTCAGTTTGTTAAAGAATACTAGACAAGTAACGAGGGAAGGGTTTACCTCATGACGGCTGTAATAATGGCGAGAAGAAAGATGTAAAGTGAAAAGAGAATATTTCACATAAATGGCGCCTTTAACGTCCAAGTTACTTGTCAAGGGCTTGCGTGATTTGCTCTTTTTGCTATCGCCAATGTTTCACTCCGCCTCCCTTTCAGGTAAGGCAGGGCCTTTATAAAGGTGACGCCCTCTAGTGAGAAAATGAGGCCGTCGTGTATATGTAGCAAACTTCTGCCGATGACGTTTTTTTACATCAATGATATAATTCAATTGTGTTAGCGTTCCCTCTCTTTCTCAC
>OY744519.1:98610377-98625377 GCA_963556195.1 Sepiola atlantica
AGAGAGAGAGAGAGAGAGAGAGAGAGAGAGAGAGGGAGGGAGATTTATTAATCTTTATTAGATTAAATTAAATCATAAAATACATTAAAATATTTATGTGATTAAATCCGTACTTATTTCCATAATATATATATATATATATATATATATATATATATATATACTCTTTGTAAACAAAGTATTTAACAATGTTTATATAAGCTTTAAGATTTCGGCGCCTCACGGCTGAATCTAATACCTGTCTAGCAACCCCGAAGCAAAACAGTCATTCTGTAGATTACTATTACTAATTTACTGAAGCAATGAAATTAAATCAGTTTGACAATACTATATATATATATATATATATATATATATATATATATATATATATATATATATATATATATATATATATATATATATATATATAGTCTAAAGAAGCTTTGAGTTATTTTAAACAAAAAGACAAAAAAAAAAAAGAAAAAAAAGGGAAATGCAGTTTAAATTCCCACAGAAACTAACTAAATCCAAAATAGTGCAGACTTAACATTCGTTGGAAAATTCATAAATAAATAAAATATATAATAGTAAGTAAATAAAATAAAAAGGGGGATTACGTATCTAACAGTGAAACAAAAACAGGAGACCTTAACGTATTAACACGGGGATCATCAGCTGTTTACCATGGAACTGTTTCGGAGATTTAAAAACAGGACAGTTATATGCATGGCTCTCCAATGGTACAGATCCAATGGTATATATATATATATATATTTATATATATATATACATATACATATATATATATATATATATATATATATATATATATATATATATAGATATATATATATATATATATATATATATATATATATATAGATATATATATATATATTTGATTTTACTTCAAGTCTCATAAATCTATATGAGATACATAGATATCCAAGTGTTCAACTAAATTTCTTTTAAGTTAGTGAAGAAATTGAGAACATTAATTCTTCTTCCCCCAATTGACCAGTTAACTATGTTATAGTATATCTTTCTTGTAGTCTCTTGGTCTCAAGATCCATGTAGTATCCAGCTTAGTTCTGTTACTAATAAAAAATGAAAAAGATGCTTAAAAAATGAACTCTCCCAAATTGATACATTTGCACCGTTAGTCCACATAACATCGAAGGTCACTTCTAGAAGACCAGGAATGATTATTACAAAAAAAAAAAGAAAAAAGTTAATACCTTTTATTTGTCTAAAGCTCTGTAGAGGCTTGTTATATCAAGCGAAATATTAGATTTAAAAAAATCAAGATGAGAAAGAAAAAAAAATGTTTTTATTTTTTATTTTGATTTTAATAAAAAATATCTGCATCTAACACATGGTTCTTTGAAAGCATTTTGCCTCTTTCTTTATGTTTAAAATTCTAAAGATGCTTTAAAAATGAACTTTCCCAAATATATATATATATATATATGTATATATATATATATAAATAATTTTTACGGACATATAAAATGAATCCATGGGGCAATCTCCTGAACTAATGAATGGGTCTGTATGAATTTTGGAATATCTATTCGGTTAGTAGCATGGGCAAATTGTACTTTTGTAAATGTTAACATTTAAGGGGTGGGAGACATATATATGAAGTTTTTTTTTTAATGAACCGATGATTGGGAAGTTTGGAACATATATTCCAGGCAACTCGGTTAGTAACATACGCACATTTGTATAAACTTTACCATTTAGGAGATAGGCCCACCCAAACTCGCGCCCGCCTCTCAAAATAAAAAAATAAGTTAAATACAGCAAATTTAATAGAGAAAACAATTACGCTACATCAAATTTTAAGCTATATTTATTTTTAAAAAGGATCGATGTTCGCGCATGAGATTCAATAACATGTATGTGCTTAAAATCCTGAACTATTGAACTCATTATGAACTATGGAATATGTATTTTAGGAAACTAGGTGAGTAACGATAACACATTATTGTTTTTGTTAACTTAACCATTTAGAGAGGTGCAAACGAAACCGTACAATACCACCCAAAAAAAACATTAAAATTTAAACACCATGCTATATGTATTGCTTAGCTATCCTGGCAAGAGTATCGTACTAGTATATATATATATATATATATATATATATATATATATATATATATATATATATATATATATATATATATATATATGTATATATATATATATATATATATATATATATATATATATATATATATATATATATATATATGTGTGTGTGTGTGTCTGTGTGTCTGTGTGTCTGTGTATTTATATATGTACACAATGATCTAGTGGCCAAAAAATCTTATTCTTTTTTCTTCAAATACACATTATATATATATATATAGGGTGGGCCAAAATAAGGGTCCTATCTTTAAATTTGAATAACTTGAATTTGAATAACTTCCACAAAATAAAAGTTAAACTCACCAAACTTTATGTGTGTGTAGACTGACCCTTCCGAGATTTTTTGAAATAAACAAAACAAATTTTAGCCGAAAAACACTTCTTAAAACTTACAAAAACTAAAGTATTGTTTTTTACACTGTTTTGAGTTTTTTAAGCAAAAATAATGTTTTCTAAATGAGGGTACGTTCCTTAGGGCTAATACGGCTCATGCTTGCTTCGGAAGGGGTCCTTTACTTATTCTAAAAAATAAAAATAAAAAAATCAATAAATAAAAAAGTTATGAATTTTTAAAAATAGGACCCTTATTTTTGCCCACCCTGTATATATATATATATATATATATATATATAGAGAGAGAGAGAGGAGTAAGGCAACCAACATTTGTAAAATGTTTTTTTCAACATTTATTTATTATTTTATTATTTTGTTATTTTGTAATTTTATAATTTTATATAATTCTATATAACGCGTTTTAAGCGGTTGTCCGCTTTCATCAGATATGTAAATCCATTTGAAGAAATGTCTTCCGATTTGAAAGAGTGTTGTTTCATTTGAGGAAATGTGTTATTGTTTGGCGTTTTTGCGTATGTGTCGGTTTGCGGGTGTGTTTGTACGTGTTTTGATATTTTTATTTTATATTTTATCTTTTTTTCTGCTTCTCTTGGTCCAAATCGTGTTATATATATATATATATATATATATATATATATATATATATATATATATATATATATATATATACATAAATACTTTACTGTAAAGGTCTATCTATGTCAATGAAACCATGGCACGTATCTGAAATATGTAACGTATAGTTTTTGAATAAATAATTTGTATTGTAGCTCTAACATTCTTTACGATCGAGCACTTTATGGATTTCTTTTCAACATACCCCAGCTCACTATATATATATATATATATATATATATATATATATATATATATATATATATATATATATATATATATATATATTTATATATATATATATATATATATATATATTTATTATATATATTTATATATTTATATATATATATATATATATATATATATGTATTTATTATATATATTTATATATATATATATATTTATATATATATATATATATATACTTATTTATATATATATATATATATTTATATATATATATATATATATATATATATATATATATTTAAATATATATATAGATATATATTATTTATTTACATACTGTATATTACATATTTCAGCAATGTACCGCGGTTTCATCCAAAATTGCTGAAATATGTAATATACAGTATCTAAATAAATTATATTAGCTCTCTTATATGATCGAGCACTTTCTTTATTTCTTTTCATATACAACCTGACACACACTCTCTCTCTCTCTCTCTCTCTCTCTCTCTCTCTATATATATATATATATATATATATATATATATATATTTCTCTAAATACTCATCACTCAATCAGCCTCCTTAATAAGGTGTTCATTTGTATGTATGTGCGTATATGAGTGTTATGTCGGACTAGCTGTCTCCATCTGTTTATGTGTCTGTGTCTTTCCCCCCTCCTTCCGTCCGTGGAGCACATCGCGGCTGGTCGTCGGCCAATCATCTCGCTCGGCGTTTGGCCGTACGCTGCTTGTTACCGAATGAAGATTGATCGGGCGGCGGTCACTCAGTCACGCGACAACCAATCAAATAAACGCACTAACGTAAACACCTTCGTTTTTGTTGTTTTTGTTTATAAACGACGCCCTCTTTCCTCCCCTGCTCTCTTAACACGCACACACGCGCATCTATATACGAAAAATAATACGCACACTTAAAAACAGTTTTTGTTCACCACGATAAGGCTCTTCTCGACTTAACTGTTTCTCGCCCTCTTTCCTTATTATATATTGCACACTTCTTCTTCTTCTTCTTATTCTTCTTCTTCTTCTGTAGAGGAAAAGACAGAAGAAGAAGAAGTCTTCTTTTTTATTTTTCTTATTGTTTTTTCTTTCTTCTTCTATTTGATTAGTTTTATCAATTCATTGTTTTAGGTTTTTTTTCTTCTTTCTGTTCTACTTTATTTTCATCTTCATTTTCTCCCTTCCTTTCTTTTTATTTCGTTTGTTTTTGTTCTTCTACTTCTTCTTTTAATCTATCTTCTTCTTCTTCTTCTTCTTCTACTACATCTTCGTCTTTTCATTCTTCTTCTTCTTCTTTTTCTTCTTTTTCTCCATCTTCTTCTTCTTCTTCTACTTCCTTTTCCTCTATCTTCTTCTTTTTCTTTTTTTCTTCTCCACCTTCTTCATCTTTTCCATCCATTTCTTACTATTTTCCTCCATCTTCATTTTCTTCTTCAGTCTATTCTGTAAGCCTTCTTTTGTTTCTTATTTTTCTTCATTTATTTTGTTTAGTTTCATTAATTCATCATTATTTAGTTTGTTTCTCTTTCTTGCACTTTCTTTTTCTTCATTTTTTAAAACTTCTACTCTATACAGTTTATTTCCTATTTTAATTGTTTCAGGTTTTATCCTCCAACTGCCCGCAAAAAGAAAATCCTCACTGGTTTTCTACAGTATTCAGATAAATTATTTACCCCCCCCCTCTTTCATCCCAACTCATCATTAAAGGAAAAGGAAGTCCTCTTCATTTCTAGTTTAATTTTTTAAACAACGATACTCTCTCCCCAGCCTCTTCCTTGTTACACAAAACAATTATCATTCACCAACTCCTCCTCCCCCTTCTTATCCCGCTCCCCTTCCCCAAACTCTCTCGTTCTCTCTCTCTCGAACACGTGCCCATTTTCTCTCATCTCTCTCTCTCTTTTTTTCTCTCTCTCTCTCTCTCTCTTTCTCTCATCTCTCTCTCTCTCTCTCTCAGTTTTCCCTTCTCTCTTTTTCTGGCTCCAAAATTGTGATTATTTTCTCTAAAAGATATCCATTTCTTTCCTTCGTTCTCCCCGGACCCCTCTTCTCTTCGCTCAGTCCCCAATCCGTCCCTCTCCCCTAAGAACCCGAGAAAGATGGATTGCTCCCAACAGTTCGGTCCATCCTCTTCGTTTAGAAGAAAACTTTCAGCTGGGAGAACTTCTTAATCATATCTGTCAGGACGAGATTTCCTGTCGGTTAATTGGACAACAGAACGACGCCGGCGTCCGCACGGGCCGGTCACCATTAACAGCACGGACACCGGGAGAGCCGCATGAAATCTACAACCGAGAGACAGCGACCCACTTAGCAGAATTTTTTTTTTGAAAACCGCACAGAAAAAAAAAAAAAGAACGCGATTTTAATGGTCACTTGATTAGGATAATTCCAAACTTTATTACCCGCAATCAGGATAATTCCAAACTTCAATCATATCAAATATAAGCAAAAAAAAAAAAAAAATGCTTTATAAATACGCTGATGTACGGATACGAAAAATGATAGTATCTTAATTCATTTGCTTGTTATAAAAAAACAAAACAAAATTAAAAAAACAAAACTATATATACATAGCTCTTTCCACGTGACTTCTCTCTTTCCTTTCTTTTTTTAACTTCCTATTATTGACAAGAGAGATGTATACCTTTCATCACTAAAAAAGGATCACTGGCTACTGCTAAACAAATATATACCAGTACACACACACACACACACACACACACACACACATACATATATATATATATATGTATATGTATATAAGTGGTCGTTACGGTAAAGATGCATTGAGGACTGTTAAAAGCAGATATAATCTTTGAAACAAACTTTATTTTTACATGTTTGTTCAGAGAGGCCAGCGTAAGGGACCAAGGGCAACTACCCGAAATGTTATTGGTTTGGTCAATTTCGCATTGACTACAAAAAAAGCAATTACTCCAAGCTGAAATGATGGACAGTAATCAACCCGAAAACCACGTCAGCGGTATTTGAAACCTGATCGCGTGATTCGCTAGAAAGATCTGAATGGCAGCGATGTTTTATTTTCATTTTGATTGCTTTCGATATAACCGCGAAGCGAACTGCTTAATTTGAAAATAATCTTGCAATTCAGTAAAATATGCAAATAGCGCAATCATTACGTATCGGAAAGCAATAAGTTATATTTATTGCGACGTGTTGTAAAAACAAACAAATAAAACAAACAAATAACCAAACAAACAAAAAAAATCAAGCGCCAGATCAACGTTGTTTTAACGTGTGACAAAAGACGTGATAACGTCAATACATACATATATATATATATATATATATATATATATATATATATATATATATATATATACTTGGATTAAAAATACCAAATACAAACGACTTCTTTTAACAGGTTTGTCTATTTTTTTCGTTTCTTTTTAACTTTCTTTTTAAAGTGATTAAACAAGGTCGATTCTGTTTTTCTAGTCCTTTCTAACATAAAATAATAAATAAATAAAATATTTATAAAGAACAACAAGAACTACTGTCAAAACCAGTTTACAAAAAAAATGCAACGACCCTCTTACAGCTCGGCTTTTACGATCGAATCAATCATGGCTCCCCAACCCCGAATCCCTGCACCAGTTTTATACGGCGGCTACATGTTCTTACCCTCAGTCACAGATCATGCGACGGCCCACGCACTAACCGCTTCATCTCCGGGCCACCACGGGGTGACCTCAGCTGCCGCTGCTGCTGCTGCAGCCGCTGCAGCCTCCTTGGACCCTCGGACGGCGGCCGCTGTGATGGGACATGCCGGTTTCTTTAGCCGACATAACCCTACGTCCCATCATCTACTCGGGGTTAGCGGACTTGCCGCAGCAGTGGCTGCAACGTCAGCCGAAGCCTGCTCGGGAATCAGTAGTGCAAGTCTCGTTTCTCGAGCCCACATTGGTAACACAAATACAGTTATGGCCACCGGCCCTACGATATCCCTGTCGCCGGAATCAGCATCTTTAGGACCTCCAACGTCATCGCCCTCGGGTCAATCAAACGAATCGCATCATCACCCTTCTAATGTCAACAATCACCACTATAATCACCACCAACCACAGCATCATCACCGAACGTCATCTACCTCAACCCCACCGTCTTTGTCGTTGTCACCACAGATAACGTCCACGAATATATCGTTGTCGTCTTCGTCTTCGCCGAATTCCCCTCTATCTTCTTCGACGGCCAGCCTCCCTCTGGCACTGACGTCGGTCAACTCTAACCAACTTTCGCCGTCCGTGTTCACGACGGTCACGACAGCCAACCCGAGAGTATTGGCTCGATTAGGAGAATACCGGGCGCATCACAAATCTTTCAATTCGATTCATCACCAGTCACACACTCTTTATCAACAATCGTCACAACAAGCGGAACATGAGGAACATTCGCAAAGTCCCCATTCGGACTACAGACATCACTCCCCAGACAAAGGTAAGAAATATACTCATATAAACTTTTCTAATATAAGCTTTGTCTTTTTTGCTTCACGTATCCATTTATGCCACATGTCGGTTGAAATCAAGAGTTGGCTCTAACTACCTCCACAGGTAGATATATACACACAGTATCTGTATGGTTTTACTTTTTTTAAAAATTTTTTTATCTTTTTGTTTTTGCTGGGGTTGAAGCATCCTACCGGATGTCAGCCATTCAACAGCTATTTCAGAGACTCCAACCGAGAGATCTTTTTAGAATTCTAACCGATCCATTAAGCGTAATTGTTTCCATCTGTCTCGTACTTGGTTAACCGGGTATATTCACCAGGTAGTTTTGGAAATTCTTTTTCATGGTCCTGGTATTCCTATAATAACTGGGGTGATGGAAATCTTCCTAAGATTCTAGTTTCGTTTTTCATGTCGTATATGAGACTTTGGTATTTCGTTATCTTCTTCCTCTCAGCTCTGTTTAAGCCAGCATAATTGGGGACACTGACTTCAACTGGGGTTGCTACTTTCTCTCTCTCTCCCTTGTCCCATATCACTATGTCAGGTTTAAAAGCTCCGTTTTCTAAAAACGTTGCTGTAGGGATTGCATAGTCATAGTGGATAGTGTATGACTTATTTCAAACAGTTCTTTCTGGTATATGTTCCTAGTACTTGCTGCTAGACTGGATATTATGCGTGTTTGTATGTTTGTATGTAAACTCAAAACTTTCTCAGCGGGAACAGCTACGAAGTTGAAATTTGTTTTTCATGTACACCTCGATATGGTTCACAAAGTGATGTTAGGAGGAGATGCTGACATTGGTCAGGATACAGTCCTAGCAGAGCATGTAGTGCACTCCGTCCAGCCCGACCAAGATCACTGGAAGCAAATTAAAAAAAAAATTCAAACTGGTAGTTTAAAGTTATGAAAAGCATGTGTGCAGTTAAGATGACAAACTTCCGTAAGACGCGGAATTTTATTTATTAAAATGTCAAAGTTCAATTGTAAAGTGATGGCAAGAAAATGATACATAGCTATATTATGTTATATATATACAAATGAGTGTGTATATATATCATATATATTATATATATATAAAAAACATTTATTAATTAATTTTTTTACGTACATAAAAGTAACCTATGCCACACGTGTTTCTGGATACTAGCATTGCTAACCTAGGCAAGGATCGAACCCACGACGTAAATGTCTGGTCTGACGTTTTACCATCAGGCCGAAATATCTACGATTTCTTATCGTCTACTAAGTTACGTAGATTTTGTTATTGTTTTTACTGGCGATAGAACAGCGTCGTTTTTTAAAAAAAGTGTTTTCCACTTCCTAAGCGGTAAAGAAAATGTAGAATATTGCATAAGGTCGCCCTTAACCGGACGTGCCATTATTTTTATTTGATATATATATTTATTAATTAACTTTTTACGTATACATATATATATATATATATATATACATACTTATTTCATATATACACGCATAATATAATTAGGTGATATAATATATTGTGTGTAGATGTTCAGTGTTTACTTCAACAGTGCTCAATACGGGAGTAGAACTTAGTAGTAAATTATGAAAATATATTTATTGTAATTAATCTACACAGAGGCGTCCGCATTTCATACCTATATGGAACCGTCAGCCTGACGATTCTCGACGTGTATGAAATGCGGACGTCTATGTATACCTTACTATATACATAATACACACACACGTATATATATATATATATATATATATATATATATATATATATATATATAAATAAACTTTAATAAATAAGAATCAAGTCTAAATATATAAAATTAACCCTTTTTATTCTGTATATGAACATGGTAATATATATATATATATATATATATATATATATATATATATATATATATTGCATAAATATATATATATATAAAATACATACACCTGTATATTTACAATATTATATAATGTTTCCTTATGTATTTAATATATATATATATATATATATATATATATATATATATATATATATATATATAAATATATATGTATATATATATATAGTAATAGAATACCCGCCCTCGGACGGGTATAAATAATAAATATAGTATTAATTTTTACTTTTAATGTGTTTTTTTTGGGGTGGGGGGTAAAGTACTGTTTTAATAGAACCCCCCTCCCTAAATGATATTGTATAAAAAACATGTTGTTCCCACGTTACATACCTCGTTGCCCAGAATACATATGCCACAATTCATAATGATTAAGTTAATAGTTCAGAATTTTTCAAAGCACATACAAAGTATTGATGCTCATACGCTCGAATCATCCTTTTAAAAATGTATAAGTGAACATTTTATGTAGAGCAATTATATTCTATACTAAATTTTTGAATTGAATTTATTTTAAAAGTTTTTTTTAGGGCGGGAAGGAGTTTCGGTCGATTCACACCTTAAATTGCAAGGTTTACAGAAAAAAAAAGTGCACCATGTTACTCAGCGTGTTGGTGAGATTATATATTAAAAAATTCATAATGATCGGTTCATAAGAAACTAACTAAATAAAAAAACTTTATATATATTCACCACCGAAATGTTAAAAATTTACAAAAAAAAAAAATGATGTGCCCATATTGTATCACCGTATTTTCTAGAATATATGTATTCCAAAATAATAATGATCCGTTCATTAGGTTAAGAAATTACCCTATACACTAACTACTAACAGACACACACACACACACACACACACACACACACACACACACATATATATATATATATATAGATAGATAGATATAGATATATATAGATACGTACATGTATATAAATAAATACACAAAGCTGACTTTATAAATGTAGAGTTATATATTCCATCCATTGGTATATAATATCTTTATGTTATATATGTGTATGTGTGTAATTTCTTCACAGTTGGAAAATAAAAAAAACAATATATCTTGTACGTCAACAAACACCGTCAACAAAGTTTAAAATGTCCAGTTTTTTCATAAAAGTTACATATACAATAAATACACTTTTTTTTATCCGAAATAACACCTATGATTTACATGATTTCATGTTTTCAATTAAGCCACTTTTTATTTTTAGAATGTGAAGAAACACTTTTTATGTTAAAAACACTTTATATATATATATATATATATATATATATATATATATTTATATATATATACTTATCTCAAGATGAAGCAATTGTGTTTTATATTATCAGTTATATATACATACATATATATATATATATATATATATATATATATATATATATATATATGTGTGTGTGTGTGTATATATATGTATATATTTGCTATTTACTACATATATATCTATATAGCATTGCTAAATACTGTATATATAATTGTTATTTATTATATGTATGTATATAATTGCTATTTAATAAAAGTGCATGATGATTTATGGTGTATATTTGCATATTTTTACTCGCATCTACGTGACTTACACATTTTTTTTATTACTATTAATTATTTTTGATAGAAATTAATAATATTTTCCCTTTCGAACTCAGAAAAGAAATTTCGAAATATCAAACTATCGAATAATAAATGATTTCTTGCTTCAAAATTGGAAACTATTTACATGCATTTATTTTATTAATAGAGATAAAAAACAAACGTTATCCTTAAAAAATTAGCTACAGTTTGTTAACAATTTTGTTCACTTAATAATGAAAAGGCAAAATGACAGCGTAATAAATAAATGTAACTTGAAAAATCTTATTTTGACATTAACATGTGTTTAAAAACCAAACAATCAAACGTCGTAGTTAAAAAAGGCGAAACAAAAATAGAAGTTAAACGATCCTGGGAAACGTCACGTAGGTACAACTAATACTATATAAAACCAGTTAATTAGAATCTAGGTTTTATGTATGTGTTATAGAAGTTAAAAAGAAGGCAATAATAATGGCTCGAATTGTTTTCATATAATTCATACTAATCAAATAATTTTTAATTATGTTATATGTATATAGTGGCCATATACATATATATATATATATATATATATATATATATATATATATATATATATATATATATATATACTAGCTAGAAAAATGTTACCAGTTGTGTCACCCACTGACCACAGATTTGATTGTATGAGTAACGCAAAAGTAAGTTTTCAAAAACCCTTATATATAAGAAATAAAACGACAAATCCAAAATGAATCTATTTCTGATCGATATATCAACCGTCTGTTTTTCTTTTCCTCTGTAGAAACGAGTTAAATAGGATTTCTACCGCCGGTGATATTAGCTTTTGTTAATAATGAACCATTTCAATGTATTTATATATATATATATATATATATATATATATATATATATATATATATATATATATATATATATATATATATATATATAATGAATATGATCAAATTTTTATAAAACAGTGTTTTCGTATAATATTTATTTTAGGAATTTGATAACCAACAAAAATGTATTTTTTTTAAAAAATAAATAAATTTATTTATTTTAAAGACTTTAACGTATATTTTACTGTATCAAGATGGGGTAACACCTTCCAAGGGTTTTATACCAATAAAATGTAAAAAAATGTTTGGCTATGAAAAGGGCAATCATACCGCACACTCCGCCTTAAAAATGATTAAGTTTATGTATTAAAAACAAAAAAAAAACAATACATTGTAAATGGTTTCAAAATTTATTATATATATATATATATATATATATATATATATATATATATATATATATATAATTGTTATTAAATAAAATTGTCTTATGATTTCTTGTGTATATTTGCATGTTTTCCTCGCATCTACGTGATTTACACATTTTTTTTAACTATTAATTGTTTATGATAGAAATGAATTATTTTGTCCCGTTCGAAATCTGAAAAGAATTTGAAAGTATTCAAACTGTGGAAGAGGAGGTATTTCTGGCTTTACAATTGGAAGCTATTTACATCCAATTATTCGATAAATAGAAATTAAAATAATTTCAGCTATTTACATCCAATTATTCTATAAATAGAAATTTAAATAATCTGTGACAGTTTGAATTCTTTCATACACTTTCGCTATTTTTCTAACCTTTAAAATGTTGAATTATTGTTATTTCTATGTATTTAATGGTCACTTCAGAGTCTTTAGAAAATATTCATTCATTTTCTGATATAATATCTTCTCTTATTAGACGATGTTTTATCATATAATAATTGTGCCAAGAAAACAAAAAAAGAGGTCAAAACCAAATAGACAACAAATAAATCTTACCAAAGGCAAGATAAGTTACTCGTCTACCAACTCGGAAAAGTTTTTTTTTTGTATTTTAACTTATTTTGAAACGTTTTTACTTCAATCAAAAATTACGGCCGAAGACTTTACGTCCGAATGAAAAAAAGATGGCTGACAGGTGACCACGTGGGGTTTAAATAATCGCTCTAAAATCGCAAATTAAACGAAAATACAGGTAATAACTGTCACCAATCCGGCGCAAATTTTATGTTCAATCGAACAGTAGATTTCTTTAGCTGTATTTTGTTTAATTTCCGATTTTCGAGGCCTCCCGTGGTCACCTCTTCAACCATTTTTTAAATTCTTACGTTACCTTCTTTTTTGATTGAAGTAAAAAAAGCGTTAACATTAGTTAAAACACAAAAATACTTATACAAGTAGGTAGAATAGTAATTTATCTTTCCTTTGGTAACATTTATTTGTTGCCTATTTGTTTCTTCACCCTTTTTTTGTTTTGTTGGGCTATTGTTAAAAATGCCCAGAATTGGGATAAAAATCTCGTTGAATGATCTAGATAAAATATTGTTTTTTTTTATATTTCATGGGTGTTTGTAAAAATTACAAAAAAAAACAAAAAGAGCAGGTTATTTGGTTATGTTTACAAACTTTTTGTTTATTTTTAAACCGAACCGAAATAAGTATTACTTGTAAGAAACTAAAGAAAAATATATTATTGAATAGAAAACAACAAGGTTCAATAAAAAAAATGGTCAGATAGCATAAACATAGATTTATAAGATTAATTGCTACCAATGATAAACTTCTAAATTCGACAATATAACTTTATATATTACATCAAATAAAATGGCATTTAACTAATACTCTTGTTTTTAAATTTGTATTAATTTATTCAAAATTTAATAATATTTTAACTTATTTAAAACGTTAATATAAAACTATACAAATTTTTTACAAATACATTTTAATTTTTTAGTTTATATATTAAAGTCAAATTGAAAAGAAAATAATTCTTCTATATTTAAAATATATCAATTATTACCAATAAAAGTTGTTATTTGAATATTTTTCCATGTCAAAATAGTTCTTTACCAGAATAAATGCTATGGGAAAGAAACTGAAATGAAATGGATTTTTCTATATGAAACATGGCCACATAGAAAAGAAGAACAATTAGTTAGACAGAATAAACTATAAATTTATCAGATTAATTGCTACCGAAAGAAATCTCCGAAAACCTGACAAAAAACTTACATATTGGATAAAATAAAATGGCCGTTAACAGATGTTTTGTTTTGTTTTTAAATTTAGATTAATTTATTGAACATTTTATAATATCTTCACTTTTTAAAGCGTTTATATTAACATTACTATTATTTGTATTAAAAAATCGATTTGTTTTTTTTAATTAAAATATTAGAGTAAAATTGAGAAGAATCTCTCTCACTCTCTCTCTCTCTATATATATATATTTATTTATATATATATATGTGTATATATATATATATGTATATATATATCTATCTATATATATATATATGTATATATATATATATATATATATATGTATATATATATATATATATATATATATATATATATATATATATATATATATATATATATATATATATATATATATATATATATATACCAATAATCACCAATAAAATGAAAAATGTTCTGAGCCGGAATAAGTGTTATTTGAAAGAAACTAAGTAAAATACATTTTTCTATATAAAAAAAGGTTAATTCAAGTGAAAAAAATAAAAATATGTTACACAGAATCAAATATAGATTTATCAGATTAATTGCTACCGATGACAAACTCTGAAAATCCGACAATATAACTTTATATATGATATAAAATAAAACTAATATTCTTTTTGCTTTTAAATTTGTATTAATTAATTAAAAATTTTATAATACTTAAACATGTTTAAAACGTTAATATTTAATCGTACACGGTTTTGGTT
>OY744519.1:98630377-98647877 GCA_963556195.1 Sepiola atlantica
GAATAAAACTCCCTAAACCAGATCCAAAAAAATATTTAGTGTTTTTTTAAATTTTTTATTTATTACTAAAGTGTCACCACTTATCAAGGCCCAAACTCCACTGGAGGATAAGCTTTCAAGAAATAATGCAATAAAATATTTTGTTAAATTATAATAAAAAAGAAATTCAAAATAAAATCGGTGTTTTTTAGGAATAGTTATCCAGAAATTTGAAATCGTAACGTAAACAGTTCCGACTACGAACGGAGAAACCGAATCACGTTCCGATGCTTCTACACAATACGAACCGAACTAAACCGACTTTGCAAACTCAAACTAAAAAGTAGATTAGGGTTATGTTAGGATTATGTTAGGGTTATGGTAGTATTAATTTAGAATTAGGTTAGGGCTGGAGTAAAAAAAAACAACCAAAAAACAGTTCGGTTCGTATTATGTAGATTGTTCGGGGAAATTCGTTAACCTTCGCCAGTCTCGGAAGCGTTCGGTGAAATTCGCAATTAATGACATAAGTACTGAAATTTTCTTGGATATCTATTCCTAAACAGTACCAAAACATTTGTGACATATTTGAAGAAAAACAGTATTTTGGGAGGAGTTATTCGCACCAAGCTGTACCACCCGGTGTTGCTCGGGAGTCGTTTTATTTTCATTTTGTTTCGCTTTTATTTTTTTTACTATGTTGTTTGTTTTTACAATGATATGTTCTTTTTTATATAAAAAAAATAGAATTTTCGTGTATTCCTTAAATTACTAAATGAACCAAGTTATGATAAAACTATATCTGATTTTGTTAACACATTGTTGTTTTAATCTCTGTCATAAAATGATTGGATGTAAACAGCTTCGACTTATTCAGTCTTTTAATACATGATGAATTTGTAAAGATTTTAAAGCCGGAAATGACTTTCTATTCGATAGTTTAAATGCTTACAAATTCCTTTTAAATTACGAAGTTACGTGATAATTAATTATTTTTTGTCGCTTATTAACAAATGATTAAAATTGCTGACCTTTTTACAGAGCAAACGAAATGCATTCTGGTAGATTTACTTTCGTAATAAAATTATTCTTTTAGAATAAGAGTTTTTTAAAAGTTCGTAGTTAGGCTATTGGATTTTTGATTTCAATAAATAATCGATTAATAGTAAATAATGAAGTAATGTGTAAATCACGTAGTGGCGAGAAACTTAAACACATGCGCAGACACACGAGAGGGGTAATATGCTTTTTTTATTATTAATATATAGAGAAAAATAACAACTGATAAAAACGATAGAAAAAAGTCACGACTTAAGCAGCAACTGTGAATTCGCCATCTTTGATATCATGTTGTTTTTTTAGCAAGAGTTTTCTTAGCGACACCAGCTGTATCAATTAATTTGTGATTTTTGTTACGATCAGCAAAGAGATTGGATTTGATTGCAAAACAGAAGAAAACAAAAACAATTCTAGTTTTTAACTGCTTTTATTTGATAAGTACATCTTTTGATGAGCAGAATAATCTTAACGGTATCAGTTATTTGCTTTATTTCGACGAAACAGAAAACAAGATAAATTTAATTTAAAATAAATCAATGGTTTACATTTTTAGAGATTTTTCTGGATTGTAGAACCAGAACAATTTATGCCAAATTACAAAAAAAAAAAATGTTTAAATATGTAAGAAACTTGATAACAGAATGATTAATGGAAGAACTGTGTTATAAAAACTTTTAAATGCACCTATTTTGTAAATAAATAATTTTATTAAATATACCTAGTATTCAAATAACAAAAAATATATACAATTTACAAAGTATTAAATATCGCTAGTATTTAAATGAACAAAAATGTACTCAAATATAATTATTGAATGTACTTAGTATTTGCACAAATAAACGTAATCAAATACAATTATTTAATACACTTAGTATTTTTAAAAAATGAAGTCAAATACAAATTATCAAATATACCTAGTATTTAAATAATGAAAATGTAGTCACATACTACTTATTAAATGTACTTAGTATTTGAATAAACAAACGTAATCAAATACAACTTATTCAGTGGACCTAGTATTTAAAAAAGAAAATGTAGTCAAATAAACAAATGACATTAAATACAAATGATTAAATATACCTAGTATTTGAATAAAAAACGTAATCAAATACAAATTATTAAATGTACCTAGTATTTAAATAAACAAATCTAGTAAAATAAAATTTATTAAATATACCTAGTATTTAAATAATGAAAAATGTAGTCACATACCACTTATTAAATGTACTTAGTATTTGAATAAACAAACGTAATCAAATACAACTTATTCAGTGGACCTAGTATTTAAAAAAGAAAATGTAGTCAAATAAACAAATGACATTAAATACAAATGATTAAATATACCTAGTATTTGAATAAAAAACGTAATCAAATACAAATTATTAAATGTACCTAGTATTTAAATAAACAAATCTAGTAAAATAAAATTTATTAAATATACCTAGTATTTAAATAAACAAATGTAGTCAAATACAACTTACCTTGTATTTAAAAATAAAAAAAATATAGTCAAATATAAATTATTAAATGTACTTAGTATTTGAATAAACAAACGTAATCAAATACAACTTATTCAGTGGACCTAGTATTTAAATAAAAAACATGTAGTTAAATACATATTATTATGGAATGTACGTAATTAGAATAATGATAGAAATCATTTTTTGAGAGAATCGTCGTTATTATAGGTTTCATTCCTTTTGGAGTTACTTTTCCTCCAGATGAAACTAAAATGATTACTTAGTATTTATGTTACATTACAGTTAAAAAATGAATTCTTTTTTAAAACTCATTACGTTACATTTCACTTTTGTATAAAAAACTGACAAGTGCGATTACGTTTGTTAGCGTTGCATTCACTTTTTGTTTTTTAGAAAAGAAACCTGAAACGGCGACGTGTACTTATTTGGCGTTACATTTGTTTAAAAGAAAATGTTACATTAAGTTTGAGCAAAATAAAACAAATAAAATGGTTATATGCATCTCTTTAGCGCGCTTCTATTATTGTACTAAATGTTATTTGTGGACGTTGTTCTCCTACGAGTTTTTAAAAAATTCTTTATACAAAATACATTCTGTATATATTATACCTTCTAGGGTTAATTTATGTTTGAAGATAATTCTTTTTTTAAAGTTCAAACTAGCCATAATTTATAATTAACTAAAAAACTCATCTATATATCCCTTAACTATTTATATTTGTATTTTGGACAAAGTAAATCATTTTCAAATGATATTCCAAAGAAAGAGTATACAAAAATGTATTCAAGTTCTTTATTTTCATATTTCGGTGAATATCTTTAGTTCTTCGCCTCACACAAAACACATCTTTTAATTTATTCTTTTCAAAATTTAATACCTTTTTTATATCGTACGCGCGTTTCACAGCAAAATCAAGAGATTTTATATATATATATATATATATATATATATATATATATATATATATATATATATATATATATATATATATATATATATATAATCTTTAGATAACATTGCTGATCATCAGAGCAGTAGTTCATGTAATGGTAATAGGAAAGCATATTATTCCAACTGCAGAAGAAAAATAAAATTGGAAGAGTTTATCAAGTTTTGACAGAAAATAATTGCATGCTGAAATACATTAAAAGAACTCACATAAAGAATGGTGAGAAAAATCCCCCCCCCCAAAAAAAGGAGTTCATCCAAAATCTGAAACACCTCAAGCGGTTACTTATATATATATATATATATATATATATATATGGTCTGAAGAGGTTAACTCTCTGCGAAGAGTACAACCGAAACATGTATGCACATATGTAACCAATAATGTTTGTATAAATAAAAAGTTATACTTAAGAACAGCTCTACTTGTTATTGAGCACTTTTTATAACAAATTGAGTTTAAACGGATTTACATCTACAGAAACTAATAAAATACATGTACTATATATATATATATATATATATATATATATATATATATACTAGCAGGGCTACCCTACGTTTCCCAGGGCCATAACAAACTAAATCGCAAAGGTTTGAAAGTGTGTGTAACATCTTCATATTAAAATTTCTATCTCTCTACCTAACTTTCCGGCTTCCCCGTTTTTTCACACTCCATTTCTCCACTCCCCTTTCACCTGGGCCGAACCCATTTCTCTCTTGTTTTAATGTATTGAAACCGGGAAACACTGAATTTCTTCCTCACTCACTTTCTCTCAGAATATAATGAATTTATTTATCTACCTCCCACAAGGTAAGATGTGACACAAGGTCGAGAAAGTGGGATTTGATAGACCAGCGCCCGAGAAGGTGAGCACTCTGGCATTAAAAATTGCCTGGGCAGGCCCGTCGGCAGTCCCCGGTAAGGGCGCCTCAGGCAGTAAGCAATAAACTTACTCCTGCCTAAAGAGGGGAGGCAAAGCCTGGGAGGGTGGACCTCCTGGAACTGCACAGGACAGGCCCATAGACCGGCGTGCAGTATCCATCGGAATTGATACTACACTTTTTTTTATCTTGGACAAAAGAATATAATGAAATCTATATTTGTTTTGATTTATTCCTGAGCAATGCCGACTCTCGTATCCCCTCCACCCCTAATAATAAAATGAAACCTATATTTATTTTAGTATATTCCCGGGAAACGCTGAGTTTCTAGTCATATATATATATATATATATATATATATATACAATTAAAATATTTACATTACTTCCTTAGGATTACATTTAATTTTTAAAGAAACGACCCTGAAATGGCTACATGTATTTCGCGAAAACTTTATTCTCTGTTATGAAAATAAAAATTAATTTATTTCCGAGCGTTAAATTTCGTTTTGGGGGAAAAACGATGAACATTTATGTTTTGAAAATTTAGAGATGAGGATTAATAATTTGGATAATATGGGATTATTCGGGATGATGCATCCGAAGAACGTCGAACGTTGCATCGGCCGAAACGTTGTGAAGATAGCATCATAGATGAGAACAGTCGTCTAAATAATACAAATAATACAAACCATGAAATAACTAAAGCTGAATTTCTTTCGCCCCCCCCCCTCTACCAGCCTGAAAATGTTAAGTTCATTTTCTTGGTTTGTTTGTGGTTTTATAAAACAGAGACGCTACATTAGTCAAGTCATTTTTATTATTAAGTGTTGTTTGAAATACAGATTATTAGATCAACACTAGATGTTGTGTTCGTCAAAATGTCTATGTTATTTTGTCTTCAATTTAAAAAAAAAAAAAGAATTAAAGTGTCCGTGTTCATTAATTAAATGCTTTCTTTTTGTTTTTATTATAATTACTAGATGAAATAAAATAAAATAAAACAAAGAAAACAGCAAACTTAAAATTTGTCAACAGAACGGATTTCGCAAAATTGATCTTGGGGGGAAAAACATGTTTATTATGGGGAACAAAGTCAATCAAGTGTTCAAATAAAAAGGAAAAGCTACCCAATTGCAAAACTACTTTTTCTAACATCTTACTCACTCTTCCTTTCTCTTTATCCCTCCCTTTCTATCTTCCTCTCCCTCTTTCTCGCTCTCCCCGTTCACCCCCTCTCTCTCTCTGCGGGTTGTCTAAAATGTTATTTAATTTGAATTTAGCTCTAGACATATAATTGAGCACTCTTGTCAAAAGAAAAACTGCATGGAACGATCGGTTATCTAAAATTTTATTCGATCTATTACTATAGCTAATGTGAGTGCATACATGCTAAAATAAACCTTAGTTCTGGAATTGAGTTTCGTTTGGAGATAATTCTGTTTAAATTCTTCTATGGAACCGTAATTTGTAATGAACTGAAAAAGTCAATCATCTCTATCTTAGCTAGCTATTTCTTTCGCCCGCTCAATCTATGTTTATTCGACCACTCTCTCATATTTCTTAATATCCTCTGTGAGCATTTAGAGAAAAAGTGACTCTCTTTTTCAGCGCCGCAATCAAATTAACACACGTGTGTCTGTACACACCACAGACGCGTATGTAAATTAGATGACAGAATAATAAGTTTATTTTCTTCTATTTGAGAATAATGAAGAATAATAATACTTAGATATACTAATCATGATCATAACAACTATGAGAAGAACATATAAAAAATAATAAAAATAATATAGAATTAAAGAGATTTATTACAGAACAGATATGTCACAGTTTATGAATTTTCGAATGAAGTCAAAGTAGAATTAATAGTGCCAATGATTGTGACTCAACGAGTCACAGGTACATTTATACGCCATCCTCGAGTCTCTTCGGTCTCTCTGTACAGGGGTCTGTCAGGACAACCTGACATGAGGATACTTCACCCTACAGGTAAACCCTGACCAAATATTCAAAATAACATAGTATTCACAACATAAATAAATCTCCTAAGCACGGCCATATACTTGCTCATACGAGGAACAGTGCATAGCTGAATACTCCACCAGACTAGATGAATTTTTGTCCTGGAATCGTGTAAGACCAAGAGACCACAAGAAATACATACTATAACATAGTTAACTGGTCAATCAGGGAGAGGAAAATTAATTTGCTTAACTTCTTTACTAACTAAACGTTTGAGAAATAAAGGAGAATTTCAATAGAATGTTCGAATATCTATGTAGCTCATATAGCGATCAAGTGTTAGCCCCAGGAAGGAGCCTCTTGATTTCTGAGAACTTCGGCTGAATTAAAATGAAACAAAATAATGAAATACACACACACACACGCATATATATATATATATATATATATATATATATATATATATATATATATATATTCAACACAACTGCTAAATTAACCACCCAGCATTTAATTCAGATGCTCAGGAAGTTTAATTTGTGGCATGATGATTCTACATATTTACTAACTTTTCTTAGACTTCTGACTATTGAATCGTTCCTGAATTTTAATGGAATCCATTACTTTTCATTATATAATATAATATTCTAATTGGATTTTTCAACAACTGTGCTGGTACACCCACTACTACAATGTCTTTCTGACCATTATTAGAACAATTTTTAAAACTATTTTTGCTTTAAGCATGACATAAAATTGTGTTGTTAATTTTTCAAATTAATACTTACCAATAATTAGCAAAGTATTGTTTTTTTTTAATTCTGAAGATAATTTTAAGAAATCCATGAATTTAAGGGCATTCTTATATTTTATTTTATTCCTTGTTTAAACAACTTATGATTAAAATAGGGGTGAGACGTAATGGGTGAAAATTTCAGATTCATGCGAGTAGTATTTTTTTGTGTTCATTTATACATAAATAACACTAAACAATCAAACATTTTGAAAATATTGCAAAATTCAGAAGGTGCAGGCCAAAAATAGCCGTTAGGGCTCCACGGAACTCAAAATTCATCATTTTTCGGTGAAAAAGTGGTTTCAGGCGACATTGCAGGTCCTAAAACATCCTCAAAAGCTATGAATGGATATAGATGGTTAAATCTGATATAGTACTTAAATTTAGGACCATTTTCAGGCTGTGAAAGGGGTTTCATGAATGTAAAATAACCCAAAACTAGTGGCTTGCTCCTTTTGAATTTTGCAAAATTTTCAAAATATTTGATTGTTTAGTGTTATTTATGTATAAATGAACACAAAAAATACTACTCGCATGAATCTGAAATTTTCACACATTACGCCCCACCCCTAATTATAATAAACATGTGAAGTATTAAACCTTACTTTTGTTTCATTGTTTTATATATATATATATATATATATATATATATATATATATATATATATATATATATATATATATATATATATATATTAATTTTGATTTCTACTGACGATGGGGAATCAATCCCTAACCATAATTTTCATTCGTTTTTACAATCTCCTTATATCCGTATTCTGGTGAAGGTTTATTTTTCTTCTCTCATCTTACACTCAAAAGTAATTTCTTAAAATTTAACTGTTTATTCCTTACACGTGTTTCATGGCATATATATATATATATATATATATATATATATATATATATATATATATATATATATATATATATATATATATATATATATATTTAGACAGCTAGTTTTTATCAATACAAATCTGTTTGAAACAGCGGAATGTTTTTTTCTCGTTATTTTCTCAATAACTGTCTCGACTCGGCGAGCAAGTTTCCGTGTCCCCGGCGGTAATTTATGGAGTATATACAAAAATTGCGACACATTTTATCGAGATAAAAATTGTCGATATTTTAGTATAATTTTGCATACTTCATATATCAAGAATTTTATGTGTCTGAGGAAGGCAGAAACAATTGTATGCCAACAAAAACTGTTTTTTGATGAATTTATGGAAATTTGCTCTCTTTCTATTAACTAAGGTTTAAATTAAGTAAAAGGTCTATCGTGAAACTTTATGGTCTATGAAAATATACTATATATATATATATATATATATATATATATATATATATATATATATATATATATATATATATATAAGAAAGGGTATTTCGACAAAATTTTAAACCATTGTTTCGTAATAGTATTATATTTTTTTTTGAAAAACCATAACAATGGTGGTGTAAAATAAAAAAAATTTATTTTAATCTTAGCTTTTGAGAATATACTTCTCATTTTCAAAGAGTGTTTTTCTTTTCTTCTTTTTTTTCATCGTCCGATGGAAATGGACTTTTAGAGATGATGACGATAAAATATAATCTTTGAAATAATCCTATAATGAAATGTCAATATATGAGATAGAGCAATTATAAAATAAAAAATCCGTCGTTTACGTGTTTTAACCACACTTTTTTACTGACCCAAAGAAGTCAAATTACCGGGCTGGTAGATTTACGTATATTGTGAGTTTTATTTGGAGATTTATACTCTTATATTTTCCTCTCCTATGGGTCGCATATTTTTTAGCAATGAACTTTAACATCGGATTTGTATCCCTATATTATTCGAATTTCCGGAACACTTTCTGCTATATTTTTTGATTGACATTCATAATATCCTGAATTTTATATTTTTTATATTTTCAAATCTGTGCTAAAAGTAATATAATTTTTACTGATTTATCCCGATGATCTCTTCTGATGATAAAAGCTTGTATTTTTGAAAATCCATGGATTAAGGAAAGGAAGAGTTTATTGATATATTCCTTCTTCAAAGTACTTGATAATTCAATATATGTTGTTCTTCTTCCAATTGTTATTCTCATCATTCATTTCATTATATATATATATATATATATATATATATATATATATATATATATATAATTATTTTCTTTTAAAAAATGCCTTCATGCGATTGATGGTCACAGCTGTTGCGCATATGTATTCGAATAAAACGATGAAAGTATATAAATCGATGTTTTTATTAACATATATCGGGTTTATTTCTTTAGTTCAGTTAGCATTTTTATCTATATCGAATAACATAACATATACTAACACGCTTCTTGTTAGTCTATGCTTAAGAGTGCAATATCGAAAAAAAAAAACAACACGCATTTTAGGTATCCATGACAACCCAGTTTGTATAGGAAACAACATAATGATGATCATATCAACCAAGTAAATCACTTGAAAAACTTTAAAATTATATTATCATTTACTTGCTTACGGCAAGTTCATGTGTCAGTTCCAGCCTGAAAAGTGAACATTAATCAGCCAGCTAGATCAACGAAAAAATATACAGACACAAGCCATCTGTATTATTTAACGAAATATCCCTGCCCCACTATATATATAAATATATATATATATATATATATATATATATATATATATATATATATATAAATATATATGAATATATATATATATATATAAATAAATATGAATATATATATATATATATATATATAAATATATATGAATATATATATATATATATATATAAATATATATGAATATATATATATATATATATAAATATATATGAATATATATATATATATAAATAAATATGAATATATATATAAATATAAATATATATGAATATATATATATATATATATAAATATAAATATATATGAATATATATATATATATATAAATATATATGAATATATATATATATATATGAATATATATATATATATATATATATATATATATATATATATATATATATATATATATATATATATATATATATATATATAAAGTAATCCAACAAAAGATATAAGCGTCAACTAATATCTTATAATTAGTGAAACATCCGGATAAAAAAAAGTTTCAGAACATATATATATATATATATATATATATATATATATATATATATATATATATATATATATATGATGAGGATAACATACACGATATATCATAAAATAGATTGCCGTGGAAAACAGATGTGCGAAAATGGGAAAACAAAGTAAACACAGGAAGAAATCATAAAAAACGATCGTTTTTGATTATTTCTTTCTGTCTTTTGTTTTTTCTTATATATATATATATATATATATATATATATATATATATATATATATATATATATATATATATATATAAGTATTGAGAATAAAAATGAGATAAAATACAATATTTATTAAATAATGAATTTGTTCAAACAAATGTCAAATATGCAAAAAAAAAATCGCCACAGAAAGTTTGTGTAAGCAAATCCGAGGAGTGCAATTTTATAAAGCAAGTGTGGTGTGAAGAGTAATCCATGAATGCTCGGATTTGCTTACATAAACTTTCTATGCTTCTTCAATGGTTACGATTTGCTTTGCATCTTTTACATTTTTCAAATTGTTTATATTTTCATTCATATCTTTCATATTTTTATATTTTCAAATGTTTGCATTACAGTAAATTTTACTGACTTATCTGTCGAATTTCATCTGATGATAAGAGCATATCTTTGAAAATCTATGGATTAAGGAAAGAAAAATGTTTTCTTTTATATAAACCTTGTTTGAACAAACTGATGATTTAATAAATATTGTATTTTATCCAATTTATATTCCCATCACTTATCTTCTGATACTATTGCTCTATCTCGTATATCGAGCTTTGACTATTCAAGATAGGATATAATTTAAAGACATATGTTTTATCTTTGTTTCTTATCATTTTACATTTTACACATACACACGCATATATACATATTAATTACTTTTTATTAATTATTATTAAAAACAAGAAAGACTATATATATATATATATATATATATATATATATATATATATATAGTAACCATCGCTACTACTTTTCCTTTATCACTTCATCATGTCAACCCAAAATTTCGATGTATTTGCATGATATTTTTCTTCAAATTATCATCCTGAGAAAGTCTTACAATAAAGACGAAACGTTGATGAATATATAAAAAAAAATCTTTTGGTTTTTTCTTTTTCATTTCCCATATATATATATATATATATATATATATATATATATATATATATATATATATATATATATATATATATATATATATAGTCATCCACATACATACTGTTTCGCTGTATCACAACTCTTCGGTGCGGTTAGACTAGTACCACTCTCAAGCCAGGGATCAAACCGTCAAAAACAAACATGTGTAGTAATTTTTTTCCATCCGTTATAAGTGGTCAGCTAATAAGCCAATGAGATAGAGTATCTAATATTGACCTTGCAATATGTTTCTATTTCATTGTAATTGGTCATTTTCCCAAGTTCATGGGATCACTGCTCCATGGATCAATTTTAAATACTGTTTTTTAAGTCCGTTTTAGCTTTTCAAATACCCCCCCCCCCCCCATGACCGATCGGGACTCATAAATTCGTGTCTCTTACAATTTTATCCTTTCCAATATTTCCTCATCAACGCGCGGTCGAATCGATCGTCGATTAAGACGGGGTGTGAGGGTGGGGAGGTCGATAAAATCGATGTCCCTTTCATCTTTTCGGCAATCGAAATCGATTTGTGTGAAGAATTAATTGTCGAGCAACGGCCTTCTTTTGTCACGTTGATTGAGTCGCGTGTCTCAGGCCGCGTACGAAATAGAAAAGAAAGAGAAATAGAAAGAAAAAAATACAGAAAAGAAAAGAAGAAAACGAAAAACCTTAAATAAGCAAATTAATAAGCATGCTCAATGACATATAGCATTTAAATAACATGTGTCGCGGTGGCTATTATGTTAACTCAACTGGTCGATAGAGGGCGCCTTTAAAGTCGGCTGCGCAGTTATGCCGGAAATAACAAGAAGAAAAAGAGGGAAGAAAATAACAATATATCTCAGATGACAAACAGAAACACGAAAACTATCACCAGATTAAATGATCTCTAGATGCTTGTAAAAGCTGAGTTAACCCCAAAACACATATAAATTTGGAAATTAGTCAAAAATAATTTATTTTGCTTTACCTACTCATTTGTGATCTATTTGCGTTAAACATTAATAGTTAATATAAGTTATGAGCATTTAAAGTTCCGTAAATATCGGATCTTAGGAAAGTAGCTATCTTTGTTTTGTCAGTTAGTAATGTAAAAAAAAGATGGCTAATTTCCTCAGATTCGATATTTACGGAAATTAAAATGCTCATATATTCTATTAGATATGAAATATTTATTTTTTAAAAAAAGTAAATATGTCACAAATGAGTAGGGAAAGCAAAATAAATTGTTTTTGATTAATTTCCCAACGGTATTTTCCTTTAAAATAATTTATGTAGCCAATAGTAACGTTTACCATTTTAAAAATTCGACTTCCGAAATAATACTTTCATTTAGATACCAGCAGGTACTCCCGCGTTGTCCAGGAATGAATGAAAATCCTTGGTTACGGACAATAAAAGTGGAATTAATTTGTGTTTTAACCAAATAATTTGTACTCCTGATTGAAAAAAAAAGTGCACTCTTGATTAAAAATAAAGTGTACTCTTGATTAAAAAAAAGTGTACTCTTGATTAAAAAAAAAGTGTACTCTTGATTAAAAAAAAAAGTGTACTCTTGATTAAAAAAAAGTACTTTTGATTAAAAAAAAAGTGTACTCTTGATTAAAAAAAGTGTACTCTTGATTAAAAAAAAGTGTACTCTTGATTAAAAAAGTGTACTCTTGATTAAAAAAAAGTGTACTCTTGATTAAAAAAAATGTACTCTTGATTAAAAAAAAAGTGTACTCTTGATTAAAAAAAAGTGTACTCTTGATTAAAAAAAGTGTACTTTTGATTTAAAAACAAGTGTACTTTTGATTAAAAAAAAATTTGCTCTTGATTAAAAAAAAAGTGTACTCTTTATTTAAAAAAAGTGTACTCGTGAATAAAAAAGTGTACTTTTGATTAAAAAAAAGAGTGTACTCTTGATTTAAAAAAAGTGTACTTTTGATTTAAAAAAAAGTGTACTTTTGATGCAAAAAAAAGTGTACTCTTGATTAAGAAAAAAGTGTACTTTTGATTAAAAAAAAAGTTTACTCTTGATTAAAAAAAACAAGTGTACTTTTGATTAACAAAAAGGTGTACTCTTCTTGATTAAAAAAAGTGTACTTTTGATTAAAAAAAGTGTACTCTTGATTAAAAAAAGTGTACTTTTGATTAAAATAAAGTGTACTCTTGATTAAAAAAAAGTGTACTCTTGATTAAAAAAAAGTGTACTTTAGATAAAAAAAAGTGTACTCTTGATTAAAAAAAAAGTGTACTCCTGATTAATAAAAAGTGTACGCTTGATTAAAAAAAGTGTACTCTTGATTAAAAAAAGTGTACTTTTGATTAAAATAAAGTGTACTCTTGATTAAAAAAAAGTGTACTCTTGATTAAAAAAAAGTGTACTCTTGATTAAAAAAATCACTAAAAATCAGAGAATTATCTGATATTAATGAAAATTTTAGTATTTGTATCAATAAAATAATTATATTTCTGAATTCTTTTTTGCAAGGACCCGTGGCTCAACGGATAATAAGTTTTAATTTACAGTTATCTGGAGGTTAAAGGTTCAATCCCCATTACAGGCGATACTAAGAATACAATTACGAATTACTTGAGATTTCTACTCGGTCATTTCTGACCGAACCAGACCAAGCTATCACCGGGGAGTAAATAAAGGGTTCCGTGTGAACTACCGTACAGATTCCCAAGTTCGACATAAAGATTCCCGAGTTCGATAAGACGCACCTTAAGAATGTCGGAGGTTACATCAATCGAAACGTTGTGAGAATAATATTCAAGATGAGAGCAGTAGTCCGAATAATACAAATAATTCTAATAAAAAAATGTTAATATAAATTATTTATTTTATAATTTTTTTTTAAAGATTTTTTAGGTGACTACAATCCAAACATATATATTTTGTACATTTAATATTTTTAATATCTAATATTTATTAAAATATTTATTTTAATATTTATTTTATAATAATTAATTATAAGTAATTAATAATTATAATTAAAGAAAGATTATAATTATAATTAATTTTATAAAATTAAACAGAAAAAAGAAAATTAAAATTATAATTATAATTAATTTTATAATATTTAACTATAATTAAAATTTATAATTATAATAAATTTTGTAATATTTGATAATGATTAATTAATAATTATAATTCAAAACAAAATTATAATTATAATTAATTCTATAATATTTAATTATAATATTTAATAATAATGCATTTATTTTTATATTTATTTTACAATATTTATATATTTGATATTTATATCTATTTAATATTTAAAATATTTAATATTTTAAATTGAATAACTCTTATTATACCCATAAGTTTACAACGCAATAACGCCCTAAAAGTGCAAATAAAAAAATCGTTTAAGTCACCTAGTATTTAAATCTCTCCAGGCACAGATTTCACATTAAAATTTACCATTTTTGCGTATCCTTTTCTGCTGGGAGCTGACTTAGCTTTTTTTTTTTCGTCCGTATTTTTTATTAAAATTCATTTATTCATTATTTATTCATTATTAAATACTAAAAATGGCATTCAGATCATAATAAAATACATAATATATGCACAAATAAAGAAGAACCGGAAATATTAACTAAAAAAAAATCAAATCAAGCATCTTCGATATTGAAGAACTTATATGATGATCTCAAATGAATGCCACCCATGGAATCCTTAATAACATCACAATTCTTTCGGCAATCCAACTATATTGGGTACAAATAAGCTTCAATGTATGACTGACTTGTCCATCAAGTTTCAATCATGAATAACCAACAGTCTTTATTTGATTGCCGTTCAATGATATGCGGAGACACTTTGGTGATCATCTTATAAATAGGAGGTGTTAGCCTGAATGGGGTTTACACCCACCGGACTCAAACTCCCTTGATTTTTACCTGTGAGGTTATCTAAAAGATAATGTTTATCGAAATAATCCCAAGACTATTTATAAACTGAAAAGGGCCATCACAGCCCACATTAGTCGTATCCAGGTGTGCTTGCAAAGCCAATGGGTACATTCATAATTGAAACTTGGTGGACAAGTCAGACATAGATTGAAGTTTATTTGCGCCAAATATGGTTGGATTTGTAGCAGCTGTTGCTACAGACAGGATATCATTATATCAACTTGTATAACCCCATAAAGTGTTCATATGAACCAGATGATCCAAACAACACCTGTATCTATTTGCACACCCCTTCCCAAGAGGGTGACGTGACATCAGGTCTAATTTAATGTGGGATCCAGTTCCCCAGAAGGGGGACACACTGAACGAGTATAAAAATAACCATGTGTAAATGCACCGGCATTTCTAAGGCGACAGAAAACAAACCTATACCTCCTCCCCAAAAGGAGTTGGCAAAGCCTGGGAGAACGGCCTCTTGAGCAAAAACAGAGCAGTTTTATGATCCCAGCTTGGAGAGCTAAACACTTTTTTTTATAATACAAGCCCGAAAGGCGGAGAACCATAAACCAAACAAAAACTGTATATATAAAAAACAAACTGATCGATGAATCTACTTATTGAATAGGAAGACAAGTTTTGTCACCCGCTGATCACATAACCAAACGCAAAACAGATTCTATTTTTGTAGCCGTTCAAGCAAACGATGGCGACGTTGAAATAAGAAACTTTTGAGACAAAAACTGAGAAAAAAGCAAAAACAAAACAAAAATGTTAGCAATTCATGACGTTATTATCGAGTGTCGTACGGAAGTCTCGTTTACTGGCAGTGCGACTCTGGTGATAATTCAAACATAACTGAGATGACCTTGAACTAGCTGTTGTAGCGGACAATTTTCATGTTGAACTAAATGACAAGAGATTACTTACTCTCTCCAATTTCCCCTCCCCCTCTCTCTCCCTCTGTCTTTATCTCTCTCCCACTCTCCCTCTCTACATTCGACTTCGTGCAAATAACCGAATTGATAAACGTTTCCTCCCTGCCATGAACGTTTAATAGTTCAAGTCCATCCTTGATCGTATCAAATTCGCAACGGTAGATCATTTCCTGATTCACACGAATTCAAATACGATCCGGCCGTATTATTCTTTTTTCGTTTTTCTTTTGATTTATAGAACTGTTATTATGTATTAAATAGTTTCTAAAACACAGAATATTTTCAGGTGGAGGTTTTGTTACCCCCCCCCCCATCTCCGAACCGCAATGATGACGAAGACATTACTCCGCAACACTGCCAGTGAGACATGCTGTAAGAGCAACTCTTTAACTGACCTGCAATACCCCTCGGGCGCTGGCTTTTCAACCCCCACTTTCCGACCCGAGCTTGGGTCACATCTTACTTGTGGGAGTAGGATAAAAACTGGCCTTGTGCCTAACTCCTGGAGAGGAGTAAATTACTCTATCTAGGGGCCTTTTGGTCGAGATCAAAGTGTAGTATCTGTTCCGATGGATACTGCACCCTATAGACTGGTATTGTCTTGGCCTTCGGGGCTTGATTTTCGCCGGTCTATGGGTCTGTCCTGTGCAGTTCTAGGAGGTCCACCCTCCCAGACTTTGCCTCCCCTCTTTGGGGAGGAGTAAGTTAATTGCTTACTGCTTGAGGCGCCCCTACCGGGGAATGCCGACGGGGCTGCCTAGGCAATTTTTGATGGTCAGAGTGCTCACCTCTCGGGCGCTGGCTTTTCAACCCCCACTTTCCGACCCGACCTTGGGTCACATCTTACTTGTGGGAGTAGGATAAAACTGGCCTTGTGCCTAACTCCTGGAGAGGAGTAAATAATACCCCTCGGGCGCTGGCTTTTCAACCCCCACTTTCCGACCCGACCTTGGGTCACATCTTACTTGTGGGAGTAGGATAAAACTGGCCTTGTGCCTAACTCCTGGAGAGGAGTAAATAATACCCCTCGGGCGCTGGCTTTTCAACCCCCACTTTCCGACCCGAGCTTGGGTCACATCTTACTTGTGGGAGTAGGATAAAAACTGGCCTTGTGCCTAACTCCTGGAGAGGAGTAAATTACTCTATCTAGGGGCCTTTTGGTCGAGATCAAAGTGTAGTATCTGTTCCGATGGATACTGCACCCTATAGACTGGTATTGTCTTGGCCTTCGGGGCTTGATTTTCGCCGGTCTATGGGTCTGTCCTGT
>OY744519.1:98652877-98660377 GCA_963556195.1 Sepiola atlantica
TTTTGTTTACACTTGGAAAGTCGTGACATTTGACGTGCCATGCTAAACCCGTTCTTTTAATCTGCTAGCATAATTACTGGTAGACAACGAATATACATTTGAACCTGTATGCTTTTTTTTATATAAAAAAGAAACTTATAAACAATATATCGAAACCTTGTGATTTTCCGTCTTCACAACGACTACATCGACTATATAAGCAGGATAATAATTTGTTAACTACCTGTATCGTATATGACAGATGGAAAGGAAATACTAGCTAGGACTTTAGAAGCACGCTACCGGTAGATATTTTTGTTTGGTGATATGTTCTGCACATTAGAAGAAAGAAGTAAAGCTGAATATGCGAAAACTGACACGAGGGCCAATTAAGCTGTTAAGGGAATGGAAGAGAGATTGGGTAAATGGCCGACAGTTTCCGGCACTCACCATTCTGAGGGTATAGGTTTGCAGGATGGATTGATATGAACAGATTGAGATAGATAGATATGTACAGACATAGATAGATAGACATGAACAAACTGTAAGTTATAGAGATATAAAAGGAACAGCATCGCATAGATAGATAGATATAAACAGAAGTGATATATATATATATATATATATATATATATATATATATATATATATATATATATATATATATATATATATATATATGTATATGTATATATATATATAAAATAGCGACTTGATTGGAATTCTGTTATTCTATTATCGGGGGAAGGGGTCACGCGAGAGTGTTGTCTGCTTTCTGTTTTTTTTCCTGAACTTTCTGCACGATATACCATCTTTATAAATGCTTTTTATTTTGGTTTCTGAAGAGCAGCGTGTAATTGCGTTTAATTGTAGCATATTGCACGTTGCGAAACAATTGTAAAACCATCGTCAATTCTGCCATTGCAAAAATAAATGATCTGTGTAAAAACTGAATTAAAAATAATCATACACACACACACACACGCACACACACACACATATATATGTATATATATATATATATATATATATATATATATATATATATTGGTGTATTTACTTTCGTAATTATCTTTTTAAATGAGATTTACAAAGTTCGTTTTATTTTACGCTATTGCATATTTTATTTCAATAAATATTTGATTAAACTATATACTATTAATGAGTTAATAAAAATGTTTGTCTGTTCGAAGGCAAATATAAACATGTGATTGGTTGACATAAAAAGGAATAGGCAGAGTACACATTACTAAGGCGGTAGTTTTTACGATGTCAATACCAGAGTTCGGATCTCACGTAAGTCTAAAGGATATGAAAAAAAAACTAGATATATGTTTTATGAATCTAAATAAATAAACCTGACATAATAACATAAAAAAATATTAGGTAGATATTTAAAAAAAAATTAAGTGACCCTTATTGTGATAATTCGCAGTAGACATAAAGGGTAATCGGCACTTGCCATTAGTTGAACGCAAATTATGTTTGATAAAAAACAATTTCTTAACATTTTTGCCTATACAATCAATACGTAGATACATTCATCGTAGTGAGTTACTCTCTCATGCAAATACTATTTGTTTGCACGAAATTTCACAAATATTTGTTTTTCGTACGAGCTTATACAGCGGTAGAAGCTATATGAAGAAGGTAACTGACATACCCAGGTGGTAAGATCGCTCTAGGAGCGAGTATAAACCAATAGTAAAAAAATAAGTAAAATATTAATTCAATTCTCGTAGTCGCGAGAAATACACACACAGACAAACGTAAAGTCGTCATACTTTTATAAAAATAAAGATTGTTCTTTCGGCGCTGTCTTTTACGAACTCCTCTTTCGTCGATGGCCATTTCACTTCTCTTTCCCGCGTTTCAGTATTGGCACGAGTTCTTCTGTCTGCACGCGCGTTTATTTACAAAGATGAATTCTTGTCTTGAATCGCTCGCCTTATTTCGACGAATCATTAACCAGCAACTCAAGAAGGATGAGGTTAGCCAGAGTAGAGGAAAGTCGCAGCGATAGAAGAGGCTGATAAAAGCCCGTTAGCGATCTGGACCAGTTTGTTCAGTTGGTCCAAAAAGATCTTGATAAAATAGTCCTTCCAATGTCTCCGCTGTTTTACCTGCCTTGACAATTGGCGGCAAACAATGCATTCATGCTCGGTCTCTTAAAAGATGTTTAAATAAATATGCATGGTGTGTATGCGTCTTTAGATAGGGATAAAGACCAAGGCTTCACTAGTATTATGGATGCGTGCAAAAGGATAATTTTCCCCTCCCTCTCAAGTTCTCCTCGCATGTAAAAGTTTTTCGGTTAAAGTTGTTATTCGGGCACCGGGCTGGTGGAAGGGTTGCATCTGTAAAACGGGGGTGGGAGCGAGGGTTAACGGAATAGATACGCCCAGCCGCACGTATGCAATCATCTTTTTGACCCCCAAACAAGTCTAAGCCGGGATCTTTTTTTCTCTTTCTTTGTCTTCGGGGGTTAAGGTCCATTTGGTGTTCATCACAGATAAGGAAGAGACACACAGTACAGAGATTGTCAGGATCCTCATACGAGACAGAAGAAAAGAATAAAAATGTATTGGAGAGCGAGAGAATAGGGATAAATTGTATTTAAAGCATTAATGGATTCTTCTGAGTGCTTAAATAGAAAAGCCAAGAGGATGATGTTAAATGATTTAAAGGCATGTACACGTGCATGCGTATATATATATATATATATATATATATATATATATATATATATTAGTATTTCATGTATTTTATAAGGAGATATAATTTTTTATGTATCAATTTTCAGTATTTACTTCAACATTGCTCGATATGTAAGTAGAGCTAGGTAGTAAGTTATGAACATATATTCATGGCAATTAAGCGACACAGATTTTAGCCTGACGATTCCCCCCGGGGATGAAACACGGCAGCGTCTGTTAGGTTTAATTGCCATAAATATATTTTCATAACTTACTATATATATATATATATATATATGAAGTCTCCAGCCAGACCAGGGTTAATATCTACCCTCCATCACAGGCCAACAATTCTGTCGGGAAAATGTGTATATAATTACCAGGTCTTAAAAGACACATGACAGAACACAAAAAATAAATTCCACAAAGCAATCAAATGGGCAATAACCATATATATATATATATATATATATATATATATATATATATATATATTGTATTACTTTCTGTAGATGTGCATCCGTTAAAACTCCAGTGTTTATAAAAAGTGCTCAATAACAAGTAGAGCTGTTCTTTAGTATATATTTTTATTTATACAAACATTACTGGTTACATAGGTGCATACATGTTTCGATTGTACTCTTCACAGAGAGTCCACCTCTTCAGACCAAAGAAGACAAGGTTTGAAAAAGTGAACTCTCTGTGAAGAGTACAACCGAAACATGTATGCACATATGTAACCAATAATGTTTGTACAAGTAAAAATTTGCACTATATATATTGTTGTGAAGTTGTTCCACAGTAAATAATAAATAAAGGAAGTCAAGTTGAGGGTTGGTTTAACAAGTGTATTAACAAAGTAAGAAAGTGACTAGCTCTTGGCTAGACAGTTACAAGACTGTGCTTTTTCTTCAGTGTCTCTGGTGACTCGCACTATTTATAGTGACAACCGGTGTAGTTTCTCCTGTGTAAGAATGGCCGGTGTAACATATATATATATATATATATATATATATATATATATATATATATATATATATATATATATATATATATATATATATATATATATTATTATTAATACATAGTATGATTTTGTTTTATTTTGCCGTTTAAAACTGGTTAAACATTTTGGATTCACACCACTTAAATACGATGCTTTTCGAGACAAAAGGTTATGAAAAGCACTAAAAACGCGTTAGATTCATCTTACGAATAGCCCATAGCATGAAACCTATCGCCCTGACTATTGCAAACCACTTTATAAGTAGTCCCTATTTATTTGTCCCCCAACGAGGGCAGAGTTAGACACAAGGTCGATTTTTAGGGAGAACAGGAAAGATTAAGTGTAATATCAGTACAGATACTACACTTTGTTTCTCGTCAAAAGGAACAATTCAAATGTGTAATTATTGTTATTACAATTTAAAGTAAAATCATATATTTCCAGTTTAGATGACGTGCAACAGAGGAAGAATTTGGATATTACCTTTATTCAATCGTCTATATAATAGAATCAAACCGATCTATTTATCGAAATTTGTCATCAATTACTTTGAATCTGACATATCGATATTTGATTCTGAGTATCCAATTTGAACTTTTTTTATCTTTGCACCATCTTCTTATTGTAATAAAAAAGCTAATTCCATTCATTTCTTTCAGAATATACCTATTCTGGTTCAGCCGATTGTAAAGTATGAGATATTTTAAATAATAATCTGAGCAGCTGTATCAGCTTACGGCATTAATAAAACAAAATTCTTTATTATTCTATCTTTTTTAGCTATACATGTTTAAATTAAATATTCAACTATTTATTTAAAAAAATTAATTTTATATCATAATAAAAGGTAAAACAATTCTATTTTGAACAATTTATTAAAATGTTTTTCAAGGCAATGGTTATAGCAGACGATTTTTAATCCCGAAAATGGATTTGCAATGATGTACACAGTTTTTTGTCTTTTTTGTTTTCTGATGTTTCTGGGCACGATTTTTAAAAAACTTTCTTTCTGATAAGTCGCACTTATGGAAAACCCAGAATATATAACTATATTATAGTTGTTCATGTGTCGACGAAATGATCTGTCAAGTATTTGGATTTTTGAAAAGTGATTAAAGACATAGTTACTGGAATCTAATTTTCTATTATTTATTAATACATGCTCTGGTGTTAAAAAAGAAATAAAAATTAGAATCGATCAGGCTTTAACCCTGAAAGTCTAACTATTAATAATAAATATATACACACCTACACCAACACACACACCAACACACACACATATATATATATATATATATATATATATATATATATATATGTTAATAATTTTTTACGTACATAAAAGTACTGTCATGTACGTAGAAAATGTACGTAATATATATATATATATATATATATATATATATATATATATATATATATATATAATGACACGTCCGGTTAAGGGTGGCTTAATGCAATATTCTGCATATTTTTTACGGTTTAGGAAGTGGAAGATATTTAAAAAAACAACGCTGTTCTATTGCCAATACAACAACAGCTAAATCTTTCTCTCTCTCTTCCCTCTCTCTCTCTCTCTCTCTCTCTCTCTCTCTCTCTATATATATATATATATATATATATATATATATATATATATATATAGAGAGAGAGAGAGAGAGAGAGAAAGAGATAGAGATAGAGAGAGAGAGATGAAAAGGCTTAGATATTATTTTATTTTTTATTCCAACGGTATTTAACTGAAACTGGACGACACGCTTTGTGGCGCAGATATCATAGAAAAAAGATTAAGCGAATGATTTATCGGTGACATTAATCGGACGAATAACACGTTTCCCAAGGTGCTATAGACACGAGTGTTCGCGAAATTTCTCATCAATAACGCTTTAAAGAAAGAAACGGCCATTATATTACAGGTCGCACATTGATCAACAAACGACCAACTAGAGTAAACATTAATCCATTGTCAACACAAGAAGGGCGTGGAAGTAGTAGTAGTAGTAGTAGTAGTAGGATATAATAATAATAATAATAATAATAATAATAATAACAATAATAATAATAATAATAATAATAATAATAATAATAATAATAATAATAATAATTAAAAAAAAAATTAAAAAGAATTAAAAATTATTATTTTTTAAATAAAGAAAGAGAAAAGGAAAAAATTAAGGAATTGGAAGAAAAAAAAGGAAAAAATTTAAAAATTAAAAAAAAAAATTATTTATTTATTTATTTATTTTAAAAAATGAATTAAAATTTTTTAATTTTATTTATTTATTTATTTTTAAATAGTGCCGACCTAGGCTGACACTAGACACACTATTTTTAGAGGGTCGAGGAGGATGAGAAGACCGAGGAGGGGGAGCATAAACCAGATCTCCACTGGAAAAGTGCGGAGAATGCTGGGACCTTGGGAAGACTTATTGCCACCCAAATCCCAGAGAAGACCAATTGTCCTTACCAGCGAGAAATCAATGGTAAGCGGCTGTTGCGATACCGCATCGTTATCGAAAAGAGGTGAATAATACTGGAAATCTGGGGAGGCTTGTTGTCACTCAGACTCCAGGAAATACCATTGGTTGTTGTCGGTGAGCAATCACTGACGATGTCTATGTGAGAACTCCTAGTGAGTACAAATAAAAATCAGCCATACACACATGCATGTGGTGACACCAGTCTCGGCTGTTACCGCTCTAAAATCTTGTGAACAGTCAAGGAAGATGAAAAGGCCGAAGAGGAAGAGCACCAACCAGACCTCCACTAGAAGGGTACGGAGAATATTTAAACTTTAATGGGGACTTATTGCGACACAAATTTCAGCGAAAACCAACGGTCGTTGCTAGCGAGAAACTATTGGTAAACGACTGTTACGATAACGCAAAATGATTTGCAACAGCTATCCAAAGGGAGCTGGAAATCCGGGGAGACTTGTTATCACTCAGGCTATAGGGAACACTACTGTTATTTATCGGTGAGCAATCACTGATAATGACTTGTGTGAAATCTCCTAGTGAGTAAATAATCATAATCTATTAATAATGGAGATTATGGATCTGTCTGTCTGTCTGTCTGTCCGAAGCTGAAACAATATGATAAGTTTTGATCGCTCTCCTTTTATATCTACTTATCAGCTCCTATATATACCCATTCAAAACTTCACCAAACATCACGCGTCTTTCACATTTACATAATTAATTTGTTTTAAAGCTTCTAATAAATTAATATTCGCAAATATACACTCATGATTGTTTTTTTTTCAAATTTTTAGATGTATTTAAAATATTTTTCTCGATATAATCTTAGAATTAATTAAAGACATTGTTTTTTTAATCTATATAATTGAGTTACATAATTAAATTAGATTGTAATGGAATATAATGGAACAGCCGGCGTCCACTCCAACATTTGGTTACCCGTCCTCTGATTATTAAGTATAACGTTCTATTTCGAACGCACAGTAAGTTCTATTTCAAGAAAGAGAGAGAGAGAGAAAGAGAGAAAGAAAGAGACGGAGAGAGAAAGAAGGAGAAAGAGAGAGAGAGAGATGGACACAATACAGGGGCGAGTTATTTGATTAATAACATATAAACAACACATTAACTGAGATTTATCGCACAGGTCGCTCATAAATGATATATTTACTTTAATTTTTTATTAAAACGTTTAGGGTTTGTTTTTAAAAATCTTATTAGAAATCATGTTTTAAAGCACAAATTTATTGAATCAAATTGTTTAATTTAAAAAATAATTGATTTAAAAATTACTATTTTTTTGTAAAAACAAACAAACACATTTTACTGAGAAATTAAATAA
>OY744519.1:98667877-98692877 GCA_963556195.1 Sepiola atlantica
TTGAAATTCGTCTTGATGTTATCGACGATTAATGTTGATATGCCGCTGTATATATTCTTTCTTTTAATATTAAAGTGTTTTATACTTTTAGGATTTTCTACCTACATCAGTGCTGTATATATATATATATATATATATATATATATATATATATATATATATATATATATATATATATATATATATATATATATATGAAATGGAATACTTAGATAAGTACTTTGATTTTTTGGAACCATTAGCAATGTGACATATTAATCAGCCGACGTTTGAATCGGTCACGTTTGCTATCTTTAACCCAGTGGGTTGGTTGAGTTTCCAGTCTTTCCGTGAAACCGAAGATACCGATGGAAGATCAATTAATGTATAATATCGAGTGAATAAAAAATATATACGCTTTTGCAAACGTAATGGAGCACACTTGTTATTACACTTATAATACTTAATTACACACACACTATATATATATATATATATATATATATATATATATATTCCACATGTTAATCCTCATTAAATTCATATCAATATGTCTATTGAATCATTCGTTTACATTTACGTAATATTATTTCTATTTTAGGAATTCATTTATGTAATGTTTGCTAAAAGATGTAAAAAAACAAAAAAACTGAAGCTTCCACTTGACCGTTTTCTTCGTGAAACGAACACAAGTTCACACATCTGTGAATTTCTTTTCAATCCCTTCGTGGGAATTTATGATAACATTTGTTTCGCGGGGGGAGGAAACTTCGAATTGAAGAGACCTTTATTTAAAAAAAAAACTTTCTTTACCAGTGGGCGAGGAAATAGGCGGGCAATAACACGTTTCCCCCTCCCCAGCTGTTGTGAGTAACAAATGTTTCAATAATCTACTTGCATATATAATTCTTCGTTCATCTAGGTAATTTATACTTATCCGATATTCTAATGACTTATAATCTGCACAGTTTTCTTTTCTTCTCAGTACGTGTAAAGCGAATAACAAACTTTGCGGACTAGTTTAAATACGACTCGTGTTAAAACTTAAAACAATTATCGAGATTAAAATTCTATAAAAAAGTAAATAAAACGAATTGCATATTCTCTCCGAAGAGCTTCGCCACATGATTAAAAGCAAAACTTCCACCCATGGGCGTTTGTCCTGCTGTGTCAACACATCTGTAGATAAGCAGGTTATACTGAAGTACTTGCTAAAATCGATATATATATATATATTTTATTTGCAAGGAAGTTTCGCCGGCTTCCCACATCCAGCGTCTGCGATTTCCAAATGGCCACCCATCTAGTACTGGCCAGGCTCAACGTCGCTTAACATCTGTGATCATAACGAGGGCCGATGTTTCAACGTGATTATGCCATGTATCCCAAACTATATTTACCAAGATGAAAAGTGAAAAATAAATGAATCGTTTTATTTTTTCTACTAAGTATGAGATACGTTCAAAATGTATTCAAACTAAAGCTGTATTTTTAAAACTAAAAACGCTTATCAAGGCTAAAAGCCCCTCGAGGATAAGGTTTAATGAGATTGATAGCTTGAGAGTTGAATGCTGAGGAATGTTATGAGAGGCTTGAAAATAATGAATGGAATGAATAAAATTTGATGACATGACGTCAGTTTATGACTAGTGTTTATTGACTTAGATTTTAAGATAACTATGTTGTAGCCCACAGTAAATCAATCTTGTGGCAATGTGTTTCACAGACGGTAAGTTCCTGATGAGAAACTCTGCTATGGAAATTCCGCTTGAGAAAGAAAAATATAAAATACATTATAAGTTTTAAAATAAGGAAAAAAATTGAAATCTGAAAAAAAAGTCTATTTCATGATTTTAAAAGAATCAAGAAATATACTTTTTTCCAGAAAAAAATCTTTGTAACATTTGATGCTGGTGTATTTGAACAGCACCAAATTTCCGTCCTAAAAAATCTCGCTCACACACCCCTATACCGAATTCGTAGCCAACGGTCATAAGCAACGTTTTAAGTGTCATTTAAACGATTTCAAACCGAGATAAATTATTTTGCACACGAAAAATAATTAAATTTAAAAAAAAGTTTTGTTTTATTCGAATTATTTGTTGTTTTACAGTAATCAAGTAAAATTTCCATTTTTACTTGATTTTTAATTTTCATTAAAAATTGTTTTACAGCAAATTGTAATAAATTTTAATTATACAAATTTTCAATTCAACTGTTTTTACATGTAATCAGTACTAAATGTTATAAAAAGCTGATGTCAAAGTTCAAATTTGATAATAAATAAAAAGGAAACTAAATGTGTCTATAATATTTAATAATAATATTTTTCCTGAAAACAGATTTTATGTGACGTTTTTTTTAATTATGACCGTTTGCTGCAGGAGAGACAGTTTCTTGATGACCACGAACGCGGAATAGGGACGTGTGAGCGACATTTTCGAGGGCAGAAATTTGGTACTGCTCAAATATACCAGCACCCAACTTTTATTTAGATAATCACTTATCAAAGTCAAAAACCACTCGAGGATGAAGGTTATTGATGGATGGATTGTCAATTGAATGATGAAGAATATTATGGGAGGCCCGAAAACGAGGAATTGAATAAACAAAATTTTATTAATTATCAGGTTGGTATATTTGCTGCCATTGGATTTGTAAGACGACTATGTTTTAGTATGCAATGAAGCAGTTCCATAGTAATGTGTTCTACATGAACTCTGTTCATTGAAATTTCGCCTGACGCTAGCCTCAAAATGTTAATTTTCTATAGAAATTACGATTGAAATCGAAAATTCAACATTAATGTTTATTTCTTTTAGAAAATAATAACATGGCTACCTGGCGTTACTCGGGATGTAGAAAAGAAAATAGAATAGTTAAAAAAATATGTGTAACATCTATCTTTTGACACTCTCTCTCATCTATTTACATATCACTCAGTCAGGCTACTTTTATACCCCCCACCCCGACTGCTTCTCAGGATGAGTTTGTGACGTATATATATATATATATATATATATATATATATATATATATATATATATATATATGTACATCCGGCACGAACGAAGACATTCATATTATTTCAAACTTTCAAAAATAGAGAAAGACAGCCATTTTCTTAGTAGACGACAAAAGAAATAATTTCTCTCTCACACTCCTTCTTTCTCCCACTCTCTCTTTCTATCTTTGTCAGTTTTTCTCTTTTTCTCTCTCACTTTCTATTTTGTACACATTCTTTCTCTCTCTCACTCGCCCCCTCTTTCTTATTATCACTCGCTCAATTTTTTTCTCACTCCCTTTCTTTCCTACTTTCCTTTGTCATTGTGTCCGGTGAATTTGACCTAAATAAACAGTTTTGTCAGAACTATTTTAGAAAAGTTGAAAAAAAACGGAGATTTTTTTGTCTTGGATTCAAGATCGAAAAGCAGGTTTACTAAACAAAAGATACAGAGTGAACAGAGTAGTTCAGCAATCGCTACGTTGAGCTGGCAATTCCACAAGATGTCCTTAGTTTTCGTTCCTTTTTTATAGAAGAAAAAAAAAACGATTCCATTCTCTTTATTTAGATTCTATGTGACAATTTATTGAAAACGAGACACCCACTGAACTTCGGTTTAGTTTCTCCAACTTAGATCCTACTTCCAGAGATTGACCTGCTTGTTTTCGGTTCTGAACGAACCGGAAAACAGTAGGCGGTCTATTATTTAGAAAGGTTTGGGAGGGTCTTACTAACCATTTTTTTTGTTTTTTACTCTTTCCACACTCTCCGTTTTTATTCCAATGAATTTTTGTGCACATAACCATATTTATGAAAAATAAAATAATAAACAAATTGAGAAATATCTTAAGTAGGACGGCCCCTAGAGTAAATGTGGTATTGTGGTGACTGAGATGATTTTAATTAAGAGTAGGATAGACATTTTTATCACTTTAGACCAAGGATGACACGACACTTTTGATGACCTTTTGCCCAATTTGTTTTAAATGTAAATTTGTATGTTTTGTGCAGATAAATACTTCAAAGTGTAGTATCCGCATGCCCCCGGTCAGAGGAGGAGAACATCCTTCTTGACTGGAGCAACTTTGATTTTTTATTCTATCAAAAGTGCCCCTCTTCAGAAGCTGGGTATCCTCCACATAAAAAAACAAACATAGTGTCTAAGTTTGCCCTCATAGGGAGGTAAGTAAATAGGGCCACTCTGTCGTATCGTCTGTGAGTGGACGTAATCCGCATGATAGTATAAAGAGCTCAACAAAAATAAAAAAACAAAACTACAAAAAAGAAAAAAATGTTAAAGCGTGATATTAAATTGGTTTGCATCTCGGATTCGCCTGCTTCACGTTCCCCGCCGCCGCCCTCTCTTCTAATGCCACTTCCGTGCCAATCGCGGCAACAAATTATGTATTTATGCAGACATCTTCAAGGGGGGTGTTCGTTAACTAAGCGTCTCTTCCAGTCAACCTATGAAAAAGAGGCCGTCAACAAAGAGGACAGACAATTATAATGTACAGACGCTGGCCGAGGGCAACCCATTTCAACAACCATTTCACTATCGATCTCTTTAGATTGAGACAATAAATATGAACTAATGTATGTATGTATGTATGTCTCTATAGGAATAAAAACTACTGGACAGATCTTGATGACATTTTGAACATAGATAGTAAACATAAAAAGGAGCCTGATGAGTTATAATTTATAGGGCGCAAAAGGGGAAGAATTCTTCTTAAAACTAAATGTATTTAATGTTTTTTGCTGATTTTTTTTTTGCATTATATTCATTTCAGCAATGCGATGAACTTTTTTTCGATTTAGAATTCACTAATATCTAATAAGTATAACCAACAACAACTAAAATAAATTAATTAATTCAGGCAAATAATATTAAATAACATTGCCCTCATTCCTTAGTCTTCACTATAGTGTTTTATGCGATGCTATTCCAAACCTGCTAATATTAAACGTATACAAGTATACTATCTTTGAATACGACCGAATTGGTCGGGAGACGAGGTTCATAATACTTGGATCCAGGGTTCAAATCGTTCGACCGGCGATACAATTACTTAGTTTCCACACCGACGGGCTGAAACAAAAAAATGCGCGAAACATATATATGTCGATAAATATGACACTTTTTATTTATTAAATTAAATATAATTATTAAGCTCCAATATGTTGAGACCTATGAAAGAAATTAAATTTGTAGATTCAAAATAATAAAAATAAACGAACCGGTAATCCATGGGTTGGTATTAGCCCTGTGCGAGTTGTGCCGGTTTCCTCCGAAAGTGGACGTTTACAGAGAATATTAAATTCACAAGCGACCCACAGCTGCATGTATATCTCAGTGATCAGAAAATAACATACAGCTCCTAGCATTCCCAAATGGTCACCTATCTTGTATTGGCTAGTCTTCACGTGGCTTCATTTCAGTGATCGAACGAGAACCGCCGTGTCTACGCGATTATTTAAAATAAGCCACGTTACTAAGTTCTAAGGAGAGATCGGAACACTATCAGAATCTCACAACTTGTGTTTATAAATAGAAAAGTACAAGGCGTATTTCTTTTGCATTTAAAGTGTAATCGTCACAACGCGTATTGGTAGAGAGTCGGGGTTTATTATATTGGAACCAGGGTAAAAAAAAAACGCGAAACATATATGTCTATGGATATAAAAATATTTATTTATCAAATTAAATAATAAGTATATATATGGTAGCTGTGGTTGATCTTAATAATCAACTATTGAGCTAATATTAATATTTGCAATATTTGGAGTTTTCTTAAATGCCTATACTTTGAATGTACCTACATTTTCTATAGCTATATTATTCTAGTTTGCATTTTCTCTCCAATCAAGTAAAAAAATATTTTGGCTTTAAAGTTAAAATTTAAAATTAAAAAATTATCTATCTATATATATTTCAAGAATGATTATTATTTCATTTTATTAAAATTTATACCCAAAGCAATACATAGGATATACAATTGTCAAAATAGACAATGACTTTTTAGACACACTGTATTTGTAAGTAAAACATTTTCAAAATAGACCATGACTTTTTAGAGATTTTCTATTCGTATTTTTTTAAATAGACCATGACTTTGTAAGGACACTTGATTCGTATTTTTTTTAGAATACCAATGACTTCTGAGATACACTGTATTCGTAAATTATGTTTTTTTCAAAATAGATTATATCTTTAAGACAAACTGCATTCGTAATCTAATTATTTTCAGAATAGACAATGACTTCTGAGATACGCTGTATTCGTAAATTAAGTTTCTTCAAAATAGATTATATCTTTTAGACAAACTGTATTCGTTATTTAATTTTTCAGAACAGACAATGACTTCTGAGATACACTGTATTCGTAAATTAAGTTTTTTTCAAAATAAATTATATCTTTTAGACAAACTGTATTCGTAATTTATTTTTAAATTTTTATTTAAAAAAAAATAGACCATGACTTTTTAGACACTTTTAAAACCTAAACTGGTACAAGTCTATTCAATATTTTACACAACTAGTACACGTATTTCAAGCACGCCTTGTAGAAAACGGCGTCACCATTCTTAGACGTATTTTTGTGTCTTTTTACAAATACCGATTTGAGGGGCGTTTTTAATCATCTACAAAGAAACCGTTTCTTTCTATTTTGCTATTCCGCTTTTCAAGAAACGGCCCTTTGTTATTGGTGTTACTATTGTTGTTGTTGTGGCTGGAAGTTTCTTTATGTATTAATTTGTGAATGGTGAAAAAATTGTCGTTCAAAGAGACGGAAAATCCATTTACCGCCGACTTGTTATAGAGATATATACACACTGTTGCAGACGCATATATATGTGCATCTATACGTACACAGTTCGATGAATGGAGTTAATGGTGTGTGACTTGACAGCCAACCTACACGCACGCACGCGCGCACACATATGTATATATTTATGGAATGCTTGGAATTAGCGGATAAGCATATAAACAGTTAAAAGAATGGTACTAACACATGTTTAGAGCACCGATATTTCAATCTTTAAGTTAGACCTTATTCCCGAATAATGTTTTAAAGACGGAAATAACTGTGCTGTAAATATGTGTGTTGTGTCATTAGATTAACTAGTTTGTTTTTATGCTTATCCACTCATCCCATATGCTAACCATTCCATTTTATCTGAAATTTTATTTCATCTTTGAAACTAACTTATATATATATACACACACACACACACACACACACACACACACACACACACACATATATATATATATATATATATATATATATATATATATATATATATGTGTGTGTGTGTATATTAATATGTATGTATATTAATATATATATGTATATAATTGATATTTTCTGACAGAAAACGAGATTGTTTCATCTTAGACAATTACGGCCGTTTCATCATTGTTAACCCATTTATACAATTATTACATCTATAAGAACAAAGCCAGAGTGTTATCAACAAATGAATCTACAGATTTAAAAAAAATTACTTCGGAAATTGTTTAAGAAAATAGCGTCTATTTTTTAACACGATACATGCGGTGAACAAAAAGCTAGATATTCGCCACGTTTTTCTTTTTCTTTATTATAAATGTATTTAAATAATTATATATATATATATATATATATATATATATTCTATATTTAATACTATACCTTGTTGTACTACTTGAAATGATTTAACTTGTAAAATATGGAACTTTAGATTCGTTTATTTTCACGTTCACTTAACCATAATAATGCTCTATGCCCAATATTGATCATACGTTTATCGTATTAGGAATTACTTCATCATAATATCGAACACATTTATAAAATAATTATTTTATATTCAATATATATATATATATATATATATATATATATATATATATATATATATATATATATATATATAACATGATAATATGATAATTTTAATTCATTTCTTATTACTGGAAGAATATTAAACCATTTTTGAGTGAAAGTGGGGAGCCATACGTATACGTCCAGCAACACCTTTATTCTTTTTTTTAGAAATTCAATGTGCGAACAAGCAACAATTATCTTCTGAATCCTATCGTCTTCCAGATAAGAAACGTATTTTTTCAAGATAAAGCGACCAGGATTAAATCGAGTAAATCGAGTTGATCATGGTTGGGGAACTTCAAGCATTCTTGTAGAATGTTCAGTTGGGGTTTGACGAATTACGTTAGTCAGATGTTTTTTAGATAAGTCATTAGCGCCTCGTCGTGTCACCGTCACAATGAATAATGTCCTTACGAGATACGCCAGGTTAGCGCCACGATTTGATCGCGCGCTGATATATATGTGTGTTAGGTGCCTCCTCCCAACCCTGTAATGGGCTTTGCCCGTCAGTTTGTAGTTCGGCTGGTCGGCCATGATTCTTTTTGAAATAAAATTGGCAGTGTTAAACGCTCAGATTTAATGGACGCATCTTATTTTAGAAGCTTCCAAGCATTTTTATACGAACCTATGTTTGTCGGTCGTTCTGTCACGCTAATCTTTAAAATATAATTCTCTTTAGTTGGGCAGGCTTAAATTTGAAATAACATTGTATTTGATCTGTCACGCTTAACGTTATTTCTTTATATAGATGCATCCGCACATCCATATAAGATATTCTATGCGTTCGTCGGTCGGTCTGTCACGCTTAAGTTTGAAATAGTATTTCCGTAGGTCTGTCATGCCTAACTTTTTCATAGCGTTTTCGTCAGTCTGTTACGTTTCAATATAAAACAACATTTTAATTATTATCCGCGCATATTGAGTGGACGCATCCTATTCAGATGCGTCCAAACGCCTCTGTAATATACTCTATTTATCGGTCCGTCACGCTTAAGTTTTAAAATAGTATTTGTGTTGGTATGTCACGTTTAAGTTTTAAATTACATTTTCATCGATAAAACTACGCACATTTGATGGACGCATCTCTATACAAGCCATCAGTTTGTCATGCTTGTATCTGAAATATAATTTTCTTTGGTTGGCCAGGCTTAAATTTGGAATAGGATTGTATTTGATCTGTCATAGTTAACTATAAATATTATTTTTAGACGTATCCACATATTTTCATGAGAGATTCTGTGCGTCCTTCGGTCGGTTTGTCACGCTTACGTTTGAAATAGTATTTTCGTCGATAAACGTGCAGATTGAATGGACGCATCTCTCTTTTTCATTCACCAACATTTTTTGTTTGTTATGCTCTTTTCATGGCTTATCTCTTCATGTGGAAATAAGCTTTATATATATATATTCATATATATATATATATATATATATATATATATATTCATATATATATATATATATATATATATATATATATATATATATATATATATATATATATATATCTACGAAAAGAAACATTTTCTCCCACAGATTTACATATAACCATTATATATATATATATATATATATATATATATATATATATATATATATATATATATGTGTGTGTGTGTGTGTGTGTATGTATATATATATATGTGAATTGTCTATCATTCTGTTGTCTAGTTTATGTATTAACACAGTGACTATAGACACACAGCGCTACCTGCCACCCGCTTGAATAATCATCTGATCTACGTGTCACTCTTGGCTTCTCCTTTAGAACTATTTAAGCCTAAAGTACATATCTACGTCAGCTAAGACGTTATAATTATTTCATCTAATAAATAAAGAGAAGCAACTCTGATTTTTAGAGTTTGGCCTCGATAGCCTCTGTCCTACAACATTTCATTGTGGATAGCCACATTTTATTTTATCTTATCTTGGAACATGCTCTTTTGGACTAAAAGTGTATTTAGCTGTAGGTTCCTTCAAAAATACATATACCGGTTCAAAATATTGTTAAATTGTAGCCATTTTTCCTGGTCAACTTCACACCATCAGCTGCTTACGTCGTTAATAAAGGAGACCAAATGTTGATTTCTCTATCTATACCAGCTTTAAGATAATAAATTATATTTTTGGTAAAAAGATATCAACCTATTTATTTCTTTTGATTACTTATATTTTATATTAATAATAAGAAGAATTTGATTTTTAAAACCTTTTTACAATATTGTCGTAAAACATGTTGCAAGCGGCCTTAGGAATTCGTGAATGTTCGCTTATCTCATGGTATGTTTAATTCAATTTAATTTTAAACCTAATGCATGTACAGTCATCCGCTCAAAAATATATACAATTTATATTTAGTATACTTACTGAAAACTGATAGAAACATGATTTGAAAATACCATTAAAATATATTTATATGGGATTCAGGGGTGGTATCAGGAGTTTCCAATTTGTTTTTCATTATCAATTTCGAAGTAATTAGATTATAGTTCGAAACTTTGATGCGACCTGATGCTAAATAATCGTTTGACTTCTTCAACTATAATTTCTTAATAAACGCACACACGCGCACCACAATAAAGACGTAGTTACCACAGCTATTTCGTTAAAGTTTTTCACATATATTTTAACAGCTAAATTTTAATACTTACAGAAAGTTACATAGTCAATTAAAATATTATTAAGGGGTTCACGTTTGGGAGCAGGGTTTGTTTTCTTTTGTTTATTGCGAATAAATAATGTTGTCGATGGGTTCGATGCTTTGATACGGCCTTCCACTAAATAACCATCTGTCTTTTTCGGTGCACTTGCACTGACGACTATAACTTGTTCTGAAATGCACACACATGCACAAAAAAATAAACACTTAATACTGCTATCGCATCCAACGTTACGGCACAATGTTAAACAAGTTTGACTGAACACTTACAAGACCTACACATTATATAAAAAATAAACGGAACTTTAAAAATATTCGATTTATAATACTTTATTCATAAATACATATTAAATTAAGAAATGACTTCTTCTATAATGCATTTCAGTTTCTTATCATATAAATAAGATGAACTGAACAAGTGCTTCCTGTACAGGGATTGAACTCACAGATTTCTAATTATGAGACTTTAGTGTTTAATATATGTCCCTTCCTCGCTATACTATAACTTCATTTCATTTCTCCTTCTTTTCATATTATTATTATTATTATTATTATTATTATTATTATTATTATTATTATTATTATTATTATTATTATTATTATTATTATTATTATTATTATTATTATTATTATTATTATTATTATTATTATTATTATTATTATTATTATTATTATTATTATTATTATTATTATTATTATTATTATTATTATTATTATTATTATTATTATTATTATTATTATTATTATTATTATTATTATTATTATTATTATTATTATTATTATCATCATCATCATCATCATCATCATCATCATCATCATCATCATCATCATCATCATCATCATCATCATCATCATCATCATCATCATCATCATCATCATCATCATCATCATCATCATCATCATCATCATCATCATCATCATCATCATCATCATCATCATCATCATCATCATCATCATCATCATCATCATCATCATCATCATCATCATCATCATCATCATCATCATCATCATCATCATCATCATGATAATGATAATGATAATGATAATGACAACGACAACGACAACGATAACGATAATGATAATGATAATGATAATGCTGATGATGATGAGCGAAATCATCAGCGTTTTAATATTATATTATATACTAGTATGAATGCACTATATCGCTCAGGATTCACTGAGGAACACTATGCCCTTTTCTGAGCAGCCCATAACCTCTCATCACTTTTTTAAAATTCTTATGGTTTTACATTTTATAATATTAACTTCTTTTTGGGGTGGGGGGAGCGTGGGGACAAAGATGTACTCAGCTTTGATTTGGTGGGAGGTGCCTAAGTCACGTGACTTTGATTGAAATATATTTCGATTTCGGTTAATTTATAGTCTTTATAATCCTTGAGGCACACCTGGCGTCTTTCGCGAATTGATGAGCACGCCTGTACACTCCTGCTCCAAGAGCTAAACTCCTTACTAACATTTTAATTCAATTTTTATTTTTTTAATTTCTAGAATCTTCAAGTTATAAATGAAAAAAAATAAAAATAAAAAAGATAAAACGCCGTATTTCCTTTTCATGGATGGCAAACGCGAACGAAGACTCCACAATAATTTTGTACTCGCTTTGTTCAAACTGAAATATGCTTATTCGAGTACTCTGGGTGATGTCGTTTCTGAATATTTATGGTACATAATTAATGGATTTCGAAATATTAATTGAAATAATTTCGTTTTACTTTACGTTATTGAATTTATTTTTATTGCAATAAATATTCGATTAATAGTAAATCAAAAATAATAATTCAATTTGTAATTATTACAGCTACGTCGTCGCAATAAACACTCCGCGGCACTCACGTGAAGTTGTCCCCCAAATTTATCCATATACATTGTGTAGTGCATCATATGTACATGGTGTTCATCTGCCCTTAACATAAAATTGATCGGTTCAATTAAATCAAGTGAAGGTCTACATCTGATAAATGATCGCAAAATAATCACTGCTTATCCGCTAGAGATTATGTTTTTTTTCTTTCGTTTGTAGTTTTTTAAAAATGTTCTATTGATTAAATGAATTTTGTCTGTAATCTTTCATTGATAACAAATGAAAGCTTAAATACGGAAAACATCTGTACGTACGCACAAACACAGACACACACATTCATTTTATATATATATATATATATATATATATATATATATATATATGTATGTGTGTGTCTGTTTGTTTGTTTGTTTGTTTATGAATTTAAAATGCATTTAAATCAAGTTTCAGAATGGAAGATTCCTGGAATATATATATATATATATATATATATATATATATATATATATATATATATATAATTATAAAAAGAAAAAACTATACACACATTAAGGTTGTACACATTATAACTTATTTCGACCCCTTAATTAGGTCTCCTCAGATGTATAAACAACCACGTCAAAAAACCACGTGGTTGTTTATACATCTGAGGAGACCTAATTAAGGGGTCGAAATAAGTTATAATGTGTACAACCTTAATGTGTGTATAGTTTTTTCTTTTTATAATTCTGTTTTGCTCTGTTTAAATTACATTGAGCTCTGTTATTCAGATTCTCAACACAAAATTGAAATCTACACACTATATATATATATATATATATATATATATATATATATATATATATATATATATATATTGATAATTGCATGTCTGGCATGAAACACATGTGTATATGGGTCAATTTGAAAGTATTATTTATAAACAATTATTCAAAGCTCTCGCTTCAAGTAAGTTGACAAGCCATTATTTATAGCGTAATGTAATAATCTATGAGCCGCCTATTGAGTTCTCTTGACGTCTCGCTGATATGGCCGCCGAATTTGCAATTTCAACGTTAATTTACTCTTCTATTTATACGGAAATGCGTGGTGGACACATCGGTATGCGCTTCGACTATTGAGTAAAATATGACTTTCGTATTGCAGTCCGAACCATGTGACCAGCAGGGATTGTCTGCTTCCATATTGATACTTGCAGATTAAGCATGAAACACATGTGTATATGGGTTAATTTTAAAATATTATTTATAAATAATTATATATATAGCCTGACGATGCCCTTTCGGGATGAAACGGGTACGCCTCTGTTTAGCTATGTTGCATGAATATATTTCCATAACGTACTACTATATATATATATATATATATATATATATATATATATATATATATATATATATATATATATATATATATATATATACTAATGATAATAGAATTAACGATAAGTGAAATATCGTAGAGTGATCTATCTCGATAAAATAAAGTTCAATACATTGAGTAGAGCAATCAATTTTAAAGAAAGAAAGATGAAGATAAAAAATTGTACAAAATTACATAAAGTTACATTAATTGATACAAATTTTATCACATCGAAAGTTCAGATGCAAGGAGTTACAATTAATCCTTAAACCATGGTTTTTCAAAGATAAAACTCTTCTCGTCAGAGAATAAAATCAAGTAATATGGTATTTATAACAATTAACTATTAACTAGTTCCATTTCACTTTGAAAAATTGAAGAATAAAAAAACAAAAAAGGTTGGGGATAAAGAAATAAAAGGCCGGAAGGTAAAAAAATTAGCAGTATTGCGAAGTGATTTTTGAAGACGAAAGGGACGTTATGGTGTAGATAGTTAATAGTAAAAGTAACAGTTTGTAGAATTGAAGAAAGTTTTTTAACAATTTACAAGTAAAAGGTGGAGGGTTCAAAATATCTCACTTGGTCCGTATGGATTCGTACTCCGTTATATGCATATTTCCGTGGAGTTACAAGTAAACATCCTGGATTGGTATTTTAAATATCCAATTCGGCAAATCCGAGGTTAAGATTGTCTGTTGAAAGGCGTTATGTGGAAAGGTTCATATATGCCTTCAATTACTGGCTTCCCTGGCAGAGAAATGTTTCAAAAGTTTTATATATCATCTTAAATATTCTGCTTAGGGTTGGAAGCTTTGCCGACTAAAGAGAATAGAACCGGATCCACCGAGGTCAAAAAGGAATAAGCAGAATATAAAAAGGCATAATTAAGCAATTGTGAATTCTGTTATGTTTTACAATGTTTGCTTGAATAAAAAATTGCTGCCTAAATACGCACACACACAATATATATATATATATATATATATATATATATATATATATTGTGTGTGTGTATTTAGGCAACATTCTTTCATTTAAGCTGATAACGACTTTGAGCCAGAAACACGTGCCCATGGATTGCTTTTATGCACGTATAATATTAATAAAATATATATATATTAATGAAAAATACGTGCCATGAAGTTTAGGGCGACAAATAATGCAATCTTTTGCATCATTATCACTTAGGAAGTGACAAAATTGAAATAGTAGTATATTACAAAAAGCAACAAACGCTACAATTACCAATAAAAACAATTACATAATAAATACATTAAATATTTAGGTTATGAATATCGTACATATTTCCAGGCAAGGCGTCATAGTCCGGAGGTAAAACGCGAGACCATAGACATCAATATCGAAGGTTCGATACTTGCCAAAGTTACCCATGCTTATGACAGCTGTGAGCCAGAAACACGTGTCCATCGATTATTTTTGTGAACGTATGAAATAAATAAATAAATAAATATATATATATATATATATATATATATATATATATATATATATATATATATATATATATATATATATATATATGAGAGAGATAATAATATAAATTAAATTTATATATATCAGATTAAATCACAAGGTAATCAAATTTAAATTGCATAGTTCGATATTTAGCAATTAAATAGAATTTATAAATGTATTTATTTCAAGATTTTCATCATATCATATTATGATAATTTCTACTAAAACAATTCAATAAATTTACAATTGTTACCATAAAAACTGTACAGTAAACAAAATCTCCAAGTCGTTTACCATGAAATACAGGTTCATTCCTCAGAATCCTTAGTTTAAAATATATTAAAACATAGGGTTCATCACATGGAGAAAATAAGAATAAAAAAACGTGTTGAGTTTTTGTGAATCGTTGACCGATAACTACACACACACACTGATGATTTCCCCCGGGAATGAAATATGAACGTTTCTGTGTAGCTTACGTGCCATGAGTATATTTTCATACTACTACTAAGTCCTACTCATGTACTACTGCGCATTGTTGAATTGAATACTGAATATATATATATATATATATATATATATATATATATATATATATATATATATAGATTTAGATTTTTCACTTATAAAATAGATCATTCAGTGAAGACCGGGGTTGTTCCAATAAAAAACAAGCTCGATGATACTCGATTACAGAGTACAGAGCATTTATATGTGATTTTATGAAGGCTTACCAAAGCATTTCTTTCAAGACACCAATGATCACCATTAAAGATATTTTTTCTTACAAATACTATTTATTCAAATTAAATGTTTTTTCCTACACGTGTTTCACTACCAAGCAGTTACTTGTTTGGCAGATCATCAGGGAAATTAAATGTCTGGAATACTGGTTTCAACTGCCGACAAAACACAATATGGCGTTGTAATAGTTGAGGTCACTTAAGAAGAGAAGAGGAAAAAAATAAAAATAAAAGTCAAACTTCCTTGCTTTTTAAGTTTGACTTTTATTTTTATTTTTTTCCTCATCTCTTCTTAAGTGACCTCAACTATTACAACGCCACATTGTGTTTTGTCGGCAGTTGAAACCAGTATTCCAGACATTTAATTTCCCTGATGATCTGCCAAGCAAGTAACTGCTTGGTAGTGAAACACGTGTAGGAAAAAACATTTAATTTGAATAAATAGTATTTGTAAGAAAAAATATCTTTAATGGTGATCATTGGTGTCTTGAAAGGAATGCTTTGGTAAGCCTTCATAAAATCACACACATATATATATATATATATATATATATATATATATATATATATATATATATATATATATATATGTGTGTGTGTGTGTGTGTGTGTGTAAAGGAGTAAGGCTATCAACATTTGTCAAAAGGCTTTTTTACATTTATTTATTATTTTGTTATTTTATAATTTTATAATTTTATAACATGATAAAATAACAGAATAATAAATACATGTTGAAAAAAACTTTTTACAAATGTTAGTATACTTTTCTCTCTACCCTCTTATATATATATATATATATATATATATATATATATATGTAAAAGAATTAAGGCTATCAACATTTGTAAAAAGTCTTTTCAACATTTATTTATTATTTTGTTATTTTATCATTTTATCATTTTATAACATGATAAAATAACAGAATAATAAATACATGTTGAAAAATTTTTTTTACAAATGTTAGTATACTTTTCTCTCTAACCTCTTATATATATATATATATATATATATATATATATATATATATATATATATATATATATATATATATATATATATATATATATATATATAAAATGTTATTTTATAATATTATAATATATGGTATATATACAGGGTGGGCCAAAATAAGGGTCCTATCTTTAAATTTGAATAACTTGAATTTGAATAACTTCCACAAAATAAAAGTTAAACTCACCAAACTTTATGTGTGTGTAGACTGACCCTTCCGAGATTTTTTGAAATAAACAAAACAAATTTTAGTCGAAAAACACTTCTTAAAACTTACAAAAACTAAAGTATTGTTTTTTACACTGTTTTGAGTTTTTTAAGCAAAAATAATGTTTTCTAAATGAGGGTACGTTCCTTAGGGCTAATACGGCTCATGCTTGCTTCGGAAGGGGTCCTTTACTTATTCTAAAAAAAAAAAAAAAAAAAAATCAATAAATAAAAAAGTTATGAATTTTTAAAAATAGGACCCTTATTTTTGCCCACCCTGTACATCAAATAGTAAAATAAATATAGACACACATACATACATACACACACATATACACAGCACACACACACACACACACATATACACAGCACACACACACACACGCACACACACATATATATATATATATATATATATATATATATATATATATATATATATATGTTGTTAAATAACACAGAGGTTTTTGTTCGATGAGAATTTTTTTTTTTTCGAATAGTCCACTTGGTATTTTGTTCAAATTGATGCATCTTGTTCCATTGTTCCTTTATTCAGTTGCGGATACTTTTTAGTTGATTCATCAAATAATCATTAGTCTTAGTGTGTTTCCAACATGTCTTTACTGTTGAGATTTTTAACGTCAATTCATTAACGACTTTAAAATAAACGTCTGTAGTAATGAGATGTTGCATACAAACGTGAGTGCATGCAAAGCGCATGCAAAAATTGAAAGGATGATTGTTTTACGGCTAAGAATTTGTTAATGTTAATTACTACTCTAGACAGTTAACATTTTTTGACTAGTTTCGTAATTAATAGTATTAATTGTTTTCATATAAAACAATAATATGTAAAAAATGTTGAGTGTTTTCATGTTAGTATCGTGGTTTATTGTTTAATTATTATAAACTAAAATGTGTCTACATATATATATATATATATAATATATATATATATATATATATATATATATAATCTAGGTAAAACATCCACAGGGAAGTAATTCAAAGAATTTCAACTAGGTTTATAAAAAGTGCTCAAATAGAGCTTTTATATATGATTATTGTTATTTACACGGACATATACAAAATCTGCAACACTGGCATGTCGATGTTATCGATCAACAGCTATTATAAACTGAGATCTTATCAGGCAGAATTAGAATCCGATCTAAACCTTATAAGGTTAAGATCGGATTCTAACTCTGCCTGATGAGATCTCAGTTTATAATAGCTGTTGATCGATAACATCGACATGCCAGTGTCGCAGATTTTGTACATGTAAATAATCATATATATATATATATATATATATATATATATATATATATATATATATATATATATATATATATTAGTAATCCACAGATAGACTGTTTCGCTGTATATATCATTTACCAGCGCTTGTGTCGTAGCCTAGTAGTAAGAGCTGCCAACTATCAACTCGATAGTTGAAGGTGCTTCAGTGCTGCTAGAATAACACCACTCTGAAGTAAGGGATAGAACTTTCAACCATCTAGTTGGCAGCTCTCACTTCTAGCGTACGTGAGAAGTGCTCGTAAATGAGATCTACAATTATATAAACATTGACCACCGCTTTACAGTGCTCAATTTGTCTATTTACAAAGAGCTTTGGATTACGCTAAAAAGCAGCACGCGACATCATTTAACGACCGTGCTCGACCAGAGAAAGGAGGCTTATAAAGTCCTCCACAGACAGACTGTTTTGCTGCATCAAAGCTCTTCAGTGCGGCTAGACTAGCACCACTCCCAAGCCAAGGATTGAACCTTCGAGTTGATAGTTGGCAGCTCTTACCACAAGGTTACGATACAAGCGCTGGTAAATGATATATACAATGTATATTAAATATGAACATTGACCGCAGTTTTACAGTGCTTAAATTGTTTATTTGCAAAGAGCTTTGTATTATGCTGAGAAGCAGATACTACACACACACATACACACACGAATATATATATATATATATATATATATATATATATATATATATATATACATATATATATATACACATATATATATATATATACATATATATACATATATATATATATATATATATATATATATATATATATATATATATATATTTACGTCGAAAAATAATTTGTGCATAAAACAATTGAAGTAATGGAAAACATGATAGATTACTTGCATCTGATGTATTTGGGGAAAACATTTCAGATTGTTGTTTTTTGTGCAATCCTCTTTATGGATATTCTAGGATTATCACCAACGGTGTGCTGTACTTGTCGAATAAATAATTGTGTTCCAATGCTATCAATGTATCTCTAATGTCTAGCATTTTGATAATGGTGAGACCTTCCCATCTAACGCTTTTAACTCTTTGGAAACTTTGCAAATGAGAAATCAAGCCACCATTAACAATAATTCTATATAGAAATTGTCATATTCACCATTTATAATCACGATAACTGTGTGTTTATTTTGCTGATAATTCTGAAAGATAAAACATATAGTCAACTAATACCTCAACTAATACCCCAGGTATAGTAAAATAAAAACTCTTGTTCTCAAATACTATACGTACCCTACGCCTCTGTGTAGTTTAATTGTCATAAATTTCATGCTGTAGTACTAAGTTCTACTCACGTATTGAGCAATATTGACGTAAGTACTGAAAATATATACAAAATATATTATGTAACCTTATAATATTATACGTGTATACATGAAGTAATAATTAAATATATATATATATATATATATATATATATATATATATATATATATATATATAGAACATATATACTATATAATACGCACCCATTATCTTATAATATATAAAATAATATATATATATATAATATATGAATTTTGGTCATTGAAATTTAAAATAATCATTATATATATATATATATATATATATATATATATATATATATATATGTATGTATAATATGATAAGCTTTACGACTAATCAGTATCGATAGACGTTGCAAGTGTATTAAAAAAACGGCCAGTCACATCCAATTCCGATCGGCAGCCAAGCACCGTCCATGTAGAAGAAATGATAGTGCTATATATGTACTTTCTTTGTTTACACATATCTCCAACCCATTTCCAGTAACATAGAACAATATATTTTTTACAGTTGAGTATTACTTCACGCTAAGTGGAAACCGTTATTTTCTCTACTAGATAGCTCACACTACAATTAAGATGCATATATATATATATATATATATATATATATATATATATATATATATATATATATATATATATATATATATATATATATATATAAATGGAACTAACATTCCAACATTATGGAAAATGAAATAAGGAAAACCAAAAATATTATTTATGTATTCATCAACGTTTCTTATTGATTTCAAGACTTCCGCAGGATGATTTGTCTTAAGAAATAACAAATAATTACAAATATTGATACTGTGTCAAATATTTGTACTTATGTGTAATTTCTTCAACTATCCTGAGGAAGTCTTTAAATAAAGACGAAACGTTACTGAATACATAAGTAATATTTTTTGCTTTTCTGTTTTCATTTTCCATATATATATATATATATATATATATATATATATATATATATAGTTATTAAATAACCCATGAGCACATCGATTTATTGTAATGGTTTAGTTCAGCTCTGTCATTATTTACATTATAATTTATAATATGTTAACCGGTATAGACTGGTACATCAGTTTGTAATAAATAAATAAATAAACAAAAAATAAGCAAATAAACGAATAAAAAAAGTAAACAAGAACAGAAGAACTAAAGAAAGAAAGAAAGAAAGAAAGAAAGAAAAAGAGAGTGAGAATGAGAGAGAATGAGGACGGAATTATGTACATATATTTCTGGGCATAGAAATGGTGACAGATGACATAAAAACTGCAGGAACAAAGTGTAGTATCTGTTTTGATACTACACGTGATCTTTTCTGTTCTCGGCTAGTGAATAAGAAATCTTTCTAGGCTGAGGCATCTTTTATGTTTGTCTCAATTTAGAGTGCCCCCTTTTGGAGGGAGCTTGATTAGTCACATTAAAAACTGACCTTGTGTCTCACTCTGCTCTCGTTGGCGAGGCAAGTAAGTAGAGACAAGAACAGAAGTTCTTAAAATGCGCCCATTCAACCTGAGAGTTTAGCGCGACAGATAAGAAATTTTTATTTCAACCGTAATCGTAACATATCAAACGATGGACAGTTCCTTTTATCGAAGTGCTTGGACGCATCTTTAGTAAGATACGTCTATTCAATCTGCGCGTGTAGCGATGCAAATGCTAATTCACACTGGGGTGTGATCGACAAACAAACGGACAGATCCTTTCACAGGACGCCTTTAAAATATTATTCATATGCTAAAATTTGCCAGCGTATTTGACAGATCTTCAATAAAATCGCCCAAGCATTACCAGAATAAACACCAAAAACCAAAAGGACGCTTTCTCCGAAAACCAAAAGCAATATATTAAAAAAAAAAAGATCGGTTCTAAATATGATGGAATTATCTTTGATTTAACAAGTTAAGAAGAAAGGTGGTCATGTTTTGCTTCTCTGAGCAAACAATAACTCTGTTCCGTTTAATCTACAATTAAATAATGACGTACGCCACCTTTCTCCGTTTGTAAACTCATATGATTTTCAGAGTTCCCTGCCCTTTGATAATTTGGCGAAAAGCGATAAGAAAAGACGAATGAAAAAAAAACATAACTTAGTAAAAGAACAAAAGACGTGTTCAGTTATCCGTCAGATGGCGCCAGTTGACAACAAAATGATTCCTTTGAATGATTTAAAATAAATAAATACCTAATTCGCGTCACTTAGATTTTTTCTTATTATATTTCATTTTTATATTCATATTTTTATTGACTTTTTGACGCACACTTAAAAACGCACGAATTGATTCCTTTATTATTGCCTGCAATTGTTATGCTTATTTTTGGCTGTGTAGTCGGGAGAGAGAAGTTTAAAAAGAATACCAATGACGCTGCAGATATTCGCAAGTGCAGATGACGTTTTTTTTTCGTGTCGTGTTCGCGAGTCGATGAAGCGACAGAGAAACTAAACTATGCGAGTAAAAGTTGAACTGACGTCGGAGGGAGGGCGTCTAGAAAGCTGCAACACAGAAAGTTCAATACATTTGCATCTAGAAGTTAAAGAAACGTGTGCACAAATATATAGACTTGTTCATGCAGTTATGCATAAGCACATATGCACACGTACATAAATGTAAATAACTGATTTGATGCTTAGACCAGTTCAGGTAATTATGCTTTTTGGGCATTCGTTTATATATATATATATATATATATATATATATATATATATATATATATATATATATATATATAGATGAAGTGAAAGAATAAAATGAGGTACTAATCAAATTTTATTACAATTCAATGTTCAGGCAAAGTTCTTTAAAGGCCTTAACTCATGAGTTTTCAAAGAAAATCTTCTTCTCGGAGGACCATTACCGCAATGACATTACTGTATGTAATAAAAATTAAACCTTGAAAATATATTAAAAAATTATATAGAGAACAATACATAAAGGTATATAAAACATCAAATATATCGGCCCAAAACATACTATTTAGTAAAACTATACAATTCATCCAAGTCAACAAGTCTAAAATAGCTCAAGGCAAGACATCCAAGATGTTGATTAAAGAATAATCCAAGTGGTGAATGGTGGTCGAAAAGCGAAAAAAGTTATCCAGGCAGGAAATTCGTTTGCTATCGATACAGTAGATAACAGTGAAAATTGTATTTAAGGTGTATGCAAATTAATAAAACGATAAAAAAAACGATAGAGAAGATAACTCATATGAAAAGTTCAGAAAACTCACTTGGTTTTGAATATTATAATGTCCAAATTCAGAGTCTCCAATGGCCGATAGGAGTAATGCAAACCATAAAATGCAATTCGAATAAAATTAAAGTGGCGTGATGTATTCGGCTATTTTTTCTTCCGGGTCCGATAAAAATACTCAAAAGAAAAAAAGATTACACTCAAAGGCAATAAAGCTCGCGCAATCCCAGCAGACAGCAAGAAATCCGATATTGTTGAATATAAGAGACAACTCATGTCTAGATATCCTTTGGTAGATCCTTTCAATAGTGCGAATTAGGATCTTAGTTTCGAAGGGGAATTGGCTAATGAACTAGTATGCATTTGTCTGATACTAGCGCCATAGCCAAACACTCCTGCCCTCAATCGGAATTCAGAAAACTTTTAGAAAATACCAAAATCTTAGAATTTCGTACTAACAAACAAACACTCCATATATTAGAAGCCCTGTATATAAAACCAAAAAAACCCGAATTAATAGAATTAACTTTAATATCAGTAATAATATTCTAAAATGCTTATAGCTCCAAATATAGTTTCGTACTTAGTACATAATTCCCGCCAAAAACCTTCTATAAATACTAACACATGGTCTATACCTGATTAACCTCATTCCCCCGAAGATGGACCCAGATGGGTCCGAAAGTACTTGGGAGACAAATCCAAATTATGGCAAATTCATCTGCCAATTCCCCTCCGAAACTAAGATCCTAATTCGGACTATTGAAAGGATCTACCAAAGGATATCTAGACATGAGTTGTTTCTTATATTCAACAATATCGGATTTCTTGCTGTCTGCTGGGATTGCGCGAGCTTTATTGCCTTTGAATGTAATCTTTCTTCTTTTGAGTATCTAGACATGAGTTGTCTCTTATATTCAACAATACTTGCCTAGATATATACACACACACACACACACACACACACACACACACACACACACACACACACACACACACATATATATATATATATATATATATATATATATATGTGTGTGTGTGTGTTTGTCTGTGTGTTAATAACTTTACATTATCTTACACATACTTACTGACTCACGTGTTGTATTATCCGTATCCTGTCGGCGAGATCTGAACGTGCTATTGTGATGCTTTTTTCTCGGGAGGCTGGTATATTAATGTTGAAGCAGTGGCTTCTATTTGGACCATGAACGCAAAGAGTCTAAACACTCTCATCTATCCGGACCTTACAGAATGTACCAAGGATTAACCCCCTTCCCCCCACACACAAAATGCGGCCCATTGAATCGTTAATAAAATTCACAATCTACTCATATTTAACACAAATAAACTTCAATCTATGCCTGCCTCGTCCACCAAGTTTAAGTCATGAATCTCTAACAGTCTTTGTTATATCGCCGAATTCTTTGAATGTGTACCTCTGCGTTGATAAATACTGAAATTAACCTAGTGGTCGTCGAGAAGTTTTGCGGGGATGAAGAGAGGTTGTTAGGAATGGACGAGGGTTTTAGCAGGATGGGAAACGTCCCCACACTTCAAATGACTCGTGAGGATTGCTACATAGATACTTAGGTGATTGTCTCATCAGTAGGAGGCGTGCTCCTAAATGGACTTTACATTACCAGTATCCTACCCCCAACAGTTTTTTATCTGTGAGATTATTTCAAAAATATTCCTGAACTGAAGAGGATAATCACAGCCGAAATCAGGTCAATGCGAAGGAGTCGACGTATCCAGGGGTGTTTGCAATATCATAGAACGGCAGTAAAACAAAGACTGAACATTCTCTAATCTCTGGTTCAACCTGTAATCATTCACAGCAAGAACTCGTCTACCTACCACCGCTGCAAAGAACTTTCTTCCTCTGTCTACCTAAAACCAAAACGAAATTTACATGAACAGAGTTTCTTTCCAAGAACTTCCCATCTGTGGTACATGGTACCGCGGTACTTGTTCCCTCAATACTACAAAATAGTCGTCTTCAAGTCCAATGTAAACAAATACCTGTCAAGCCGTCTAC
>OY744519.1:98702877-98757877 GCA_963556195.1 Sepiola atlantica
ACAGAGATTGCAAACATTTAAGCTTAGAGATTATGCTCATTGTTTCTCTAAACTTTTTCTAAACTATGGCTTAAGATGGCCGGGGACGATCTGATTATAAATATTAATACACCCAAATAAACATTATTTTTTAATATGGGCCCGCCTCCAGGCTTGAAATATATGGTATCCTGTTGATTTGAGCGGCTCTTTTGTAACATTATTTCTTTGGTTTGGTTTCACGGCATATCAACCCTTTTCAGGTTATTTAATGCCGAATCTGGTCATTTTGATAAAAGCTTTTTATGCTTCACGTTCTTTATATTTTTAAGTATTTATTCAAAGGGTTTTGTAGAAGAAAAATGTTGATTTTGTTTTTGGCTTTGCAGAACATGATGGAGTGTTGCAAACAGAAAGGAAAAACAATAACATTAATGTTTTGCGCATTTTTTGGTCAGGAAGCCGGTATCTTCGAACATCCTGATCAAGTAGCAGCAGGTTTTACATTATTAATAAATAAAAAATATTATCCTCTCATTATAAAATTATTGATCACTCTGTTAAATGTCCTTCTACCAAACAAAACCAGAGATTATATTTATATATAACTAAATATATATATATATATATAAATAACTAATATATATATATATATATATATATATATATATATATATATATATATATATATATATATATATATAAATAACTAAATATATATATATATATATATATATAAATAACTAAATATATATATATATATATAACTAAATATATATATATATATATATATATATATATATATATAACTAAATATATATATATATATATATATAACTAAATATATATATATATATATATATATATATATATATATAACTAAATATATATATATATATATATATATATAACTATATATATATATATATATATATATATATATATATATATATATATATATCAAGGGAGGCGCGAGAGTGCTCTATCCCTTAATAGACTTCAAAAACGGCCTATGCTGGAAATCTCATTTCTTTGATCAATCATAGCTCAAAAACCAATAAACCAAATTAGTTAAAACTTTGCACAAATTTTTTTTTTGATAGGTTCTATAAGTGTGTAGAATTTCAGCATCATTAGTCAAGGCAACCCAGAGATCCAGAAAGGTCAGGCATAATTTTGTGTTATCTGTGTGTACGTACGTACGTACGTACGTACTTATGTGCAACCCTGTATCTCATCAACTATTTGATAGATTCAGCTGGTTTTGGGCAGATATAGAGGTTCTAGGGTCTAGTTGATGGCATTTTAATTTCAGTTTACCATATACCTTAGTTTTTCTAGAAAATTCCAAAAAACCTTAAAAATGACAATTGTATTGAGGCATAGTCTTCACAAAAGTAGTGAAATTCCATGATAAATGCCAGTATACTGAAATCATATGCCCTTAATAGGGTTAAGATTCATATACACTAAATGTATAAAAGCAAGGAAATTCCAAAATTTTTACACTTTTATTGTCATTAAGGGTATGCGAGCACAACAGGGCTATGTATTTTACTGGTAGGGATTTTTCTTCGGCGTACCTCACACACTTCATCCACTGATGTATAGAGATTTATACTGTAGTTATGTGATAATGAAATGGTTTGGTTAATATGTAGTCATACCCTTAATGACAATAAAAGTGTAAACATTTGGAAATTTCCTTGCTTTTGTACATTTAGTGTATATGAATTTTCACCTTAACCCTATTAAGGGCATATGATTTCAGTAAACTGGCATTTATCATGGAATATATATATATATATATATATATATATATATATATATATATATATATATATATATATATATATATATATATAGAGAGAGAGAGAGAGAGAGAGAGAGATGTTTGTGTATATGTAATAATAAATACTGTACTATATGAAATAGGATTTATTCGATTCATATGACGTTTCGGTAACATGAATACCAATTTATATTGAAATTCTAGAAAATGCTGGCGTTAACTTAGTAAAAAACATGTTAGAATATGAATAAGATAAACATAAAACCAAAAAGAAAAGTAAACAAATTAGGGAAAATTGCAATGAAGGGAAATGATTATATTTTATTTAACGAGATGAAAAAAAGAAACGGTACTTGTACAGAGAAGCGTACATATGAAAAACGCTGAAAATCGCAGTTAAATTAAATTAACCGGGAAACCCTTTGAAATGCTTATGTAACTCTTTGAAATACGTACATAAGTATTTCAAAGAGTTTTCCGGTTAATTTAATTTAACTGCGATTTTCAGCGTTTTTCATATGTACGATCAAAAATAGGTTTGTACACCAAAAATTAGCAAAAAATATCGAGTAAGATTTTTGATAAACATTTAAAATAAATCCATTATATAGTTTAATCGGGTTTGGCCATTGATTCGAGCAAAAAACACAAAATTCAGGGGGAGATAACCCAGTCTTTTATATTAACAAGTAATAAATTAATAGCATTCACCAAAATACGATGAAACTGATCTTTATTTTTAATTAAAATTCTACTCAATCGTTTTTCCTACTTTTTGGTGAGGATACTTATTTAAATCTGCAGCGTAAGTATATAATACTGTTTTTTTGTGCTATTGAGCATTTAATACGGACGCTTTTCTGTACAAGCACCAAAGAAACAATAATCATGTCAGAGACTATGTTAATAAAAGAACGCGTATGTAATAAGGGAAGATATATCGAATGAAAAGCCATCTCTACTCTATCTAATACAAGTGAAAATCATATTTTTGACAGATGTTGCCACTGACAACTATACAATCCGCGACAATCTGGTGTGATTTTGTGATTGTTTCCATTTATTGAGTTCCCTGACGAATTAGTTCTGAAAAGTAAAAAGCAAAAGAAAAAAATAAAGTATATTTCGTGCTTTTTTTTATTTATTTATTAGTGAGCACGTCACTCTATTTTTGTCGGACAGGCATCACTTGGTCTTTCCTAATGAATAATTAATTAGCCTACCACGGTTCGATGACCCTCACTTACCGTCAGTGGTGTGTATACTATGAAACTAATGAAGCTTAAGCACAAGGGGCCCTCATCCTGAATGTCCGCCGATTCCACAAACAAGTATTATTTTAATGAGTAAATTTAAAAAAAGTTTTTTTTATAGATTGTTATTTAAATAATGTTACTCTAGTGATAAGATCAATCGTAAACAAATATATAGAAGTACATAATATTGACCTTAGAATATGCTTTGATACGACTATTTTATTGATGCAATCACATACCAATATGTGTAAGTACTAAATATTGGCCTTTCTTATTAAAGAGTCATCATTTATCAAGTCCCAAAGGCCACTCGAGGATAAAGGTTAATGAGTGTTTTTCAGTTAGCTAAAGAGATCTTGCTATCTCGTACGGTTCCCAAAAAGTTAGTAAATATTTTTCGAGAAGTCGTTGTCGTATTGAGAGAGGAGATACCGCTGAGAAAAGCCTCTCGACAAATCTTGTTTTTTATTTACTTCGTACTTACAGGATGAAAATTACATGGTTTTGCAAGGTTTCCCAACTGTGTAAAAAAAAAGTATATAATTTACAATAGAATATGCTCTTATAACCATTTAATATATCCCCATAAATACAGCTATTTAAATTATGTAATTTTAAGCCAACATTTTTAAGTACTAAATATTGACCTTTGAATATGCTCTTATACTTTTTTAATGTAACCTTGAAGTAAAGCTATTGTGATGATGTAATCATAAGCCAATATTTTGAAGTACTAAATATTGACCTTTGAATATGCTCTTATACTTATTTCATATAACCTTAAAGTAAGACTATTTTGATGATGTAATCATAAGCCAATATTTTGAAGTACTAAATATTGACCTTTGAATATGCTCTTAACTTTTTTAATGTAACCTTGAAGTAAAGCTATTGTGATGATGTAATCATAAGCCAATATTTTGAAGTACTAAATATTGACCTTTGAATATGCTCTTATACTTATTTCATATAACCTTAAAGTAAGGCTATTTTGATGATGTAATCATAAGCCAATATTTTGAAGTACTAAATATTGACTTTTGAATATGCTCTTATACTTATTTCATATAACCTTAAAATAAGACTATTTTAATGATGTAATTGTACACCACTATTTTGAAGTACTAAATATTGACCTTTGAATATGCTCTTATACTTATTTTATATATTTTATATAACCTTAAAGTAAGGCTATTTTAATGATGTCATCGTAAGCCAATACCTTGAAATACTAAATATTAACCTTTCAATCTACTCTTATACTTATTCGATGGCGAATATTATCATAAGATCTTCTCACTTTTGTTCATTCAACGACTCTTAAATCGTCTCGTTTTTATTTTTTCATCTTCCTTTTTTTCTTCGTACTTTACTCCCAGTTTTTCACTTTTCTGATTTTTTCCCTTTTCATGTTTTTCTTATCCTCTACTTCCTACCTCTTTACTTCTACTTCTTTCTTTCCTTTTCTTCTTTCATACGTACACAATTTCTCTTTATTCAATTTCTTATACTACTTCCGCTTCTACTCTGTCATTTACCTTTTTTACTTCTTTTTTCTGGCTTCTTTTTCTTTGGTTTCTTTTATTCTCTTTTCTGTGGCTTCTTTCTGTTCCTCCTGTTCTTTTATTTCGTCCTTTTATCATTGCCATCTACTTTTGTAGCTCTTCATTTCTTTTTTTTTTAACTTTTTTACTTTCTTCTTTGTGTCTGCCTCCTTCTATTCCTGCTTTTTCTTTCACTTCTTCTTCTTAATATTTTTCTTTCACTTTTTCTTCTTTTTTGTCTTCTTCTCTTTTGAGCGTCTTGATTTTCTTCTCCCTCTCTTCTTTTTTCTCTTTCTCCTCCTCCTACTTCTTCCTTTTTTTTGGCTTATTCTCTTTCTCTTTTGGCTTCTTGATTTCTTCTCATGCTCCTCTTTCACCCTCCCTTTCCTTCTTTTTCTTCTTCTATTTCTTCTTTTTTCTTCTCCTCCTCTTTGTTTTCATTGTCTTCCTTCTTTTCTTGACTTCGTAATTTTCTTATTATCATTCTTAAAGAGTCTACGCAATCTGCATACGGCAATACACAATCAACGATCCTGACCCCCTCCTCCTTACCATTGGCCTGTAAGTGTTGTTCATTCCCATCGCTTCATATCATTATAGCATCGGCAAATCAATTGAATGAATTGTTTAACGGGAAATCTGAACGCTTGTTCTTTCCTTAATTGCCAAGCATACGGCGGCAGATTTAGAGCTGTTATGTCTGCTTGACTCAATTGTCGACTTGTAAATAACAGTCGTTCTAATGGCCGCACAACACAACGAATTATTTGCCCGGGTGTCAATTTTCAACTAGCAAACGCCATTTGGATTCCCGCTGAACGAATAAAATATCTATCAATCTATCTCGGTCTATTCGTTTCCTTTATAACGCCAATATATTAACACTCTTAATTCACGTGAAGATGGAAGTGACATCAAAGTGACGTCATGATACGTCACACCACCAGAATTTGAAATAAAGATGTTGGCTAACTTCAAAAACAAATATAAAAGCAAGCTAAAACACTTATTAAATCAGTTTAAGCTAAACCGAATGCTATTCTACATGGATTTCTTCAGATTAACAGTTAAAATATGAAGAGAGGATATAAAGCAGCAACGCCCAAAAGGATAACAAGAATAATATGAATATGAAAAAAGTAATTCTAATATATCATTCAAATTTTATTGTAAAAAAAATACAATCCGTTTATCTAAATGTCACTTTGATGATTTCGTAGTAAATGAAATAATGCGTTCTCATTGGTCAGTCTCTGGTGATGTAACAAAGAGCGCGTGCGCAAGAAAGAAAACATAGTTTTTATTCTTGTTCATTTTCATGTAGTAATTTAGTTTAACAATAATAACTAATAATAATACGAAAACATCATTTAAAAAAAAAAAATTACATAACAATAGCAGCAATAAAAATATTAAAACACAATACAATAATGATTCCAAGAGTGAAACTAATTTTTATTTTTATTACTTTAAAATATTCTGTGTCTTTTATTGGGTTTAGTCAACCTAAAATGTACATTCTAAATTAAATATTTTATTAATTTTTAATGTATCTTTAGCATTATTATATTATTTTACATAACTTCAGTGTGAAATAATGAATAATTAAATATTCTTAAAGACCCCCTTAGATTCCCAAATGGCGCGTGACTGTTTAATGTAATAAGGACTAAAGATGAAGCCAAGGGAGTCTCGAAGATGCTTCAAGAAGCAAATAATTATTTCGAAACATGACAATCCTACAGGATCCTGAACTTAAAGTTTTATGTAAATCTTGTTTTGTGAAAGTCCCAGTAAAAATATCCCCCTTATAGGATAGGTAAACTGGCGGTTTGTCCCAAGATGGCATAATCAATATTCAGATAGGCCAATAATCCACGAGGCGAGCCATCGCCACGTTGACCCAATCAATGTTCGTTTCTGAAACCCAACCCTAAGCACCACAACTGTAACAGAGGCTAAAATCAATTGAGAAGTCTGTAGGGTTGCGCATTGGCGCTTGGAAGGGTGTATCTCTACAGGGATCCGTTAGCTGGACTGATGGGCTTTGCAAGCTACTTGGCGTCTGGTTTGGTTCTGATCCTCAGCTGGAAATATATTGGCCGGAAGTATTGAAATTGATTAAGGCTGAGGCTCGACTGCGGAGCATTAGAAATATTTCATTTAAGGGAAGGACTTCTATCAGTTCTTCGTCTCCCGTCGGATACGCGGCTACTTTTAACCTCGTGTACTATGAATTTAATATGAGAATGAATTCAATCCGAGAAACTTGATTAAAATGACACCAAAGGATTTCTAATTTTTTAAACTGTTCGTTTTATAAGAACGTTTGTGCCAAACTTCACGCCGTTACTTATGTAACGCTCTGCATAGGTGTTCATTTATTTAAAAATACAATCGGATTTAAGTAGATAAGAAACACGAATGTACACCTATAATCGACAACGCTCATATCTAGATACGAAGAAAATTCATCACCGAAAATGTACCATTAACCGAAGAAGCCAGGATTGTCAACGTTGATGAGGACAATAGCCTGAAGAAAAATACTCTAAACAGAAATCTGAAATTATCGATCGCTTCGCGGGAATTGTGAGCCACGCTTTTCGTTTATAAAAAACCGAAACGACAATGCAGATGTTTTGCCGCTTTTGTGGAGACCGATTCATCGTCAGACTGGGGTCATGTGGCAAGGAGGGTTAAAGGTCATCAATTATAATGCAACTGTGATTAAAGAGTAAAGAAAGGAGAGACAGATTTGCCAAGCTAGTGCCTTAGTGAATAGCTACGGTCGACAACTACCATTGTAAATCATTTTCTTTTTCATATTTTAACAAATAAATTCTGTGTGATTCTTATACACTAATCTCATGATGAGCAGCCCCTTATTCACAGGTCAGTGGATTTGCCCGTAATAGCATGAATGGGTTAGTATATGATAATGTTGTAAATAAGAATAATGAAATAAGATGATGATTAGAGAAGCCTTGTTTTGAAAATGAAAGCTGAATAGCGACCAGATATTATTTATTGATAGCAAAATCTGGGTCAACCCAACCACTCTCCGGGGTTACTTCATACGAAAATAAAAAATCAGACTAGCAGAGTCTAGGCTATTGTTAAGGTGGCTTGTTCTCTGTTGGTCTAAAGTATGGTCCTGTGCAGTTCTAGGAGCTCCACCCTCCCAGGCTTTGCCTTCTCACCTTTTGAGAATTGGGTTAGTTTATTGCTAATCACCTGCCGACGGAGCTGCTCATGAAGTTTTTGGTCAGTCAGAGTGCTCTTGCACTAGGGCACTGGCTTCAAATCCTACTTCCCCGACCTTGTGTCACATCTTCCCACCGTGGGGAGAGGGGTAAATAACCAACCACAATTCTTTAAAGATCATGTTAAATTTGAACTCACGCACACCCACGCGCATACACTCTAGCGATCTATTCTCTTCCCTACAATCTATTTCTCATAGAAGAGACGTTTGTAGTCTCTCTCTCTCCACTCTATCCTTAGTTCTCGACTGAGCTGCATTTTTTAGTTTCGTCTTATAAAACATTCACAAGAAAATCGTTCTCTACTAAAATGAAATAAAATTTCCTTTCTCCATCCATGTTCCTAGCACCAGCCGCAATTCCCATGGACATAGCTTCTTTGCAAGGGATTCCCGTCTGTGGAAAACATTATCGCGGGACTGCTTCCTTTCTGATTAGAACTTGGTCGTCTTCAAATGCAATGTCCACATGATTTTGTCATAAACCGCCTCATAAGTAATAATCGGTCAATATCATTCATCAATGTTAGTAAGCCCATAATGTTCCTCATCTTTCGGTTGGCAGTCATTTCCGTCTCATCAACTTGTATCCTCGAGTGTCTCTTGGCCTTGATAAGTGGTGACCCAATAGTATAAAAATGCTAGTTAGTCTCTCCCCCATCTCTTCACTTCTCTTTCTATTTTTTCTGTGGTTTCATATACTATTTTGTTTACCTTAGAAACGTATACAGCAATAAAGAAATACATATCGTTCCAATTAACGCGGAACATTCTTTCAGCGTTGCAAATCCATAACTTTTTTGTTGCGGATACAAGCAACGTTACTGTAATAATGCAAACGACTATTTTACCAGTAAAACTCATTCCTTATGCTTTTTTTTGTTTTTTTTACTGATGAGTTACCACTTATAAGGCCTGAGCCACTCGGAAGATAAAGGTTAATGACTTATCGGACGGCTTATGACAAGTGTTTATTAACATTAGATTTGAAGAGGACCATATCGTAGTCTTCAAGGAAGCAATCTTGTGGCAATGTGTTCCACACATGAGAAGGAACTCTTTTCATCGAAATTCCGTTTGTTATTAGGCACATTGAGGAATAAAGGACAGTGTTGGTAGTTAGACGAGTTTTTGCTATGAAAGTTGTCCATGGTCGAACCAAAGATTCAAACTCAATTGAGCACTTCCCATGGAAATAACGATAGAGTAGACGGACGCTATTACTTATGTAAGAAAGGGGCTGTAGAAAACAGGAGATATCATCCCCCATTAGATAGCGAAGTTGATTTTGAACTCTGTCAAGGCAAGTAAGAGTACTCTGAGCGGCCCATCTCCAGATGTGGCAAAAGTACTCCATCCTAAGACGTATTTGACTCTTACACAGGTATAGGATTGTACCAGGAGTCAGGTAATTTCTGGATCGGTAGAATAATTCTACCATTTTTCTAACCACTTTAGCAACATGTTTGGTATACGAATTGTATTTTAGATCTGAAATGAAAGTCGACCCTAGGAGCTTATGAAAACCTTGTATTTCTTCAACTGTTTATTTCAACTTATGCAAAACAAGTTTGATGGTGAAAGAGGGAAGCTTGATTTTAGAGACGTTAACAGTGTTATTGTAAGGTTGGGAATTGTTGGGCATTCATGACTGAAACTTGATGGACAAGTCAGGCATAGGCTGAAGTTTATTTCTAGCAAATATGGTTTGGTATACATATGTGTGTGTGTGTGCGTGTGTGTGTTGGTGTATGTATATATGTATATATATATACGTATATGTAAAATACATACAGTCATACATTTTTATTTTATTTATTTATTTATTAATTTCTTTCTTTATTTCTTTTTTATTATTATTATTATTATTATTATTATTTTTTTTTTTCGTTCGATTCTATATTATTATTTATCTATATTATTAGACACACACAGCCACTTGCACCTGCTGCTAACTCGGACACGTGGTTGCACATGTTGCCCGCCTTACATATAAACTAGAAATCCCGACCATTATATACCACGACTGCACATAACAAAATCTAATAATATAGATAAATAATAATATAGAATCGAACGAAAAAAAAATAATAATAATAAAAATAAATAAATAAAGAAATTAATAAATAAATAAAATAAAAATGTATGACTGTATGTATTTTACATATACGTATATATATATACATATATACATACACCAACACACACACGCACACACACACATATATATACCAAAGGCTCTATTAACGACGCCCCACTCCCATGCCCAGGATTCCTCACCCACCCAATTACATCTGCTACTACACACACACGGTAAACAAATTTATAGAACGAAATTAATTAAAACTCTAAAGGGATATAACTCCCACAAACAAAGCCTGACTCAGCCTTTACCACCGAGATAATAATTATTCAGTATATTATTAACCAAAACAAACAACAACGTTATATATAAAAAAAATAAAAATAAATAAATTACTCAGTATATTTACTAACCAAAACAAACAGCAACGGTTAAAAATAGTAAATAATAAATTATATAAAAAAATAAAATAAAAAATAAAAAATAAATAAACAAACCTCTACAGACTGCTACTAAAAACAAACCAGCATTTCCGACCCCGGCTTTTGGCAAAAAACACACTCCAACGAGTGGCTGTATTTATTTTATTTCTGAGGATGAGGGATACCCTCGAAAATTAAAAAATAATAATGAAAAGGACACACTCCAACCTAACACCACGGTCAACGATACACTGGTAAATAAAAAATTTTTTTTGAAAATTATTGACTTTTCAATATTGTCACTTTGTTTTTACGATTCCACGTGTCGTATATGTGTCACTTTAACAACGCATTGTTATCGCCTCCAAAATATTATCCTTATATATATATATATATATATATATATATATAGAGAGAGAGAGAGAGAGAGAGAGAGGGGGGGGGGGAGAGAGATTGGACAGTAAATTCTTATTAATAAGAGCTTGCAATTTATTACTGAAATATAATTTTTACAAAAAATGGATATAAGAAAATTTATAGCATAATGTTTTATTTAGAATCCAATATGAGCTCCAGCATTCACCACCAGCTATTCTTGTTTTTTTTTATACTAATGGGTCACAACTTATCAAGGCTAGATAAAAGCTGCAAGACAGATAACACTTTTAGAAAACTATACTTCATTCGGCCACGCAGTCGAGGACGGTACCTGATCTGCGCCTCTCCCTTTTATTGCGATTACAAATAAGCAAATAAATAAATCAATGAATACACAACCCCCCTCCTCTAAATCCAAGCTTTTCAATTTGTGGCTCACTTCTTGATTGTCATTGAAGAAAGACGGATTTCTTTTCTTGTTTCGCTATTTTTTTTTTAAGTTGATCCGCCTCGCTGGTTAAAAATGATAGTTTTGTTATGAAGCCCTTTTCTCTCAAGTGTTGGCTTCATCTCCTTGACGTGTGGTTCTGCCTGGGGGGTCTCCCTTCTTTACTGTGGTGTGGCTCTTACGATGAAACACCGCGATATATAACTTTGTCCCCCCTCACAGTCACAGACCACACTCTTATGTCTCCTCCCCTTCAATTGAATCAGTTCTCCATTCTTCTTACTTACGTTGTGGATGCACAGAGGACACACCGAGGCGCTTTCGAAGGGGTTCTCTAACAACGGACGCACAAAGGCGCACACCTACGCTCTACACGCTGAAAACGCGATTTTTTAAAAAGCCCATTCAAAACCTTTGCTCGTTTAAATACGATCGCGTAAGATAATTCAAAAAGTATTAAATATATATTTTCATTAATCAACATATATATAAGTATACACTGGATGATGCATACGTATATGTGCTTAAATATACTATCCACTTGCTTCCTACTGCAGCAACGTTAAACATGAAGTCAGTTAAAGTGCGGAGAGAAGGAAAGCCAGCTCCCCAAATAGACGTCTCTGGAAGGCTACAAAAAAGGTCTGGTTCGTACTCACCCTCCTCGGTCTTTACACCCTATTTAAAATTTCACAACTATTTTGGCTGGTGCCATCACTTTCCTTTTTTTGGGGGGGGGGCAGTTTATGACATTTTTTGCAGTTTCAGATTCCTAGGTTTCATGTGGTGGTGTTTTTTTGTATGTTTTTGTTTCATTTCTATTGCAACTTACATGTGACTGGTTAGCGTTCGTCGTTTATTTGGTTTGGTTTCTGCATTCGAGGATTTTCCTTGAAATTTATTATTCTTATTATTAGTGTATTCCCGCTTTTTTAGCGGTGTTGGTATAGCACCTAGAAATGCCAATTTTCACCTTTAGCTAGTTAGTATGAAGAAAAATTGTGTGTGCAATTTTTGTGGGAAAATACGCTACTGTATTTGCATGAGAGAGTAAGTAACTACGATGAAGGTATTTATGTATTGTTTATATTGACAAAAAATAGGAAATCATGTTTTCAAGCAAAAATAATTTGCTTTTGAACTAATGCCGAATACCCTTTATGTCTAACTTTCTAGCGGGTTATAAAAAAAGCACTTAGTTTAAAAAAATATTTATGTAATGTTTTTGTTATTATGTTATGTTTATTTCTTTAAATATTTAGCACACTTATCCAGTAAAAAAAATCCTTCAGACTTACGCGAGATTCAAACTCGGGTATTGACATCATAGAATCTAGTGTTTTAGGAATGTGTAGTCTGCCTATTCCTTTTTTGTCAATCAATCACATTTATTTGTTTGCGTACGAACAGCTATACTCCAAAACACCGTAACTTTTTGATAGTATATAGATAGACTATTATTATTATTATTATTATTATTATTATTATTATTATTATTATTATTATTATTATTATTATTATTATTATTATTATTGTTATTATTATTATTATTATTGTTATTGTTATTGTTATTGTTATTGTTATTATTATTATTAATTATTATTATTATTATTATTATTATTGTTATTATTATTGTTGTTGTTGTTGTTGTTGTTGTTGTTGCTGCTGCTGCTGCCGCTGCTGCTGCTGCTGATGATGATGCTGGTGGTATATGTTAATTCGCTTTTCTTGAGTTTGTATTAACACCTTTTTATTTCCTTTTTGTAGATCTTCGTCTTCGTTCTGATGAAATCTGCCTTGGAATCAACACGAACGACTGCAGCGTCGACAGTGATATCACCGACGGTACGAGCATGTCCCCACGACATTCCCTCTCACCAGACAGCGACAGTAAACTCGGTTGCAAAACGACAGACGAGTTTGTCAACGGCAGCGGGGCGGCCAACAAAACCCGACGCCGGCGGACGGCCTTCACGAGCGAACAGTTGTTGGAACTGGAGAAAGAGTTCCACAGCAAGAAGTACCTGTCTTTGACGGAGCGATCGCAGATTGCGCACAACCTGAAGCTCAGCGAGGTGCAGGTCAAAATCTGGTTTCAAAACCGCCGGGCCAAATGGAAGAGGGTGAAGGCCGGCATCGTGCACGGTCGTCACGGCGGCGACCCTAGCAACAAACCCAAAATAATCGTACCGATCCCCGTACACGTAAACAGAATGGCTATCAGAACTCAACATCAGCAATTGGAGAAATCTATTATTAGACCAATGTAACATATATTATTTTTCTTTGGACTATTGTCCACGTCAACGTTAATTTTTTTTATATGTATGCCATGTTTCGGGTGTTGTGCTCTCCGGCCTTCTTCAGGTGTATGGTTTATTTATGTACGGTGACGTTTATTTCCGTACTTAATTATTACAAATCTTATGCATGTTGATTCTATATGTACGCTTAAATCAGATTTAAGTGAGTAAGATATATCAACGTATGTACGTAATCTTTGAATACCGATTCTTAATGTAGAATTGAATAATCTATCGAACTCAGTATTACAGCTATGCAGTAATATTTTTATCCAGCCAATAAGTCTGTCTACGCTGGTCTGTGTTTAAATAACACATATCACACAAAGAGCGCGGATTACGACGTCCGATCTGTTTAGTGGTCGGAGAAAAAAAGAGGTCGATTTTATCTTTCATCACTTCTTTTTTTTTTCATGCTGACGCCCAACTGTGATCACGTGATCCTTAAACCCGTTTGGTATTTTGCGCGTGCACTCTGTGACTTATATGTTCCTATATATTTTACGATTTCATAAGCGGGCGTTTTCAGTTTAAGTTCGCGTAAAGAGGTGGGGATGAAGTTTGTGCCGAAGGGAGGATAGATTGGATCCGCCCTTTCGTTTTTCGGGTCCTGGTGTTGTTTGCTTGTGAGGCTTCATTTCTTATATTTATAAGGAAAGCACACCACGCCTATCGTGATTCGGGATACTTTCTCCTGGTAGGTTATTCATTCGAATTCGTTTAGGATATCTCCTGATGTATTACTCATCTTTCAATCAAGCTATCTGACTTTCTCGAAAGGATTCGAAATTCGAATAGGTTAGTCTGACACAAAACCATTAAATGTTTTTAATGGATATCGAGAAAAGGACCAGCAGTAGAAGGATTGAAGAGAAAACACCACAAAAAGAAAGGAATCAACACATTGAGAGTATATTGTATGCCATTGACACTGCTGGTTTAGTACAATAAGAATTGGCTAGTGTTCGGGAGAGCAGGGGAAAATGTACACGATTACAGGTTTTTAGAGCCGTCTGTAATTAAAACAATATATTTTCTTTTATTCTGACTATTTATTAAACCCAACTTGAAAATTAGAATGAACTCGTTTGAGTGTAAGTCTGTAAATTACTAGTCTGAGTGTAAGTGTAATGATTACGAGTTTGAGTGTAAGTCTGTAAATTACTAGTCTGAGTGTAAGTGTAATGATTACGAGTTTGAGTGTGAGCCTGTAAATTTTGTTTTTGTGTCTAAGTGTACGTGTCCCAATCTAAACCGAATGTCATGTGTAAATAACTTTATGTATATATATGTAGGTTAGAAAGAGACAAAGAAAGAAAACAGAGACAGAATTAAAAGTTTTCTAAAGCAAAACATTCCTTATAACATTCACCAACATTTTTGGAGTTGCATATCACCTTGTTCTGTTTCGTTTCATATTATGAGAGAGCGTCGGAAAGGTCTCGACTTTACCATGAAAGACAATATCATGGGCTGAAAATAAGTTGAATATGAATTTGCAAATTTGGTTCATTCTGAAAGTAAATCTGAAATTTAAAAGAATAAAACGACAACATTGGACTTTAAAAAAACTTTAAAATAGTGAATGATGACAATTGTCAACTCACGTCCAAATAAATAATAAAAATGGCCGCTAAAATTGTAATGTGGACAATTTATAGTTATTATCGTGATGCGACAAAATAACATTATGTTTTCAGAAGTACAAAATAAAAGTTGGTAAAGGTATTTAATCAAAAACTACACCATCTACTAAATTTCAGTTTAAGTTGATTTTTTAAAAGTATTTTTAATCATAAAATACAAACTAAAACTTATTTGCACAACACATTTTCTCGTGGTTATGAAACCAGAGATATTTGCACCCTTGCATGCATATAGCAAATAATGAAGATTTTTCGACCAACTTTTTTTTTCTTAGAACCTATGAAAACCTGCAAAAAGGTTCATCAATGTTTATAACCACTTATATTTTCATAGGATTAGAATCAAAAGAAAAAGCAATAAAAACAAAATAAATACAAGAAATACAAAATACACAAAGCAAATCAAAACATAAAAATCAACTAAAAATGAATTTTATTGAAATTAAAAACAATTAAGAATTTAAAAAAGTGTTTACTTAATTTATTCTCATCGGGAATTATCTCCCTTATCTGTGGTAGGATTGCTATTAATGTCTGCATTAGGGATTCTATTAAATGCAGGGATACAAATATCTTGTTAATTAACTTATTCTAATCTGCAAATCCATTCCATGTATTCACAAATTAATACCTCACATTTTATTACGATTTCGTTTCATTTGTATCATTGTAATACGTATAAATGGTGTGCGTAATTAACAACACAAGGTTCAAATTCGGCCGTCAAAGATCGTCTGTTCGGCTATACGATAAACTATTATACTATCTGATAAAATTGAGATATTTCTGTTGGGGTTAAAAATGTCTCTATGCAACGAAGAATCGGATTGTACTCGTTGGAATTATCAAGTGTAAATAAATTTAAAAATATAGAAATGGCATAATACTTGATTATGTGCCATTTTGTTTTATATTCAGATTTCTGACAGTCTGCTATTATAGAGATAACAACCTATTTAATAAATCCAACACAAAAAACAATAACAAATATTTTATTGCTTTCTCTATAAAAACAGAATAAAAAAGACTAAATATTATCGAACAAACTGTTGTGTGGTTTTAACTTATGATCTCAGGTGTGAAACTCCGATGAATATTAAGACAATCTTGAGATTGGTTAGAAACTCTAATTCGACTTTTAATTATTATAAAACAGAAGAAAAATTAAGGTTTATGCAAGTGGCAAATGACGTCAATTCCGTTAACAGCCGAGAAAAAAACTGGCTCATTGTGGCTGTTTTCTGTATTTACGGTTTTAATCTGTTTTGTTAAAGAAAACAAAATGCAGAACAAACATAATTATATAAATAAATAAAATATGTGACAAAAATTGTTTTATGCATTTCATTTTATTCAAGCTTCATCATTAAACTGGGATAATTGCATTTATATTCAATTTCAGGTTTTCCAACTGACGAAATTTGTTAATTTTTAATGGCGTCTATCTACGTCACTGAAATGAGACTTCTATTTTCATTTTATTGTTTTTTTTTGTCGAAATATAAAACCGTGTTTGACGAACATTTAATAATAATTAGACACACTTGCGACACTTAATAAGTGAAAGAGATTACGACTCTATTGTGCTGTCAAATTGAACTATTAAATAAAGTTACACATTTTACTATGGAACGAAAAACAACAGTTTTTGTTTAAAAACGAGAATTATCTCCCTTACTCTTGTTTGGTTGTAAATTCAGAATCTAGAGTTTAGATTGAAAACAGAGGAATGCAACGGCCATAACGAGGTACATGGTCGCCCCAATGTAGTTTTTAATAATAATAATAATAATAATAATAATAATAATAATAATAATAATAATAATAATAATAATAATAATATCGACTGAACAAATACCCCAAGCATGACTAATTAAATGTCTGACAAAATTATCAATTTTATATACAGAAAGGAATAGAAACATGTAGATAGGAGTTGACGAATGGAGGGTAACACCTGACTGAGATACCAATACAGAGATGCATTTTCCAGGGGGACTCACTCTCACCACTACTGTTTATCATAGCCATGATGTCAGTCAACTACATACTCAAGAAGTGCAAAAGACAAAAAGAAAGTACAACACCCTCATGTATATGGACGGCCTGAAGCTATTAGCAAAAAACAAAACAAAAATGAACTAGAAAAGCTAATACACACAACCGAAATGTTCAGCCACGACATTCGAATGGAATTCGAGACGGAAAAGTGTGCACTACTAGAGATAAAAAGGGGAAAACCAAGAGGAAATAAGGACACTTGGCGAACATGACACTTATAAATATATATGATTTTTGGGAGCAGACGCCATCATATAAACAGAAATTAAAAAGAATTGTGAAAAAAGATTATCTGAGAAAGGCAAGAACAATCTTAAAAAACAGATTATATGGAAGAAAACTGATAAAAGGAATTAATCCTTGGTCAGTATCCCAAATAATATATTATGGAGTCTTCATAGGTTAAACACAAAATAGGAAAATAATGAGCATGCACAATGTACTACACCTGAAATATGATACTTGCCGATTACGTAAAAAAGATAGAAAGTGAAGAAGATTGGAAATTATAAATGAAGGTGTTGATGACACGAAAAGGAACTATGAATATAGATAACCCAAAAGACTGAAAGACTGCAAGAGGCACCGCCAAAAAGAACAGGGAACAGTAAAATTGAGAACAAAAAGGCGAAAAAAGAGAAATGGGAAAAGAATGCAGTTACATGGACGATTCATACGACTGACAAGAATAGAGGCACATAAAAAAAACAGATAGAAATGGCTACGACAAAGATATCTGATCAGAGAAAGGAAATCGCGACTGACAACCGCACAGAACAACGCAACCAGAACAAAGCATATTTCAAATCGACAAAAGTCATGTAAAACAGTGAATGTAGACTCCGTAGACAAAGATGTAGAACGATAACTTAAATAATAAGTGAATGCTGCAAACTAGCCCCCCCCCCCCGAATAGAAAAACAGACACAACTGCGTGGGGAAGACAGTCTACTGGGAACTATGCAAATACCTAAACGTTTAACATGCAGAACAATGACACAGCCACAAACCGGGGACAATGTTAAAATGAAAAACAAAAAAAATCCTCTGGGACTTGGAGGTACAAACAGATAAACTCATCACAGTAAAGAGACCGTGTGTGATAATAATAATATACAAGAAGAAAAAAACCCTGCTGAATCGTAGTTTTCACCGTCCCAGCAGTTCACAGGGTAAAGATCAAGAAGGCATAAAAACGAAGCGAATACATGGAAGGTACCAGAGAACTCACAGGAATATCGAACATGGAGAAAATCATTGCATTACCAATAAGTGTACGTGTATTAGAAGCAGTTCCGAAAATAGTATTGAAGAAATTGGAATTGAAGGATAGATTGAGAACATGAAACGCACGCCAATGATAAAAGCAACCGAAATCTTACGGAAAATCTTTGAATGCGGAAACCAACCTATATAAACAACGAACACTAACAAGGCACAGGGAAGTTGAAATAGAAATGGAAGAAAATAGAGAAAGAATATCACAAAACAACTGAAAAGTCCGGAATCTCCCTAATGAAACACACACACACACACACACACACACACATAAACACGATCGCGCGTACATATATTGAAACCAATCTAATGTCAAGTAGGATGAAGAACCGAGGAAGGAAAGCGCCAACTAGACCTCCACTGGAAAAGTGCGGAAACTACTTGCCCCTTTGAGAGGCTTATTCCCACTCAAATTCCAGAGAAAACCAATATTCGTTCCCACCGGGAAATATCAGGTAAACGGCTGTTATGATACCACAAAATGATTTGAAACGTTTATCTGAGGACGCGGAGAGTGCTGGAAATCAAGGGGGACTTGTTGTCACTGGGACTCAATGTAACAGCACTTGTTATTGCTAGCGATCAACTACTGATAACAATTTTGTGCTGTTATGCTGTTTACAAGGGAAGCTTAGTATAGCTGATAATATTAAGCAGGGACCCTTTCTTATTAGCGAACAAAAGAACATCCGACATTCCCTAACAAGATGGACGCTAACGATTTGACAAAAAAACGATCAGCAGCTGCCGAAGTTGATTTCACCTCGATTGTAATATTTCAATGCTTTTCGCTTTAAAGTATCTGACTTTTCTTTTTATTTCTCCTTTTTTTTCTTTTTTTTCCATTTTTCTTTTCCTTTGAAATTTCTTTCTTTTTATTTTTTTATCTTTAATATTTTCTTTCCTTTCCTTTATGGTTTCTTTTTGCTTAATTATGTTTTTTTTTATTACATCGTTTTTACTTTAATCTAGCAGGACCCGTGCCCCGGAGTTGCCCGCGAGATCAATGTTTGTGGTTGAGAGGAGGGGGAGGGGTACATTTTGTTGTACTTTTTATGGATAGGTATTCAGAAATTTGCAGTCGTGATGTAAGCAATTTTGACTTTCCGGAGAAAGTCGAATCAAGTTCCGATGTTTTTACACAATACGAACCGAATTAAATCGACATTGGAACTGCTATCCCCGAACGAAAATTCAGATTTTTTTTTTGAATGGGGGGGGGGGGGGTGTTACATGTAAACAACCTAAAAAAATATCCGCAAGACTTACTTTCCTATATAAATTTAATATAAAATGAGCATCCACTTCCTGGCCAGTTGATGTTAAATCGAATCATGAAAATACCCTCGCTATTTATACTTAAAACACAAAAGAAACTAAAATGGATAAGTAAAATAAAATGCCCCCTCCTCATACTTCCACCCCCAAAATGACACTCTAATCGATAACATGTCTCGATATATAGATAACTGGTCAGAAAGTGGGTGTTCATTTTACATTTAATGTATATAAGTAAGTGATCCCCCACTTTAAAATGTAAAATATTTCATTTTTATTAAAATTCCTACTTTGCGAATTTTGTTTCCGGCAGTTTACTTTTAATCGCCCCAAAACAGAATAATTTTAAGATTTTTAGAGGCTAAACTACGCCGGGTGTGATAGTAAAGAAATACCATAAAATCTTCTCTCATTTATATCTAAAACAGAAAAAAACTAATTTGGATGAGGAAAAAATAATGCCACCATCCCAATTTTCCCGTCCCAAAATTGTGAAACCATTCGGCGATAATTCTCGATTTAACGCTACAATATTTAATGTTTTTTAAAATTCATTTTTGAGGAATAAATCGTATTTGAATCATGCCAATCACTGACAATGGATTCCATCTGTGAGTGTTTTTTCTTCAGATGCAAATCAGGCTTCCTGTAGAATATTTACACATGTCAAATGCGTGTTTCTTCAGATTACAATCGATGTAATAAATAGATTTAAAGTCGAAATAGTTCCTTATTAAATATTATTGCAAAAACAACAAGCTGAAACCGTTTGTATCGTCTATACACAATTTTGTATCACATTATTTATACTACTTTACAGACACCAGAGACTCCACTTTAACGTAACATTTATTTTACCTAATAAAAATAAAATAAACAAAATAGTTACAGTAATTTTAGAAATATTGAAAATGCTAGTGGAAGGGTGTATTTTTATAAAAATTATTTTTGTTTATAATCAATGTTATTGTATTCGTTCGAAATTTCGTCTCTGAAAAAATCATTTTAGACGTAGGCAATTTTTTTGTTGTGTGTTGTTAATGTTTTGTTATGTGTATGAATATACATGTTAAGTATTTTTTGTTCGGAATGTTTTTATTAACGAAACGAAACGAAATTTAATGCTAAGAATAGTTTTGTAAGCCTCGCATAACGTGTAAACATAAATTAAAAATGAAGGCCTAGAACGTGATAAAAGTAAGATTCGATGGCTCAGAAAGTACATGTAAAATATGTTTTGTTGTTCATAACTAAACAAAAGCATAAGTTTACTGATGAAAATTATTGTAATAAGCCTTTCAGAACAGAATTTATTATAAAGTGAAGACAGAAACTTACGATAACTTGTTAAGCGAGGCCATTTTGACTGAGGGGATCTGCTTTTTAAAATATCGGAAGTGAATGATGAAATTGGATTAATCATAAATTTGAACTGGTAATATTTAATAGAATTTATGAGCACTATTTCCGGGCGATTTGCTGAATGGAGAAATAGAAGACGCCATATTATAATTTCATTTTTTCTTGTTTAGCATTCGGCAATTACATTCTTTTATACATAAAAATTGTAATTAGCCAATTAAAACGCCGTAAAAATAAGAACATAAGCTTAAGAGAGCGGTCTGTATTTACTTTGGGTTATAAGTTATAATGGATAAAAAAGAATATACTGGAATTAAAAAATGAAACAATGACGGTCGGAGCTGGAAAATGTATCCAATAAAAGAGAAGTCCCGGTGATAAATGAGGTAATGGTAGTAGATTTTAGTGCGTGAGTAAAAATGACCCCGACTTCCTCGAAGTATGACTTTTTGAGAGAGTCGGGTAGGTCGCAATTAATGTACGAAATCATAAAATCAAATGAAACTGACTGATAATTTACGGAAACACGTATCAGTTATTGGCATGAAGCCTGACCATATTGGAATTCTATATGGCGCCTGTGTTTATAGTCCTTTATAGAGTTTACTTTATATATATATATATATAAATAAAAATTTTCCTTCTTTTATCCCTTTTATTTATTTTTTTCTTTTAATTTATTTTTCTTTGTCTTACCTTTAATACTTATTTTTTTCCAAATTGATTCCGTTTAGCACATTACGTCTTATTAACCTACTTGGCATATGGTCGGAGTCTTCGCTAGTGGGCTGAGAGATCGGAGTTCAATCCTCGATCACGTTAAAGACTTAAAAATTGTACTTGATGCCGCTTTGCTAAACACTTAGCATTATAAAGTAAGGATCAAGGGTAAGTGGAGTAATACTAGTAAAGGAGTGGTGCCCTTCTCTGCACACCTCAATGTAGTAGCCTTCGGGTCGCCCTCGACCATGATCAACTACTTTACCTTTACTTTTACATATAATTATCCTTCATTTTCTCGCTTGTTTCCTTTCTTTCCCTTTTACATCTTATCATTCTTCATTTCCTATTTTATAAATTTATTTTTTCTTTCTTCCATTTCCTTTCTTTCTTGTCGCTTCTATTTTTTACTAGCTGTAAATACCTAGACTAGAATTCTTGTGATTGTGACTTTTTGTTTTGCATTTCTCACTGAAAATCCTTTGCAAAAAGTAATGCAATAACTTAATGAAAATTGTTTAAAACTTTAAATGTACCATCTGCGTTTCATTTAGTAAGCACGTCAATTTTCTAAATGATGTGACGCTGATGATGATAGGTCGATTTCTAGGAGGGGGGAGGTCACCCCACGGTAATACCCATGCACTACAAAGAAACAAAACAAAGAAAAGTTCATTATATTTTACTTAAGCCGAAACACTTTTCAATCTGAGTAATTTAGGTGACTGAAATAAGAATTTACATAAATTTGAAAAATCCTCATGTTTAAAAAGGTTGAATGTTTTGAAAGTTATCTACACCGGAGAATTGTATAGAGATTAAAACAACATTACGTGATCAAATATAGTGACTCATTGGGTAAATATGTCAGTATTAGAAATAAGCACATGACGATGACGAATTTAGTTGATGACAACTGATTTTGTTTAGTCATTTTTAACAAGAGAAATAATACTGGCATCTATGGATTGGAGCTTCTGGCAACAATGAGTGAACAAGCATCATGGCGCTCGAACTTCGTGAATGTTTCATCATCAGGTAATGGATAGCCAAAAGAAAGCGAAGATACCGATTTAAATATAAACGAGCAGTTTATTTGTTATTTTTTAGTTTAAAGTTTGTATTCCTATACGACGAGTAGCGCGTCAGCCATTTTGGATCCAACAATCGAGGATTTAAAAAGATCGTTTTTCTATGTAAGAGAAATGTGACAAATGCTATTAATCTTTGATTCACTCCAAGGGAAAATCAGTTTCCTTAGAAGGTTGATTTTCATAAATTATGTTAAAAGTAGGATAGTTAAAAAGAAAGTGGGAAGAAACGAACGAAATGTATTTATGAAATATACGTTTGAAAATATCAAGCAAACGAGAACGCTTTAAAAGGTAAATTTCAGCATCGGCTAAGAAAACATGTGACTCTGTTGCTACCATTTTCAATAAAGAATGAGCTAAGTTTATTTTTAGTTGATTAAAAGGTATTGTTATTTATTGGTTTCATTCGACAACCTATAAATATAATTCCGACTTTATATTTCTCCTGTCTGTAGCAAACATATTGACAACAGTAAGACACTGTAAACGTAATTACACTATGCGAAATGTTTTCTTTTTTATTTGTAATTATTCAAGATAACGACGGTGTTCCTTTCGCCATAAATGAAAAAGGATCCTTTAAAATAATCTACGTTTGTAGCATGTGATATAAATACACGTGGAAGTGAAAATAAAACCTATTCACTAATATTATGATAAACAATTAATTGAAATAAATTAATACTTAAACGGCAGAAATAGGGAAGGAAATGTCGAAATTTTATTATTTTTATTTAGGGCATATAATATCATGCTTTTGATTAGATCAGTAAAAGGAGCGAAATGAATTATATCCGTGCCAATAACATAGTAGAAGGAACAAAACGAAACAAGAGGATAGTTCGAATCAAATATCGATATGTCAAACAGATTGCTATTTAGGTCTGACTTTGAAACTCTCATAAGATAACGTACACTCTGATACACCAACATCCCACACAGTGTAGGCATACAGGCCTACTGAGAATTCCTTCTTAACCACAACTTCACTAATGACTAGATAAAGGATATATTCAGCTTAAAACACTTCATCCTCACACACAATCACTTCCATCTCAACAACCAAAACTACCTGCAAGTCAAGAGCACCGCTATGGACACTAAAATGACCCCTAGCTCTCCCAACATATTTATACATGTAGTAGAAAACCAACTACGGTAAAACCTCCAAGTCAAACCCTCTGACTACTTCATTTGGCCACACACTAACTTATTAGACTTTTAGTATCACACTAAAAACTACAATTATACTATCCAATTCACCATGGCACACTCACATAGCTTTATCTCATTCCTAGATGTTACAATAAAATCCCACAACAATAGACTATCAACATCCATATAAACAAAACCTACAGACGACCAAACATTCTAAATTTTAACAACAACCACTCACTAAACCTACAAAATCCATTATATACAGCTCCTGTATACGCATTAAACGCATAAGCTCTGACACCTAAACTATACACATCACAATACCAAACTAACAGAACAATTCATCAGTAGCCAATACCCCATTAAATACATCAAAGAAGCCATAAACAAAGCAACACACATAAAGAGACAGAAACTCCTCCAATATAAACAAAAAAACTAGTAACCATATCCCATGTTCACACGTGCACAAACTCACAAAAAACCTCATCAAAGATTTTAATAGCCTGCCAACAAATCTCATGAAATCTACCTTTCACCTACCTATCATTAATACAATCAGTCAACTACCTAACCTGGAAGACATACTTACCTCCTCACAGAAACACACATATGATCTCCTACAACACGGTAATTATAAATGTAATACACCCAGATGTCTCGTAGCACACATATAAACATCATATCTTATTTCTCTAACCCAAATACCAATATCCAGTTTGAACTCTTTTACCTCACAGGCGACAGCCCCAACATTATATAGTATATCTACTGTGTGTTGGCATCCGTCAGTCGCAACGACTACGGATCAGCGCCGTATTGAGATGTTGCTTGTGTGCATCATTTTGTGTGACTATAGAGAACAATTCTTGATTTACATGGTCTACTACAGCGTTGACATACAAAGGCTGTTGTGTAATGTGCCACTTCGGCTGGTTGGTCTGGCTGTAGGCTCTCTCTTCTTCTAGCTCTGTTCGCAGCGTTCTCATCGTGGAGGGTCTTCTCACTGATGATCATTCCCTGGCGTATCTGTTTCCCTCAGGCAGGTCTGTCAGTTTCAGAGGCTTCCCATGTATTAATGTACATTGAGCAAGCCTTCATACCTTGCTTGCAGACATCCTTGAAGCGGAGATGGGGACAATCCCTTTTTCTTAAGCCTGAGGCAAGCTCGCCGTAGAGAAGGTCTTTAGGGATGCGCCCATCATCCATCCTGCGCACATGGCCCAGCCAACGAAGACGTTGCTCACGCAGTAGGGAGTAGATAGATGGGATGCGTGCTCTTTGCAGAACATCAGTGTTACTCACTCTGTCCTTCCATGTGATATCAAGCATCCTACGTAGACACCTCATATGGAAGACCTGGAGTTTCCTATCCTGTGTTGAGTATGTGGTCCAGGACTCACTTCCATACAGTAAGACACTGAGAACGCACGTTCTGTAGACGGCCATCTTGGTAGAAGTGGTAAGGTGGCTGTTTTCCCAGACACTTTTACTTAGTTTAGAGAGAGTTGTGGATGCCTTACCAATCCTTTTGTTGAGCTCTACGACTAATGAGAAAGTGTCTGAAGCAGTGGAGCTTAGGTACTGGAACTGGTGAACGACATCCAGTGGTGTGCCTTGGATTGAAATGCTGGTGGGCAGGCGGTTGCTTGTCCCATAACTTGGGGTTTCGTCTGGCTGATGGTGAGGCCGAACAGGCTACAAGCACCAGCAAACCTGTCCATCAGTCTTTGGATACCGTCTTCTTTGATGCGATGCTATGGCTGCATCATCGGCAAACAGCCTGTTCCTTATCTATACTACTTGTTATAACGGAGGTCATAAAGTTTCCAAGTTAACAACCACAAAATATCTATTCAACTAAAATCCTCCCACGCGCTAATGGCAGACAACTACAATCTACTAGGGCACACATTGATTAACATAAACACCCCTTAATAAAATTTTAATTTCCCTAAACTAAAATAGGTAAACAAAAAGAAATTAAATGGATCCTCAAATTCAACACACACATCACAGGACTTAACACATTCCTATGAAACTAGAACTCATACAACTACTTCTACAAACGATAACAATTCCACAGAACATTTACAGTTTTCTCCTTCTTCCCTCCACATACACATAATAATTGGGGTACCATATTGCAAATAATAATAATACATACCAACATTGCTACTTAAATATAGACGAGATCATAACACAAGCTCTTATATTCTAGAACACATTAATTAAAATCAGTATAATCTCATTACGATACCTTAGAATACAACTAAAATGTAAATAGACAAACATAAGTAATTAATAAATAAGACCCTATTTTATGTGACATACTCAATAAACAAGTAAACCATTAGTCCATACAATACAAGCGCAAACTAAATACTGTTCAAAGGCTGTAAGTTTGATTAATAATTAAACCACCGTAGATACAGGAAATACACACACATACAAGCTTTATACGCTAATCTTAGGTCGTCAGTTAAGTGTAATGCTACGCAACTCAATAAAAACTACTATAATCAATAAAAATAAACACGTGATACAGGACACGTTTTGTTATTTATAATTCCTTATCAAATACCCGAGAATGTCGTGTAAGACCTATTTTATGAATATCTCATATAACATATATTCGCTAAACACTAAAGTCGTTACTCTAAACTTTTATGACGCGGTAAAAGTTGTCTAATTAACCACATCAAAATCAGTAGATGATATGTGGTCTCTTCTCTGTCACACAAAAGAGATGTTGTTAGCATTTCCTTAGTGTATCGTTATGCTTATAGCAGGTGCTCAACTGAGCTTCAATTTCTGGTCACCTATAATACATTCACAGTAAGAACTCTTCTATCTACAACGACAACAAAGACCTTTCCCTTCTCTCTCTTAGTACCAACAACTAAACATCCATGAACAAAGTTTCATTCCTAGAACATCTCATCTATGGGACAAGATATCATGAGTCTGCTTCCCAACTACTGGTCTTCAAGTCTAATGCAAACACATACTTGTTGAGTCGTCTTCTTGGATAATCAGTTACTCTTAAGTAATCTTCTGATTATTCCACACATTGCCTCCGGGCCTTTTGTGGTGGCGATCATCGTCCAACTGGCGATCTATTTAACACTCATCCTTGAATGGCTACCGGGCCTCGATAAGCGGTGCCCTATCAGTAAAAACAATAATTCCGAATAAGAGGAAGTCAAACACTTTGATAATAGTATATTTATTCGATCAAGGAATTCATATACATACATTACACACAAAGTATAATATGGTACAAGGCCAGAAGGCGTGAGGAGAAAAAGACAACACCCCTAAAAAGGGTAGGGCTAGAGTTAGGGTTAGACCTGGGAGGGTGGACCTTCTAGGACTACCCAAAATATATACCTCAGACCGACAGAACAGGTCAAGAAGATTCCAACATCAACTCACTCTCTGTCGGACTGATCGTTGAGAACGTATCCCCGACTGCTACCAGTGCATCTGAATCAAATTTGTGATACATACTGAAGGAGTGTCTGTCAGACAGCTAATTTAATATTAAAACACGACTATTCTTTTATGGTTCGTATGAGAGGTAGGTAATCCTATACAACACAAACAATACTATTTAAAGACGATAAATGTGATTTTCGTCACTCTAGTTTAATTCTACGCAACTCATTATTAAAACGATTTCATTATAAACAATAGAAGAAAACACGTGATACAGGATATGTGGTTAAAAAATACACTACAAACGCTTTCTCATTTTATTATTTTATCCTCATAGTATAGATGGACTCAACACGAAAAAAAACGCACTAGAAGTAATTATGAACACGAAACAAAGACTCGCAGATAACAATTTAAATTTTAATTAAATAAAATAGTTTACTATTATCCACATTCTGATACTGATCAACACACAACATAACACTAATATTTATCCAAACCGTAAAAGCCCCAACGTCACTAGAATAAATAAAATAAATAAATAATCAAGTATTTGCTAACGCACAAGTACCATACTCACCAACATAAACAACAAGAAAATAAATAGTCACACCGCGTTCAGAAACACACACGAACGACTAACACACTCTCTGAAATTAGTATACAAACTACACATTTAGTCCCCTCTCCTAATAAAGACATACCCCATTACACTGCGGCCCTAATTTAAACATAGCAATATCTTGCACCAAATTGGTATCAATTTCACTTTTTTCACTTATTTTTACCGTGCGGTTCCAGTACAACTTATTACGTCATTCCTGATGAAGAACGCAAGGCGTTGGAAATATTGAATACAAAATATTGATTACACCATTGTTTTTATACAATTATAGCTTCACTCGCAATCGATACTACATTTAAATACTCTAAGAATCAATTATGGAATAACCTATTACCACACACACACACACACACACACACACATATATATATATATATATATATATATATATATATATATATATATGTATATATATAAACATTTTTGAAAGAATAATTTGGAATAAATCGGACAGTTTGGGAGGATAGATGAGCATATAAATAACTGCATCTGTACAAATATAATGAAAAAAGCTGATGCTAATATTTCGTTTTTATTTATCGAAAAACATCATCCGATTAAGTTGAAAGTTCTATTTTGAATTATAAAAAATCTAGGCAATAGACATTGATTGTTTACATTTTTTATAATTTGTAAACATCCACTTATTCTGATGACGTTCTTTGATAAAGAAAAACGAAATATTAGCTAAAAACACTAGTTAGATTTTAGTGAGATTTAATTTTACTTGTACATGTACGGTTATTCTCATTATTCAATTATGCCCTCAACACACACATATGCATATAGTTACTATCTCGTGACAGTAGAAACATACTTGTTAACTAACTGTGCCAGAAAATAGATGAATAAAACAAAAGTTTTGACTGTAATTCAATTTCCAACCGAATTTCTCTCTGCTTTTCTCTCTCCCATCCAAATCGCTTCCCCCTTCCCAGCTGTCGTCTTCATTTATATCACCTAAAATCTACATATGCAAATCAGAGACCACCATAAATATCTGCACATATGAAGAGAATCCCTTTTTTAATCTGCATACACGACATGCGAATCACCTCATTCTTTTTCCTGATGGTGAGTGTTCCTTTTTATTTTTACAATACTCGATTATAATAGAGTTATATGCGTTTTATTTAAATACAGCACAATTAAGATTCAATAAAATGGGACCCGGATTTCGCATAGATAACCTCCTGATTGTCCAAATTATTATCGCTATTTTATAATAATTTGTTACTTTTTTCATATGTGACCTAAATTGCGAAGCACCTCATTCTTTTTCCTGATGGTGTGTGTTTCTCTTTATTGTCACACTTCCCCCTGATCGTATGATCACACAAGTGACAGATGGTGGCTGGTCGCTTTATTCTAGTACTTCTCCGTAGTGGGACAGTTATTTCTTCCTCTCTTACATCAAATGTACCAGGATCTGAATTGGCAATGGAATAAGGCAGCTCAACGAAGGAACGTCTGTCCTCTCCCTCAGTTTCAGATGCAGAACCACTACTACTTGTATCGGAATCTGATTCTCTCTATTCAGTACTCTCTGAGGATGTGTCATAATTGTCGTTCACTACCGATGCTAAACTGAGACGTGGGCGCACGTCTCCTACATGTCGAGGCCTGCCATTGACGACCACCGACTGTGGACTTATAACTCCAGTGACACTACCTGCTCGTAATTTTGACGTGCAACGTCCCTGTGGATTTTTCACCCAAACTGTGGCCCCCTCTTTATAAAGTGCAGAAATCCCATGGTGATTCGGATGGGGCACAACATTGACTTCTTTTACTCTGATCTGGTATGAGTACAGCAAATTGACAGGTGCTGATGATGCGGACACATCCTCCTTGGGGTAACGTTGTACCAATACACAGCTTCCATAACAGGGCAGCTTTTTCGTGCAGCAATCCGCTTAACTGTCCTATGACACCGTTCTATAATACCATTTCCTGATGGCCTGTATGCACAGCGTGGTCAGAAGTTTACACCCCACTAGTTCATGAACTGCCTGAACTGTTGGCTGCAGAAGGCAGTGTCATTATTAGCCAGAATCTCGGCTGGGGGCACATTAAAAAACACTGATTCTAATTGCCGGATCACATGTGCAGTTGTAGTGCCCGCCAGATTGAAAATTGCGTGAGTCCACAATCGATCAGTGTCAAAAAATGGCAACCATTGTAGTGTGTAGTGTCCATGCCTAGCTAGTTCCATACGTCCTGCACTCTGAGCCCTCCCTTTTTCCATTGCACTGGAGCTGTGTCTATTGTCTGGCATTCCTCACAATTCCGAATAACTGCCGTTACTGCTGCTTTAGACACAGACGGGTCGATTCTACGCACAAAATATAATGTTCGCCTGATTCAAGGATGTCCACTATGTCGATGAATTTCGTTCATCTGTGTTGAGTTCAGGTTTCCTGTGGCAAAAGTACACACTGGCTGTCTTGGTTCAATCTCTATCTTCACATCATTGAGCCACGGCCGTAGAACTCTCGTCAGGGAGTCTGCTCGGTTCTGGCCAGATATCACTAGTGCTAGATCAACCGAAATGTCGTACTCTTTCACAAGTGAGATTATATGGAGAAGATACATCTTCGTGTCATAGTTCTCGGCGCATCCACAGTACTAGTTCCTCGCCGCCATCGCAGTTGGCCATGCTCTGCCCAAATTTCTAATCCAAGCACTCGTGCACCATTTTTCAGTTTTTCTGGGCCCTTACTAGTAAGTTCGTACAGGTCCAGATGCTTCCTTACGGATTCTGCCGACGCCACATCCTCATTCATATATATGTCACCAATATACGCTGACGTTGCTCTCATTATCTTCTTATACTAGGCTAACACAGCCTCGAGCACAGCCCACATTACAGGAGGTGCCACATTTAAGCCAAATCCCAACCTAGTTAGACAATATCTTTGTCCTTTAAATATCACTGTCTGGTATGGCCAGAGAGATCTCTCAACATGGATCTGTAGGTATGCCTTCCTGAGATCCAGAATGGATACATTCGTTCCTTGCTGTCTCCAATCTTGCATTATCTATGCGCAAACAACTGCATCGCCAGTGAATGCATCAACATAAGTGTTTAATTCACGATAGTCCATCAGAGAACGCACCTTATTTTTATTAGCATGTAGCACAGCCATCAGTGGTATTAGTCCCTTGGGTGGGCCAAACTCCTCCTGATTATATGGCAACAACCAACCGTTGTTTATCCAGGTCTGCAACTCTCATATATTATCTTCCCTTAATTCATTAGACATTGGATATTCAGAAATCCGGGTTTCTATTTTCTCTGGTGCATAACCCGCTGACCATTCGTTAATACAAAGCGCTGCACAGATGGGTTGTGCCTCTCCAAACTCAACACTTCCAGCAATAATAAGATTGATTTCCGAATATGCGCCAATTGGGGTCGACTGGCAAGATACATAGAAGTATGGTAGAAGAATATTGCCGATAGTTCGATCTTGCCCAGGAATAAATACATTTTCAATTCATCCAACACTAAAAGAAATGACATGAAGGAATCTTACTTCTCCCATGTTCCGATTCGTTCAGATTACAGACAATTTCTACGATTTTACTTTCAGGTCAATCACTACCAGTTATAAATGATACCAGTTGGACTGGAGATTTAATATGATCAAGAAAAAAACAATGCCAAGAGGATTTCTAAGGTCTCGACTAGTACATATACTTACATACCTAAACTACTGCATGGTAAAACATCATGATCAGTAGGTTTTCACGTATTTTCCAGGCCTTTGAGGTTGCGTGTTTCGACCTGATTCACCAGGCTCGTTTGCGTATGCGACAATCAAATATTAGCTTCAATTTCGGAGGTTTCAACAATGAGACGGTATAAAAAAGTTGATTCCTATCAACAGTTTATTAGCAAAAAACACGTATAATGCTGAACAAAAATAGGATACTTCTTCAAGTGGGCGTTTTGCACAACGTAGAGCCTGTAGTTCGTATCAGTAAAAAGCTGAAGATACTTGTTCGGAACGTACTCAAGTAGTAGACGTTTGCGACGAACAATGAAGGAACCATATTACTTGACTAGAGCTAAAAGCTTGAAATCTAGCAATTTTATGATTGGTACCTCAGGTCAGAAGGCAGAGAGTTCTTCTCAGGTGTGATAATCCCCCAGTAGTGTCAAAAATAATTACCTACTACATAGAATATGCTATCTCAGGGGCGAGGTCAAAATTTTTACTCCAAGACTAAATGATAATGAACCAGGGGATCATGCAACTGGGGTCTTTTACTGGAGGTGATGTGAATTTTCTTTGATAATTGATATAGCAGTTAAAACAAGAAAAATGTCACTTTGAGATTAGCTTGATGGTTTTATGAGTTTTACATATTAAAGAATAAGGACCACAATGATCCAATTGGTGAATTTGACAATTATTGACGAATTTCTATCAATAAAGAGACAATTCTGAACAAACAGAGGCAAATTCATAGTAAAATGAGTTAATTTTATTTCAATGTAGGATTTCCTTTTAAAGAATGTGTACTTGTGTGAAAAGATCATGACTTGTATATTGTATTTAAACTAAGGATTCGCACCAGTTGACGATATCAAACACAGAAACAGTTTTTCTTATATGTGACAATGCGTTTTATTAGCCATTCTTTTCTTTTCTTTTAAACATAGTTCACCCCCAAACAAGGCAGGATGCCACTGTAGACGTAAGGGGCTACTGTGAAAAAAGAAGAGGGGAGAAGGTAGGGGGAAGTCAACCTAGATTGGGATCTGCGCAGCGAGATGTCTGTTTATATTAGTTTTAAACTTCTGCATATCTGTACTGTCGGGGAAACAGAGGGCAGGGAGGGAGTTCCAGAGGCTAGCAACACGAGGAAAGAAGCTATTTGAGTAGAAGTCTCTCCGACATCTGGGGACCTCCAGAGTGAATGAATGAGATTTAGTTGATTGTCGAGTAAGTCTAGTGAATTTACGTCGAGAGGGCACCAGAGTAGCCAATTCATCGGAGCATAATCAATTGAAGTATAAAATGATCTGGAAATACAAGTTTAATCATCCTAATCTTTAGTATGACCATGTAATCGATTAAACTAAGCAAACAAAGTCACTTAAATGGAAGATTAAATTATAACAGATGAACAGATTCACTGAAATGCAATGTCCATAAATTAAATAAAAGGTTAAGTTAATGAATTTATAGGTTATTCAATAAAACGAACAGTGTTCAAAGTAATAGATTAAGATAACTAGAATTTTGTATCAAAACAAGGAATATATTACTTTCAAAATTTCAATGATTACTAAGGAAAGTTCCTTGCCTCAACATATAAAAGTAATTGAAACTTTTTATTTTAATCACTGATAAGTGACTTATTATCCTCCAGAACCGACTCCAACTTTGTATTCCAGTCAACAAAACGAGGATTTCTGTTAACAAATTTCTGAAAGCCTTTGATTTGACAGCAGTGAACATTATGACACAAAAATAACTATATGAAACAGAAACAAACACTATAGAAAAAAAAACACATCATGAAACAGAAAAAACCCCATTATGAAACAGAAAAACAGTGTGAAACAAAAAAAAAACACATTATGAAACAGAAAAAAATCATTATAAAACCGACAAAAACATTATGAAACAGACGAAAAACATTATGAAACATAAAAAGACACCCACTGAACAGTGTTGTCCAGTGAAACCTTTAAATCACCACGATATATTTCTTTAAAAAACTTTGAAACTAATTATAATAAAAGGCAGTATCATTCAATATTTCCGTCTCTGCCAGATAATCTGTGTATGATATATCAAGCTATATAAAACGGATATACTTTTATTTCTTTGGTGATACAAGTTTCGAAGTCTGGCTGGTGATCAAATGTTTCTAATGCCAATTCCTCCAATATCCCCATTTGAAGCAAGTGTGATCTGGATCATGGCTTTACTCTCTAACATTAACTTTTTACCGAAGAAGTAATTGTTTTTTAATTTGAAATTTCTGAATAACAATATGTCTCAATTTATCGAATTCAATTTAATGATATTCAGTGGTAAATTCTCAAAGAATGATAAAATTTAACCCACTCAAGTAAATATCTGCAAACATTAATTGAGCGAATATATGTATGCTCGATAGCCATACTAGTGTCTCTTGTGAAGAATTTTATTCTCTTTTATTGCTTTCCCCTCGTTTTTGTAAACTTTAATTCACCCCAAACAAGGTACATTGCCACTGAAACGTAAGGGGCTACTGAGAATTGGGGGCCAGATGTATAGGGGCATGCTAAGCGGGGAGTTGTGCATCAAGATGTTTGTTCACATTACATTTCAATTTCTGCATGCTTGTATAGTCAGAGAAACAAGGAGAATGGAGGGGATCCCAAAGGCTAGCAGTTCGATGCAATAAGCTATTAGCGTAGAAATCTCTACGGCATCTGGGGGCCTCTACAGTGAAGGGAGGATGGGATTTAGTTGATTGTCCGGTTGATCGAGTGTATTTACATCGAAGGGGGCACCAGAGCAGCAAGTTCGTCGGAGCATATTCCATTATTTGTCATTACATTACAATATTTGATATACTTGTACAATTTACAAGAAATGTCAAATTTCCATCGTTTCGATATGATACCACCCTTGTCAGTGGATCATTTGTCTTGACACTTCCATGAATATTTTTTACACTCACTATTTTTCTAGAATTTTAAAACGTCTTAAATAAAAGTAACATTTTCTATTGTACAATCATCCTGTAATAATAGATGCGTTTTCATTGCTGTTACAGTCTCATCGTAAGACATTTTCAAACAGTGTTTGTCTTTCAACTATTTTAGTAAGAACCAGTATTTCAGTTAGTTTTGATAACGTAACACATTGACTATTTTCATATGCAAAAAGTTGTTTCATTATTCCCATCCAAACAAAACAGGAATTCTGAACAATCCTCAGTTATTCCGTTATTACTTTGTAAGATATGTGTATAATCGAGAAGCAAGTATAAATCATATTTAGTTCCATATGACTTATTTACAACAATATCACATTTTTTTAATGAAGATTTATTAGTTCGATCATTGTAACAAACAACTGCAATTGCATGACCTTTCAAATCATAGAAAAAATCAACAACATTTTCAGCATATGAAATAAAAATTCAGAATTTAATTTAGCAAATGGGATCGTCTTAATAAAACATTTGATCCACTATGTAAACATAAAACCCAAAAGAGGTTTTTGCTAATGCCTCTTTAGAATCTTGGACAAAATTAAATAAGTTTCCTTCTTGGTATTTTAAGCTGATTTCAACATAAACTTCAACTAAGATGATACTGTTCTCTGTAACTTTGGCACATCGGCAAGAAAACGTTGCTGTTATCTTCACGTTGGGTAATTTGTAATCATCTCGAATTTTGTTATAACAAGACCGAGATGCTGCAACATAACACCAAGGTAACGAATTGCTAATCTTATAAGTAGGTGTTCTACTCTAAAACCCTTATTTTGAAAAAAAGAAACTTTTGAGTTTCATTATGACGTCATGATTTTTGAAAATTTTGACACCATTAATTTATTAAAGTATTTTGAATTTTTAAATTCATTCATAATGCACGGTTTTCGTCATGATTATAATCTCAAATCGCATCTATACGACTGCTGAGTGTTTTGTCGCAAAATACTTACTTAGACTTAGGAACTTCCGCGTCTTGCGACGCATGAGGCAGTCAAAGTGAACCATCGTTTTCGGTCTGAAGCAAGATCCAGCTTCTCCCCGTTGCGATCAAATCTCTCTCTATTGCTTGCTTCCATTTCAGTTTGGGTTTTTCTTTTCTTCTTTTCCCATCAGGGGTCCATTGAAAAACTGGGTTAGCAAATCTCAAACTCGAATAAGAATATGTATCAAAAAGAACATTTTCTTTATCTAATAACAGTGAAAAGGATTTATGAATGAATAAATTAGATTTTTCATATGATACCCTTTCAGTGCCAAAGGCTTCTAATTCTAAGCCACAAAAACTAAAATGTGACCCCAAACCTTTTCATGGACCAACAAAAGCTACATGACAATTTTCAATTCATAAGGTCCCAATTCCGAGGAAACTATGAAACTCAAGCATACAAAAAGAATATATATTGGATTTTAAATATGAGATGATATATATATATATATATATATATATATATATATATATAATTATTTTCACAATCAGACAACACCGCAGCCCACACAAGCCATTAAAGCCACAAGACTCGAGTTTTGCCTTCCTTTGGGCTCATCAGTAGAACATATCCGAACTCAGGATTCGAAACCCAAGTTACATGCATGCGAGGCGAGTACTCTGCCACTGAACCATCGCGCCACGTACAATAAAGCTTATTAACTAACACAGATTAAGCAAACTGCGGCGAACTGGGTTAGCTTATTGGATGACATCGTCCTAACGAGTATAAAATCTTACTTGTGAGACATCGGCTTCGGTTCTAAGTGGTTGGATGACTACACCCCTTGTTTAGAAGAGTAGGTACGTTCTACAGTCGGCCTCTGAGTCTAGGAGTTCCGGTTTGTTGCTTCAACGGTTTGTGTCGGCTGCAGCCTTGTCTGATTCTGGAAATAATTATATATATATATATATATATATATATATATATATATATATATATATACATTTGGTAGATATAACTATATATAGAAAACTAGGGAAGTAGATGTGAAAAGGATAAGCTAGATAACTAAAGAGACGGTTAGATAAAGCGATAGAGAGAAAATGCTGCAAGAGAGGTTAGCAGAGAAATTAAGGGAAACTAATTCGAAGGATGAAAAATAAAAAGAAAGAGTGAAGGAAAGATAGAAAGAGGAAGCGTTGCGACAGAAATAAGGAGAATAATAGTTGGAGATATTTGAGAGTAAAACAAGAAAACGAAAGATAGAAGTTGCCAGAGAGAGAGAGAGAGAGAGAGAGAGAGAGAGAGAGAGAGAGAGAGAGAGAGAGAGAGAGAGAGAGAGAAAGATGGAGAGAGAAGAGGGAAGGAACGTGTGTGGGTGCAAAGGAGCAGAAAGAAAGGAATAAGGTATTGTAGAAGAAAAGAAAGATATATACTCTATTCGACTGCAAAAAACAGAAAGCGATAGAGAGGTAAGCAGGGGAATGACGGGAAACCAATTAGAAGGAAGAATTGAATAAGTGAATATTAATTAAATTCATTCATAATAAACGGTTTTTGTTATATTCTCAAATCGAATCCGTACAGCTGCCGAACGTTTTGTCCTAGAATAGAATCAACATATATTCCCCCAAAAGAATATTTTTTACCTAATAACCGTAAAATGGTTTTCTGAATGGACGAAGTGAGATTTTTTAAACCAATTTCATGGCTTTCGAGTTCTCAGTTGCTATTTTACTGATTAGAAAGAGATACATAGAGAGAGATAGAGAGAGAGAGAGAGAGAGAGACATACAGACAGAGATAGAGAAATAGAGAGAGAGAGAGAGAGAGAGAGGTGAATAGTTAGAGAGGGACAAAGAAAGAGATTAATATATAGAGAGATAAATAATTAGAAAGAGAAAGAGAGAGAGAAGGAGAGAGAGACAGAGAAAGAGACAGAGAGACAGACAGACAGACAGACAGACAGACAGACAGGCATACAGAAAGACAGACAGAGATCGAGAGAGAAGTAGAGAGAGAGAGAGAGAGGGGGGTGGGTGAATAGTTAGAGAGGGGAAAACAGAGAAAATATAGAGAGAGATAAATAATTAGAAATAGTAAGAGAGAGAGAGAGAGGGGAGAGGGAGACAGAGAGATGTTATGGTAAAGGCTGTTGATAAAGACAAGAAGCGTCCAAAATGGATAAAAAGAACAAAGCTGGCGCGAAAAAAGTGGGGGCCACGTTACACCGAGATGAACCTATGTCGGTGCAAACCGCAATTGACGTCCATGTTTAACGGGGTCGTACTGTTTGTGTACGTCTCATTTAGGCACGGCCACTTTTGGCTCCTGCTGATTTTCTAGAAATAGAGCGGAGACAGCGGAGCAACTTTATCGTCAAATTCAAGGCAATATCTGCCCGTCACTTATTTACTTCTTACAAAAATGTTCAGACTAAATTTTAAATAAAAACAAATGCCAGTTTTATTTAAAATTTGATTTTTTTAACACAATAACAAATCTACATCAGTAAAACACTGATTAGAAAATCTTCGTAAAACGTAAACAAACATTTATTTCAGGTGTTCCCTTAAGTTTGAAGAAAAAAAATTTACGTTTTGGTACGCCAGTTTAATCTTTTAAATAGTAAATGACAATATCATCGAAGTATTAACGTCGAAAAAAACAAACAAAGCACATGCAATAGTCGAAAATGAATGCTAGATTAAAAAAAAAAGTTTTAGAAACTAAAAAAAATTGCATTTTTCTTAAAGAAATCCGATTTATATTAAGACTGAACTTTATTGAATATTAATGTTTTGAAAAGAAAAGTGTAGTATGTGTTCTGATACTGCATTTCATTTTTTCTGTCCTCGGTCAGTGGAGGAGAAGTTCTTATAAACTGAGTCAATTTTTATTTTTATCCAAATCCAGTGTACTTTTTGGGAGTTGGATTTTCTCCACGGTAGAACCGATCTCGTGTCTAACTCTGCTCTCGTGGGGAGATAAGTAAATAGGAACACACAGAATTCAATATCGACTACTGCTTGTTTTTAGTTGTTTATTTGTTGTTGTTTTTACGAATTTAATACTTTCTTTACTATTTAAAAAATTAATCTGGTGTACCAAAGTCCTAATGACTACTTTTACGTTATCCAGATTTTTATAGTGTTTAAAAAAATCAAATTTTAAAGAAAACAGTCATTTATTTTTATTTAAAATGTTTTTTGCAAGAAGTAAACAAAAGTTTTTTTTTCACGCTTAAGAGGACATATTACTACAAAAAATCGAGAGTTTGCCAAAAATAAACACTCGATTTCATATAATCGTTATGACTGAAGGTTGTGACTAAATTCGTTTCATTTTTATTTAAAATAATACCGCAAGACGATATTTTAGTTCAGTTCGATCTGACGGGCAGTAATTGCCTCGAATCTGACAATGTTTACCAGCCGACGTTTCTATAGGTAAAAAAAAAAGCAGCAGCAACTGAAAGTGGACGGGCCTTGTTCGCATCGAAATTCTAGAAATTGTACGTGCCATGGCACGGCCACTTTAAGCAGACGTTAGAGATGTATGTACCATGCCACGCCCACTTTTCAGACCTGCTGCTTTTCTAGAAATAGCGGCCCGTACATTTTAAGCAGACGTTAGAAGTGTACGTGCCATGGCTGCTTTTCTAGAAATAGAGCCCGTACACTTTCAACTCCTGTTGCTTTTCTAGAAATAGACGCACGTCAGTTTCAAGGCAATTTCTGTGTCATTTATTTACTTCTTACAAAAATGTCCGGACTAAATTTTAAATAAAACCAAATGAGTTTTATTTAAAATTTGAATTTTTTTAACATAATGACAAATCGACATGCGTAGAACCATAATTAGAAAATCTTCGTAAAGAGTAAACGAACATTTATTTCAGGCGTACGAGTGCAATAATAATAATAATAATAAAAAAATTACCAGTCAAATTTAAAAAAAAATGCCCCTTTAAGTTTGAAGAAAAAAAATTACGTTTTGGTACGCAAGTTTAATCTTTTAAATAGTTAATGACAATATCATCGAAGTATTAACTTCGAAAAAAAAATCAAAAAGCATATGCAGTCGTCGAAAATGAATGCTAGCTTAAAAAAAAGTATGCAATTTTTTTAGTTTTTAAAACTTTTTTTAAGCTAGCATTCATTTTCGACGACTGCATATGCTTTTTGATTTTTTTTTTTAATTATGGTTCTACGCATGTCGATTTGTCATTATGTTAAAAAAATTCAAATTTTAAATAAAACTCATTTGGTTTTATTTAAAATTTAGTCCGGACATTTTTGTAAGAAGTAAATAAATGACACAGAAATTGCCTTGAAACTGACGTGCGTCTATTTCTAGAAAAGCAACAGGAGTTGAAAGTGTACGGGCTCTATTTCTAGAAAAGCAGCCATGGCACGTACACTTCTAACGTCTGCTTAAAATGTACGGGCCGCTATTTCTAGAAAAGCAGCAGGTCTGAAAAGTGGGCGTGGCATGGTACATACATCTCTAACGTCTGCTTAAAGTGGCCGTGCCATGGCACGTACAATTTCTAGAATTTCGATGCGAACAAGGCCCGTCCACTTTCAGTTGCTGCTGCTTTTTTTTTACCTATAGAAACGTCGGCTGGTAAACATTGTCAGATTCGAGGCAATTACTGCCCGTCAGATCGAACTGAACTAAAATATCGTCTTGCGGTATTATTTTAAATAAAAATGAAACGAATTTAGTCACAACCTTCAGTCATAACGATTATATGAAATCGAGTGTTTATTTTTGGCAAACTCTCGATTTTTTGTAGTAATATGTCCTCTTAAGCGTGAAAAAAAAACTTTTGTTTACTTCTTGCAAAAAACATTTTAAATAAAAACAAATGACTGTTTTCTTTAAAATTTGATTTTTTTAAACACTATAAAAATCTGGATAACGTAAAAGTAGTCATTAGGACTTTGGTACACCAGATTAATTTTTTAAATAGTAAAGAAAGTATTAAATTCGTAAAAACAACAACAAATAAACAACTAAAAACAAGCAGTAGTCGATATTGAATTCTGTGTGTTCCTATTTACTTATCTCCCCACGAGAGCAGAGTTAGACACGAGATCGGTTCTACCGTGGAGAAAATCCAACTCCCAAAAAGTACACTGGATTTGGATAAAAATAAAAATTGACTCAGTTTATAAGAACTTCTCCTCCACTGACCGAGGACAGAAAAAATGAAATGCAGTATCAGAACACATACTACACTTTTCTTTTCAAAACATTAATATTCAATAAAGTTCAGTCTTAATATAAATCGGATTTCTTTAAGAAAAATGCAATTTTTTTTAGTTTCTAAAACTTTTTTTTTTAATCTAGCATTCATTTTCGACTATTGCATGTGCTTTGTTTGTTTTTTTCGACGTTAATACTTCGATGATATTGTCATTTACTATTTAAAAGATTAAACTGGCGTACCAAAACGTAAATTTTTTTTCTTCAAACTTAAGGGAACACCTGAAATAAATGTTTGTTTACGTTTTACGAAGATTTTCTAATCAGTGTTTTACTGATGTAGATTTGTTATTGTGTTAAAAAAATCAAATTTTAAATAAAACTGGCATTTGTTTTTATTTAAAATTTAGTCTGAACATTTTTGTAAGAAGTAAATAAGTGACGGGCAGATATTGCTTTGAATTTGACGATAAAGTTGCTCCGCTGTCTCCGCTCTATTTCTAGAAAATCAGCAGGAGCCAAAAGTGGCCGTGCCTAAATGAGACGTACACAAACAGTATAACCGTGTTTAACGGTTCTTAAAAGATCAAAACCCGAAAAATCTCGTTGGATTGTGGGCGCCCCTTTCCCCGCCCATTTTGGTCAGTTATTATTTCTTTCAGCTGTTTAACTTCGTGTTTACTTTCTCCCCCTCCCTCTTTTTCATTCTCTCTCTTTCTCTCCCATCTCTTTCTTTTTCGCCCCTCCCTTTCTCTTACCTTCTTTTTATTACTTCATTCTTATTCTTTTTATCTTCTGTTCATTTTGTATTACTTCAAACTGTCCACCTTTCTCCACTCTTTCTTTCTTTCTTTCTTTATTCTTTATATTTATTCTCTTTTTATATATATTTTTTCGTTTACACGCATCTCTCTTATTTTCAATTTACTTATTTACATTTGTCTTTTCCTTCTTTCTTTCTCTCTTTCTTCCTTACTTTTTTCTTTCTTTCTTTATTCCGTTCTTTCTTGCTATATATTTCGTCACATATCCCTACTTTCTTTCATTTTTAATCTCTTTATATTTTCTTTTTTCTTTTCTTTTCTTTTTATAGCCCTAACATTTTCACTCCCTTATTATATATTTTCCGTTTTTTCTTTTTATATCTCACTATTTTGTGGCCTCTTTTCTCTTTTCTCTCTCCTTCTTTCTTTCTTTCTTTCTTTCTTTTTTCTTTTTATCCACTTTCCCCTTCTTTCGTTCTTCATTTTTTCTTTGTTGATTTGCTTATTTATCTCCCCATTTCTTTCCTTTCCAGGACACCCCTTTCTTGTTCATTACATAACCCTTTTCCTTATTTCCTATTTTCTTATTAATCCTCTCTCTCTCCCTCTTTCTCTCTCTCTCTATCTCTCTCTCTCTATCTCTCTCTCTTAATCCACTCCTCTTTCTATATATTTCTCTTTCTTACATTTTGTATTCATTCATTCTAGTCTCAGAAACGGCTGCCAGATGGATGGTTGGGGGAACATACAGAATGCCTCCTCCCCCCCCCCCCGTGCAATTCATCTTCATTAAAACTTCGCACTCTGAAAAGCTCTTCTTTTGTTTTACAGCCGTAATCGCACATCTGTAAACATTCTTTCAGACAATGGTGCGCATTTAAACTACCCGCTTACCAGCCGCCTTTAAGGGGGGGGGGGGTTAATACCAAAATCAAGCTTCGACATTCTGGTGTGTCAGTTTTCTGTCTGTCTGAAGTATTGTCCTGTGCAGTTCTAGGGGGTCCACCCTCCCAGGCTTTGTCTTCTCACCCTTTGAGAAGGGATTAGTTTATTGCTAATCGCCTGAAGCGTCCATACTTGGTAATGCCGACGGGGCTGTTGAGGTAATTTTTGTTCGGCCAGTGCTCTTCCCCTAGGGCGCTGGCTGTTTAAACCCCATTTTCCTAATATTGTGTCTAATCATCCCGCCGTGGGAGGGAGATAATTAAACTACCCGCTTTCCCGGTCTAAAGACATTCGTATATACCATCTACTCTAAACAAACGCATTTTCTTTTCTTTCCTTTTTTGCCTTTTTACGGTATATCAACACTATGTGGGATATTTAATGTCGACACACAATACATATTAGAAATGTGTCACTAAGAGCAAAGTGTAGTATCTGTTCTGATACTACATTTCATCTTTTCTATCCTCGATCTGTGAAGGAGAAACCCTTGCAGACTGATGCAATTTTAATTTTTTCTCTTAATCAAGAATGGCCCTTTTGGGGGAGCTTGATTTTTACCACATTAAAAACGGCTCTTGTGTAAACTCTGTCCTCGTGAAGAGGCAAGTAAATAAGAGCTCACTGTTAACGATTCATTAAATATATGTGGCTATGTTACACATTGGGGTGACATTGATGAAGTGGAAAGCAACGTGGACTGGTGGGTATGCCAAGTTCAAATCGTCTCCGTTCCACAGCACCACTTTCATTTAGAATGTTGCCAACCTTCACGTGGTACCTGTTTCTTGAAAGAACTGGAAAACGAATCCCTTCAACTAGGATAAAGTTAGACACAGGATTAGTTTTTAATGTGGGTGATGAATCCATCTTTACAAAAAGATCACTCTGAATGAGAACAAAAATATTTGTATTATCTATTCAACGCTCCTTCACGAATGAGGGAGCCTAAAAGTAGGAGTGGATGTCTGGGAGGATGGTTTACTCAAACCGAACAGATACTACACTTTCATTTTAGTCCGAAAGCCGGATAGTATGGTACGTGTGTCTGTCAGTCTTTTCTCTTAGCGTTTCTATTTTTGTGTCCGCTAACTACATTCCTCAGTGTTTCCTTCTTTCTTTCTCTACTACTCGTATATCTCATGCTTTGTCTTTCATTGTTTCTCTTCTACCCTGATATCTCATGTTATTTCTTGTATTGTTTCTCTTCTACCCTGATCTCTCATGCGTTTTCTTTCTTTGTTGCTTTTCTACCTTGATATCTTATGTTCTTTCTTTCTTTCTTTTCTACCCTAATATCTCATAATTTTTATTTCTTTGCTTCTCTTCAACTCTGATATCTCATGCTTTTTTGTTTCTTTGTTTCTTTGGTACCCTGATATATCATACTTTTTCTTTCTTTCTCTCTCTCTTCTACCCTGATATCTCATGATTTTTCTTTCTTTCTTTGTCTTCTACTTTGATATATCCTTCTTTTTCTTTGTTTCTTTGTTTAGGATTTCTAATTCCTGTTTCCTTACTTTTTCTTTCGTCATTCAATCCTTTCTTTCCTGATTTAAGCTAAAAGCCTTCCTGGTCTGAAACAAACAAAAACGAAAACATTGGTATATGGTTCGCTTCATCAACTTACATGACGCCTGAGCTTTACGCTTGAACCGGTCGCAATATGAAAGACGCGTGTCTGTCTGTTTACCTGTCTATCAATGATGGAGTTCATCTGTTTGTTTAATAAGCCGGGACTATTTAACCTAACTCCATTATATGTTTTGTATGTATAATAATATAGATCTTCCTAATTAGAGCCCACAAGGCGAACAATCACACTTCTTGGATATTCTGCTACCTGGAAAGAAAAATATTCGAATAAATCTTTTTCTTATTAGATTTGAAGCGGGCATTTTATTATGAAATCGAGTGTCATATTTGGTATTTGTTTTTCTCTGATAACTAAATTCATCAAATGATTATAGCTCTAGTGTTAACAAAATGTAAACAGCAGATGTACCATGGACACCAGTCTTTTACGCGTCTCCAAATGGAGAGGCGCTGCAGCAGAAATCAGAATAGAAAACATGATTTTTTTATAGAGCTTACAATTTAGTGCATGTAAAATTTCGAAATTCCTTTTAACACACTTCGCTTATTTTTACAATCTATTATACAACTCCACGCTAGGGGAACAACACGTGGAACCTCTACTCTCTTCGACCATCAAACCGTTTCTCCTTTTTTCTTCCCGATCTTCCGATCGATTACGTATGTCTGCAATTGTTTTTGATGCATTTCGTGAATAAGCATATTTCAAAATGAAGGCAAAACAAAAGTCTACAGTTCCAATTTTATCCTCAACTTTGCAATGATCAAAACAATCGAAGTCGAATTCAAAACGCGACACATCTTCCCTGGTCGTTACCATCTATTAGCTATCCTGCTTTGTTCGATCACTCCGTAGATTATCTCGTTACACAGGAAAGTGAAAACTACTTATACAAATTCCCACAAATCGATCAGACTTACATCTTTTTAAATTTCTTTAATAGGAACTTATCTACCGAAAGTATTTCTTTCTAAGCTATTAATTTCAGTTAGGAAACGTCTATTTTCACATCATTTTCACCATTGAAGTATATGTTTGATTTGTTGAGAGTTTTTGTATACGACAGTCTTCTACTTATTATTAAATCCGAGAACTTCTCAGTATTGTTAAGAATTCCTTTTACTGGTACACTAGCCTATGTTAATGATAAATACACTGTTCAATAAAGTTATATACAGAGACATGAGTGCAACGTTACGACAGAAACAACGTTACTTTGAGAATTCTTTCGTTTCCAATATGCAGGCAAATTGAACGCACACAAATCCAAGGCATGAATCTTTAGAAAGTTATCCCCAGTCTGTAGTAAAATGGGGCCGAAAATAGAAAAGAAACTTTTCTAACCACAGATTGCTATAACTGATAGCATCCTCCCCGAGTGTCCAACGTTTACACCCCTGGACATTCACAGGCAACATAGTTTTTTAATAAATACATAGAATATACTGCTAAGTCTGCTGCAATGAGGGTAGAATCCCTCTAACGAACTAGACAACTTATCACACCTGCCAGTATCCTATATTCATATTGGACTACACCAAAAAGAACGTCGTGCTCATTGGGTGACAGCACATAGATTAAGACCATCCATTAAAGCAGAAAGAAAAGAGAGATAGAGAGAGAGAGAGAGAGTGTGTGTATGTGTATGTGTGTGTGTATGTGAGAGAGAGAGAGAGAGTGGGGGTCAAGAATATATTTTGTGATGTCATGATGTAATTAAAGAACAATTGTGATAACGCAACGTGATTTGTAATGGTTATCAACAGAGACGGAGTGCTGGAAATCTGTGGACTAGTTGTCATTCCAGTGAACATCCCCATGTTCTAGTCAGTGATCAATCAATTGTAATGACGTGTAAAAACCCATTGTGAGTAAATAATAATAATAATAATAATAATAATAATAATAATAATAATAATAATAATAATAATAATAATAATTAGAACAAGAATATCCTATATATCTATAAAGCCACCATTTGCCCATGCATGGAGTTTTGTTGCAACATAAGGTCTTGTGCACCATACACTATTCTCTCCCTCTTGGACAACGTGCAAAAAGTCCGTAACCTAATAGGTCCAGCACTGTATACAAAACCCTAGTACTGGTTTATCGCCGGAATGTTGCATTCCTGTGCAGGTTTTACAAGTACTACCACGGAATGCGCTCTGGCGAACTTACTAAACTTGTATCCCCTCAGCGTAGTCACCATCGACACACCCGGCTATCAGCAAAAAGTCACCCCTTCACTATAGAGGTCCCAAAATATTGGAAAACATTCTACTTTAAAAGCTTTTTTTCCTCGGACCGCTGGCCTTTAGAATACACTTCCTGTGCCCTGTTTTTCCTGACTGTAGCAACATGCAGAAATTTAGATGTATTGCGAACAAACATCCTGCTGCACAACTGCCAATTTAGAATATCCCTATCAATCTGGCCGCTAATCACACTAGCCCCTTATGTTTTAGTAACAATATGAATTGTTTGGAGTGAATTAAACAAAATAGAAACAGATTATAGGTTGTTGTCTCGTCGACACAAGTCTTGTAAACAACTGTGTTATTAGTTGACACATCGTAAGTAGTCAGCTCAATCAGTTTTGACGTCACTCTGTAATAGTTGCAGCGATAACCGTTGCAATGTCTAGATTTCACTTGCCTCTCTTTCTCTATATTTTTTCCGTTATTGTTAACAGCTTTAACCGTGACAATTAAAAAAGGCAACATCATTTTATTTTGCTCTGCGGCTCCCACGTTCTTTGTTCAGATTAATTTCATTACTACAAACCAATCGGATTATATACAGTTATAATACTATTACATGAGCTTTTCCTCGATGAGGGGTCGGGGATTTGAGATCCGAACAATACGTCTGAATTCGTTCAGATCGCTAGTCGAAGGGGAAGATCTTACAATTTTTTTCGCTATGTGTAACTCTGCACTTCCTGTCAATGATGTCATATCATGACACGTTAGATTTTGATCTAATCTGAACTTCCAATGGAAAATTTCTCTTTACTTAATCTAATAACAAAACGGAATTTTCCTACGCATCATTCTAACACACACACACACGTCCTAATATTGCTACATTTGTGTGATGGTGACCTACTCCATTTCCTGCCTATATGGATTCTTCTAGACATTATATATAGAGGAGCCTACGACGAAGGACAAGCAATCTTTCTGTAACATACTACCCTGTACTTCTGTAAATACACACTCTTGTAAATGTACCACCGTGTTATCTTATTTATTATTGACTCTTCAAGGTCATAACAATGATAAATGTAAATTTTGAGATTATTGTTATCATTTGTTACCCAGCGTACATGGACATTTCATCTAATTTTAAATATCCCTTCGTGATCGTATTTTAGCTTTCATTTGGATTCGCTATGTAAGGACCCTATCTTGGTCGCCATCTTGGACTTCATTATTCGATAACATGATTACTGTAACATAGCTAGATTGTTCTTTAATCGCCACCTTTCGTCCACTTCATCAGTTGGTCGAATGTCTGTAGTTGCAGCGTAGAGGTGGCAGCCGAAGTTCCTATCTTCTCTTCTCTCTGTCGTTGTAGACGTCTTCTTCTTTCTTTCAATAACAAATTTCATAAACGTTATTAATAAAGAAACATCACAAATGTATTTAGGTTTAAAAAATCTCTTTGAAGTTCTGTTCTTTCTTCATAACATACATTTATACGTATACAACAACCCGTCAGCCCCATGATTGTTGAGAGCAGCTATCAAAACCCAACTGCTTTCTCTGGTGGTTCAGTGATAAGAGAAAGATTCCAATAGACTTAATTTTGAAGCTTACACAGGAATTTACCACACCAAATATATCTTGACAAATCTAAATATAATTATACTACGAGCGTTGTAGAATATTTAAAATATTAATTTATTAATTCAACATTGCAACAATCGCCGGCCGAGTTGTTGATTGCTTCATACGCTCGTAGGTGCTTTTATTATCATTTCTTTGTGCACGACCTTAACTGAGTTACTACTTTGAAATTGATTAATACAACAACAAATATGAATTTAAGACACTTTTCTACACCTTAAAGCTGGAAATAAGAAAGTCTACACTTAAACAAGACACATATACTAAAAGATTCAACCGACAGAAGATCGGTACTGTTTTCAATTAACGTATTATATATATGTACAAAAACACTTTACTATTTAAAATATTTACAGTATATATATATATATATATATATATAAATTCTTTGTAGAATGGTAGGAAAAATCCCAGCAGAGTGCTCGATTAATTAAGAATCAAAGTTAAAAATTAAGAGCATAATATTTATTTATTCTGGTACAGAAAAATTAGTACAACATTCGTACCGTCGGTTTCAAGCACGGAAGGTCTTACCCATCCGGCTCTCTTCAGCTTCTGTTGTCATCTGTTTTGGAAATGTGAGGTCACATGACACTCTTGTTGGGACGCGTTATTTGCTCAGTGTGTTGTGTGTGTTTGTTTAAATTTGAATTTAGTGTAATAAGACCGTTGAGATTTAAAACACGGGAGAAGAAAGAGAATTCAAGATTAAAGGGAATAAAAAAGGGGGGTAAAAATAAAAAAATATATATATGAAAAAATATATATATATATATAAATAAATATAAAAAAACATATATATATAAAAACATTTCAATACTAAGAATAAAAGAATAAAAGAAAAAGAGTATAAAAAGGTATAAAAAGAATAAAAAGAAGAAAAAAAAAGGGGGTTAAAAAATATATATATAGAGAATAAAATGTAGAGAATAAAAAAGAGCGAGAGAGAAAGAAAGAATAAAAATAGAAAGAATAAAAAGAATAAAAATATAATAAATAAAAGTATAAATAAAAATAAAAATAAAAATAAAAATAAATTTAAAGATTAAAAATAATAATAATAATAAAAAAATAATAATAATAATAAAAAAATAAAATTAAAAATTAAAAATTAAAGATTAAAAACAAAAATAATAAAAATAAAAATAAAAATAAAAATAAAAATAAAAATAAAAATAAAGAAAGGGTTTCTCTGAAATTCCCGTGAGCCAAATTATGAATTTGTATCATTAGCCGTTATATTTTTGAAGGTATGCGTTCTAAAAAACCGTTGATGTGTAAGAATCTTTTCCCCAGATTGGAGTGATTTTAATGAAGAAATTCGGATCTAAGGGAGGTAACTAAGATGGAAATATGAAATATTTGAGTTTGTTAAAATGGGTTTGTAGATTAATCTAGTGGTTGATAAAAAATTAAATATTTTTGCATTTTGGTGAAAGTCGAAGTTTTTGCTCTTGGAATTTATGTGGATATAGTTTGTTTAAATGGATTTGTAGAGTAATCTAGTGACTGATAATTAAATTAAATATTTTTGTATTTTTGTGAAGGTCGGAGTTTTTGCTCTTGAAGTTTAAGTGGATATAGGTTGATGAGGTATTTGTTCGTTTTTATTGTGTTTATATTAGTAGAGGGGGGGGGGTAGTTAGACATTATGTGAATCGGTCAGACCAGTTTATAAGCAATGCTTGTCTCTTGTGGACACACCCCCTGAATATTTCATCGCGGACATTTAAACAGGCTGTATTCGGATCGATGATGGCTTTTGAAATGTGGTATTTTTCAGCGTCACATAGAGGACATCTGTTTATGGCTGGAGAGAAGGATGGTTTTCTCTCAATTATTTTCTATTTGATGGTGAAGGGTGTGTTTTCTTCTTTAAGCTGCCATATTCGGGTCGCGAGTGCCGTATTAGCCTTGTTTTTGTATCAACCAAGCAGCACCATATTACAACAAAGCGCTCCGCGACAGCGGGTTCAGAGAAGAAATCTCATACACCCCCAACCGAGACCAACCACGGGGGACCCGCAATAGAAGGAGATCGGTGATCTGGTTTTCCCCACCCTATTCGACCAATACCAAAACAAAGGTAGGCCAACTTTTCCTCAAGTTGCTCGACAAACACTTCCCACCCACAAATGAATTACACAAACTTTTTAACAGAAATTCTGTTAAGGTCAGCTATTCCACTGCCCCTTCAATAAGAAAAATTATCTCTGCAGAACCCAAAACAATTACAAACGCAGGCTGCTCATGCCAAGACAAAAACAACTGCCCCCTGGAGGGAAATTGCAAAATCAATTCAATCATTTATGAAGCAACCGTCACAGACCAGAATACCAGTAATGCAGAAAAATATATTGGGATGACGAAGGGAAACTTCAAACAAAGGCTATATGCACACAGAAACTCCTTCAGATACAAAAACAAGGCTAATACGGCACTCGCGACCCGAATATGGCAGCTTAAAGAAGAAAACACACCCTTCACCATCAAATGGAAAATAATTGAGAGAAAACCATCCTTCTCTCCAGCCATAAACAGATGTCCTCTATGTGACGCTGAAAAATACCACATTTCAAAAGCCATCATCGATCCGAATACATTTTAACAAACTCAAATATTTCATATTTCCATCTTAGTTACCTCCCTTAGATCCGAATTTCTTCATTAAAATCACTCCAATCTGGGGAAAAGATTCTTACACATCAACGGTTTTTTAGAACGCATACCTTCAAAAATACAACGGCTAATGATATAACGGCTAATTCATAATTTGGCTCACGGGAATTTCAGAGAAACCATTTCTTTATTTTTATTTTTATTTTTATTTTTATTTTTATTTTTATTATTTTTGTTTTTAATCTTTAATTTTTAATTTTTAATTTTATTTTTTTATTATTATTATTATTTTTTTATTATTATTATTATTTTTAATCTTTAAATTTATTTTTAATTTATTTTTATTTTTATTTTTATTTATACTTTTATTTATTATATTTTTATTCTTTTTATTCTTTCTATTTTTATTCTTTCTTTCTCTCTCGCTCTTTTTTATTCTCTACATTTTATTCTCTATATATATATTTTTTTAACCCCCTTTTTTTTTTTTTTTTTTTTTTCTTCTTCTTATTCTTTTTATACCTTTTTATACTCTTTTTCTTTTATTCTTTTATTCTTAGTATTGAAATGTTTTTATATATATATGTTTTTTTATATTTATTTATATATATATATATATTTTTTCATATATATATTTTTTTATTTTTACCCCCCTTTTTTATTCCCTTTAATCTTGAATTCTCTTTCTTCTCCCGTGTTTTAAATCTCAACGGTCTTATTACACTAAATTCAAATTTAAACAAACACACACAACACACTGAGCAAATAACGCGTCCCAACAAGAGTGTCATGTGACCTCACATTTCCAAAACAGATGACAACAGAAGCTGAAGAGAGCCGGATGGGTAAGACCTTCCGTGCTTGAAACCGACGGTACGAATGTTGTACTAATTTTTCTGTACCAGAATAAATAAATATATATATATATATATATATATATATATATACTCATATATATATAGTAAGTGTAAGACTTTACTTGTATATGTGTTGATAACAACACGCGAGAGGATAATTAAGAGGGAGAAATAAAGAGAGTGAGAAGGAGAGAAAGAGAGGGCGAGACAGAGGGAGAGAGAGAAGGGGAGAGAGAGAAGGGGAGAGTGAGTTGTGAAAAGGCTATTTTTAACTTATCTGGATGTCGACAGCCAAAAGAAAAAGAACAGTACTTTTGTCTTTTTGCATGTTTTAATCAGTTTGTTTGTTTTTCTTTGCTAAACGACAAAAAATAAAGACACGTGATCCTTGCCGGCTTTACCCATAATCCTTTGGACTTCCGTTTGTTACGCTTGTTCTCCTGAATCATGGTAATTCCTTCAGCATTTTGCCACTCGAATGAACTTTTTCTGAAATGTTTCATTCTTCGGTGAAATTCTCTACTCACATGCGTCTGTACTCGGGAAATGAAACATTCGCCCGTCTCCCAGAAATTATAAAGATAACACACACACACACATACACACACACCCATACACATACACACACCCATATATATATATATATATATATATATATATATATATATATATATATGTATATTTCAAAATTCATCATTATATAATTCTATAATTATTTATATCTAAACCAAGTTATCCGGTATATATATATATATATATATATATATATATATATATATATATATATATATATATATATATATATATATATAAAGTAAATATATTTATATGTTCACTCTTTAACTAATTAACCGATCATTACGTATTTTTAAATCACAGCTGCTAGGCCTAAGCGGCCACAAATGTTGGCGATATTTAGTCTAATCTAATTTCATGCGGAAGGCGTAAAAAAGGGGTAGGAAGCACTTCGTGAAAATTCGGTAACCTCCGATTTTTGTGAAATCTTAACAATACGTATTAGACATGAATTAATAAATATTACCCAAATTTCAGTTTCTTTGGATTATTTAAAAAGGGGTTTTAGGGGTTATAATATGGACACACTCGCCCACTTGAACATTCAAATATGCCAGGTTTGCATTAAATTTGACCCATAGTCATTAGACGCGAACTAAGCAAGGTTCCCTGAATTTTAATACGTTTGAATCACTATTCAGCGAAAATTTATGTAATAAAAACTACATTTTAATTGGAGTTGTTTTCATCAGAAGTAAACATAACAATATAAATGAGTCAATTAAATGCATGGATTTTTTTAGTATTTCGAGTATATTTTAGAATATTCTACATATAAAATAACATCATACACTATGACTATTTAGATGATATAATGTTAATTGTAATTTTATGAATACTATTTAAATTTGATTAAGGATATTAATCGAATTACATTAAAAGTCCCTTTATTACTTCAATCAAAATCCAATTTATTTAATTTATGTATTTTATAGATTGGGTTTCCCCATATGAAGTACCCGCCTTTTGTCAAGCTATTCTCTTAGTTCAATTGTTCTTAGTAAAACCCCATAAAGATTGAAATTAATCTTTAAAAATATATCCATGTGGAAGTATTAAAGAGTCTATTAAGTAAATATAACTTTGTCTAGACTCCATGTATCATATATTATAGAATGATATTGCAAACTACCGAGTTCGGGTATATAACATCAACTTATAAAAAAGAATACTTAACTAATGCAAAACATTTGATCAAGATTAAACAAAGTAAAATTATTGAAGCTAGCTCCCTTTCTTCGTTTGGGCAAAAAAGATTTTGTTTTCTAAAAGATACTAATACAAATCAGTACAATAGTCTCCCAATTAGCACAGATACCAGTAAGGATAATGCTTACCTCCCTTGTATTTAGAGTTCCAAGTAAACATGAAGACAAAAGTCTGGAGTTAATTTGAACGGTTAGACTGAAAATAATTCAGTCTTTACAATGGAGTGTTTTTTAAAAATTCTGATCTATATAAATATCTAAGATATTAACATACTATACCTTTTAAATAATAGCGGTAGAGTAGGTATGAAGGTAAACAAATAGAACAAATGAAGCGGGAAAGGAGGAATACTGCAAACTACTTAGATGCTGAGATCTGAAGGTATTCATTGTCTGCATGAAAAGTATAATATACTCAAAATGTAATAGAACTAAAGTACACCGAAAAGTGTGAAAAGAGAAAAGTAAATATTACCATGTATTTAATAATTTTGCAGGATATATATCGGTAGAGTCACCTCTAATATTAATAGTCCATGACTTGGTAAAAAACAAAAAGTCTTGAGGAACCGTAAGTATATAGAAGAAAGTTAAGTAATTGATCTGCCCTTGAGGGGAGGAAAATATGATGTATGAAATAGAAATGAGTAATTCGACAGAAATAGGTGGTTATTAAAAAGGTTAAGTATTGTTCAGTGGCGTAAAGATACAAATTTGTGTAGTATTAATAGGAATGTACGATTTAAACACTTAACTTTAATGATAGAAATAGGTATATATTGGTATATATGTTTGTATGTATGTGTAAATGTAGGTGAATAGGATATAATTGTATCTAGATATTTGCATACGTGTGTACATGGTTACATGGATGAGTCCTTTTTTATATGTATTTATATATTTATGCGTGTGTAAAAGTTTTATATTCGTAATGTATGTATGCATATCTTCATGGGCGTATATGCATATTAAGGTAGGTAACTATGTATGTATGCGTATACATATGTGCATGTATGTGGAAAAAGTTTATTTTATATATACCTGGGTGTATCTAGTATACTAATATCTGAGAGTATTGGTGAGATATACGTAATGAGTGTATATGTGTGTATTTGCACGTGGGTATATGTCTGGGTATTTATACATGTATGTATTTGTAATTGTGCATAAGCGTAAATACGTGTTAACACACCAGTGAAATATGTGTGTATAAACTATGTTTATGGGCAATAAATTCAATAACCGTTAGAATATTATACTGAAAGAGGCAAATTTTAAACCAATATACTTATATATATATATATATATATATATATATATATATATATATATATATATATATATATGATGAATACATCATTCTGTACCAACCAGTAGGAAAAAGGGATCTATCCGTTGGTGATATGTATATGTGTGTATGTATATGAGAGTGTGTGTGGAGGTCGTGATCTGTATATATATAAGAGTGTGTATGTATGCATGTACATATGATGTATATGCGCATATATACATATATCTATATTTTTGTTGGTGTGTGTATATGTATGTGTGTATATAAAGATATGTACTTAT
>OY744519.1:98762877-98847877 GCA_963556195.1 Sepiola atlantica
TATTATTATTATTATTATTATTATTATTATTATTATTATTATTATTATTATTATTATTATTATTATTATTATTATTATTATTATTATTATTATTATTATTATTATTATTATTATTATTATTATTATTATTATTATTATTATTATTATTATTATTATTATTATTATTATTATTATTATTATTATTATTATTATTATTATTATTATTATTATTATTATTATTATTATTATTATTATTATTATTATATTATTATTATTATTATTATTATTATTATTATTATTATTATTATTATTATTATTATTATTATTATTATTATTATTATTATTATTATTATTATTATTATTATTATTATTATTATTATTATTATTATTATTATTATTATTATTATTATTATTATTATTATTATTATTATTATTATTATTATTATTATTATTATTATTATTATTATTATTATTATTATTATTATTATTATTATTATTATTATTATTATTATTATTATTATTATTATTATTATTATTATTATTATTATTATTATTATTATTATTATTATTATTATTATTATTATTATTATTATTATTATTATTATTATTATTATTATTATTATTATTATTATTATTATTATTATTATTATTATTATTATTATTATTATTATTATTATTATATTATTATTATTATTATTATTATATTATTATTATTATTATTATTATTATTATTATTATTATTATTATTATTATTATTATTATTATTATTATTATTATTATTATTATTATTATTATTATTATTATTATTATTATTATTATTATTATTATTATTATTATTATTATTATTATTATTATTATTATTATTATTATTATTATTATTATTATTATTATTATTATTATTATTATTATTATTATTATTATTATTATTATTATTATTATTATTATTATTATTATTATTATTATTATTATTATTATTATTATTATTATTATTATTATTATTATTATTATTATTATTATTATTATTATTATTATTATTATTATTATTATTATTATTATTATTATTATTATTATTATTATTATTATTATTATTATTATTATTATTATTATTATTATTATTATTATTATTATTATTATTATTATTATTATTATTATTATTATTATTATTATTATTATTATTATTATTATTATTATTATTATTATTATTATTATTATTATTATTATTATTATTATTATTATTATTATTATTATTATTATTATTATTATTATTATTATTATTATTATTATTATTATTATTATTATTATTATATTATTATTATTATTATTATTATTATTATTATTATTATTATTATTATTATTATTATTATTATTATTATTATTATTATTATTATTATTATTATTATTATTATTATTATTATTATTATTATTATTATTATTATTATTATTATTATTATTATTATTATTATTATTATTATTATTATTATTATTATTATTATTATTATTATTATTATTATTATTATTATTATTATTATTATTATTATTATTATTATTATTATTATTATTATTATTATTATTATTATTATTATTATTATTATTATTATTATTATTATTATTATTATTATTATTATTATTATTATTATTATTATTATTATTATTATTATTATTATTATTATTATTATTATTATTATTATTATTATTATTATTATTATTATTATTATTATTATTATTATTATTATTATTATTATTATTATTATTATTATTATTATTATTATTATTATTATTATTATTATTATTATTATTATTATTATTATTATTATTATTATTATTATTATTATTATTATTATTATTATTATTATTATTATTATTATTATTATTATTATTATTATTATTATTATTATTATTATTATTATTATTATTATTATTATTATTATTATTATTATTATTATTATTATTATTATTATTATTATTATTATTATTATTATTATTATTATTATTATTATTATTATTATTATTATTATTATTATTATTATTATTATTATTATTATTATTATTATTATTATTATTATTATTATTATTATTATTATTATTATTATTATTATTATTATTATTATTATTATTATTATTATTATTATTATTATTATTATTATTATTATTATTATTATTATTATTATTATTATTATTATTATTATTATTATTATTATTATTATTATTATTATTATTATTATTATTATTATTATTATTATTATTATTATTATTATTATTATTATTATTATTATTATTATTATTATTATTATTATTATTATTATTATTATTATTATTATTATTATTATTATTATTATTATTATTATTATTATTATTATTATTATTATTATTATTATTATTATTATTATTATTATTATTATTATTATTATTATTATTATTATTATTATTATTATTATTATTATTATTATTATTATTATTATTATTATTATTATTATTATTATTATTATTATTATTATTATTATTATTATTATTATTATTATTATTATTATTATTATTATTATTATTATTATTATTATTATTATTATTATTATTATTATTATTATTATTATTATTATTATTATTATTATTATTATTATTATTATTATTATTATTATTATTATTATTATTATTATTATTATTATTATTATTATTATTATTATTATTATTATTATTATTATTATTATTATTATTATTATTATTATTATTATTATTATTATTATTATTATTATTATTATTATTATTATTATTATTATTATTATTATTATTATTATTATTATTATTATTATTATTATTATTATTATTATTATTATTATTATTATTATTATTATTATTATTATTATTATTATTATTATTATTATTATTATTATTATTATTATTATTATTATTATTATTATTATTATTATTATTATTATTATTATTATTATTATTATTATTATTATTATTATTATTATTATTATTATTATTATTATTATTATTATTATTATTATTATTATTATTATTATTATTATTATTATTATTATTATTATTATTATTATTATTATTATTATTATTATTATTATTATTATTATTATTATTATTATTATTATTATTTTTATTATTATTATTATTATTATTATTATTATTATTATTATTATTATTATTATTATTATTATTATTATTATTATTATTATTATTATTATTATTATTATTATTATTATTATTATTATTATTATTATTATTATTATTATTATTATTATTATTATTATTATTATTATTATTATTATTATTATTATTATTATTATTATTATTATTATTATTATTATTATTATTATTATTATTATTATTATTATTATTATTATTATTATTATTATTATTATTATTATTATTATTATTATTATTATTATTATTATTATTATTATTATTATTATTATTATTATTATTATTATTATTATTATTATTATTATTATTATTATTATTATTATTATTATTATTATTATTATTATTATTATTATTATTATTATTATTATTATTATTATTATTATTATTATTATTATTATTATTATTATTATTATTATTATTATTATTATTATTATTATTATTATTATTATTATTATTATTATTATTATTATTATTATTATTATTATTATTATTATTATTATTATTATTATTATTATTATTATTATTATTATTATTATTATTATTATTATTATTATTATTATTATTATTATTATTATTATTATTATTATTATTATTATTATTATTATTATTATTATTATTATTATTATTATTATTATTATTATTATTATTATTATTATTATTATTATTATTATTATTATTATTATTATTATTATTATTATTATTATTATTATTATTATTATTATTATTATTATTATTATTATTATTATTATTATTATTATTATTATTATTATTATTATTATTATTATTATTATTATTATTATTATTATTATTATTATTATTATTATTATTATTATTATTATTATTATTATTATTATTATTATTATTATTATTATTATTATTATTATTATTATTATTATTATTATTATTATTATTATTATTATTATTATTATTATTATTATTATTATTATTATTATTATTATTATTATTATTATTATTATTATTATTATTATTATTATTATTATTATTATTATTATTATTATTATTATTATTATTATTATTATTATTATTATTATTATTATTATTATTATTATTATTATTATTATTATTATTATTATTATTATTATTATTATTATTATTATTATTATTATTATTATTATTATTATTATTATTATTATTATTATTATTATTATTATTATTATTATTATTATTATTATTATTATTATTATTATTATTATTATTATTATTATTATTATTATTATTATTATTATTATATTATTATTATTATTATTATTATTATTATTATTATTATTATTATTATTATTATTATTATTATTATTATTATTATTATTATTATTATTATTATTATTATTATTATTATTATTATTATTATTTATTATTATTATTATTATTATTATTATTATTATTATTATTATTATTATTATTATTATTATTATTATTATTATTATTATTATTATTATTATTATTATTATTATTATTATTATTATTATTATTATTATTATTATTATTATTATTATTATTATTATTATTATTATTATTATTATTATTATTATTATTATTATTATTATTATTATTATTATTATTATTATTATTATTATTATTATTATTATTATTATTATTATTATTATTATTATTATTATTATTATTATTATTATTATTATTATTATTATTATTATTATTATTATTATTATTATTATTATTATTATTATTATTATTATTATTATTATTATTTATTATTATTATTATTATTATTATTATTATTATTATTATTATTATTATTATTATTATTATTATTATTATTATTATTATTATTATTATTATTATTATTATTATTATTATTATTATTATTATTATTATTATTATTATTATTATTATTATTATTATTATTATTATTATTATTATTATTATTATTATTATTATTATTATTATTATTATTATTATTATTATTATTATTATTATTATTATTATTATTATTATTATTATTATTATTATTATTATTATTATTATTATTATTATTATTATTATTATTATTATTATTATTATTATTATTATTATTATTATTATTATTATTATTATTATTATTATTATTATTATTATTATTATTATTATTATTATTATTATTATTATTATTATTATTATTATTATTATTATTATTATTATTATTATTATTATTATTATTATTATTATTATTATTATTATTATTATTATTATTATTATTATTATTATTATTATTATTATTATTATTATTATTATTATTATTATTATTATTATTATTATTATTATTATTATTATTATTATTATTATTATTATTATTATTATTATTATTATTATTATTATTATTATTATTATTATTATTATTATTATTATTATTATTATTATTATTATTATTATTATTATTATTATTATTATTATTATTATTATTATTATTATTATTATTATTATTATTATTATTATTATTATTATTATTATTATTATTATTATTATTATTATTATTATTATTATTATTATTATTATTATTATTATTATTATTATTATTATTATTATTATTATTATTATTATTATTATTATTATTATTATTATTATTATTATTATTATTATTATTATTATTATTATTATTATTATTATTATTATTATTATTATTATTATTATTATTATTATTATTATTATTATTATTATTATTATTATTATTATTATTATTATTATTATTATTATTATTATTATTATTATTATTATTATTATTATTATTATTATGATTATTATTATTATTATTATTATTATTATTATTATTATTATTATTATTATTATTATTATTATTATTATTATTATTATTATTATTATTATTATTATTATTATTATTATTATTATTATTATTATTATTATTATTATTATTATTATTATTATTATTATTATTATTATTATTATTATTATTATTATTATTATTATTATTATTATTATTATTATTATTATTATTATTATTATTATTATTATTATTATTATTATTATTATTATTATTATTATTATTATTATTATTATTATTATTATTATTATTATTATTATTATTATTATTATTATTATTATTATTATTATTATTATTATTATTATTATTATTATTATTATTATTATTATTATTATTATTATTATTATATTATTATTATTATTATTATTATTATTATTATTATTATTATTATTATTATTATTATTATTATTATTATTATTATTATTATTATTATTATTATTATTATTATTATTATTATTATTATTATTATTATTATTATTATTATTATTATTATTATTATTATTATTATTATTATTATTATTATTATTATTATTATTATTATTATTATTATTATTATTATTATTATTATTATTATTATTATTATTATTATTATTATTATTATTATTATTATTATTATTATTATTATTATTTATTATTATTATTATTATTATTATTATTATTATTATTATTATTATTATTATTATTATTATTATTATTATTATTATTATTATTATTATTATTATTATTATTATTATTATTATTATTATTATTATTATTATTATTATTATTATTATTATTATTATTATTATTATTATACGGCATATCTTATATATTATATACAGCATAATCACGTTGACACACCGGTTCCTGTTAGATCACCGAATTTAAACGACATTGAGCCTGGTCAGTACCAAAATGGAGACATCATGTGAATTTGTATTATCTATAAAACTTCTACTTTCAGTGGAAGCAGAATACCCGATGCTGGACGAATACCACAAAAAATGGTATTACCGATTATTCGATATTATTATTGAATTCATTAGAAAGAAAACTGATTTGCATTATATTATTTTTCTCTGGAAACAACTTTTCTTAATTAAGTGCGATATATTTCCCCCTCTTTTGAACAACTAGTAAGTTTGACGAGAAAGCTAGGACGTTAGACTTCCACAGTCAAGTGTTATCGGAAGACTGATGTTCGAGCCTCGAAGTCGATACATTGGCTGTATCAAGCTACACTGATGAGTCTTAAAAAGACGAAACAAATGTTTAGGGATGATAAATTCTATATAATATAACTATATGTGTGTGTATGTGTGTATTATTATATGTGTATAAAAGAAGGATTGAATGTATGACTCAGAAATGAATGAACCAGTTCATTCATTTATATTTTCAGGTGTAAGCCAACACGTTTCTCTGTAAGTATTTGTATGTTATTTCATTTTATTTCAGTCGAAGTTCTCATAAATCAAGGGGTCTCTTTCTGGATCTAACACCTGATCTTTATATGAGATACATAGATATTCGAATATGCCATTAAAGTTATCCTTTACCTGTCAAACGTTGAGTCAGTAAAGAAGTTAAGCACATTAATTTCTCTCTCCCTAATTGACCAGTTAACTATGTTATAGTACATCTTTCTTGTGGTCTCTTGGTTTTACAGGATTCCAGGACAATAATTCATCTAGTCTGGTGGAGTATCTAGCTACGTACTGTTACTTGAGTTAACATCACTTGGAAAAGGTAAACCATTCCTCGTATGAGCCAGTGGATAGCAGTGTCGACGGGGATCTTATTTGAACTTCGACTACTCTGTTATTTTTAATATTTGGTCAGGGTTTACTTTGAGCCGGAAGTACACTCATGTCAGGTTGTCCTGACAAACCCTTGTACAGAGAGACCGAAGACACTCGAGGATGGTGTCCAGTAGGTAATTCAAACTCTCCAGTAGGTAATTAAAATCTGTGTGTATGTGTGTGTGTGTAAAATAAAATTAATTCCCATAAGATGTAGGGGCGTGGCAAGTAAAAGGACGTCGTCTGCCTGCCTCTTTCGTTTGACTTCTGTCGCGGGAGTGGGAATACTGAATATGTTTTACTAGCTTGGACTTCGAAGCTTTATGGTCGCAACGAAAAACAGCGACGATAAACGTTAGTCGTTTCAAAAGGGTAGGAATAAAAGTTAAGCAGCGAATATCAATAAAGAATTAATTAATTTTCTGTCCTTTTTGTCCATTTTTTTACTAATTTTTTTTCACAACGCGAAGTATCTGAAAAAGAAAAACTCAAGCGCGATGCTCGTCGCCACTATTATTATGTTATTTACATACAAAATAATGATTGATCTTTATTACACTGTGTACATTGCATTTTGTTATCTGCTTTGAAAACTGGGGGCTTCAAAACCAAATACTCCCTGATATAATAAGAATACGCGCGACGTTTCTGTTTCAATATATCTATCTATAAATAGCGCGTAATACCAAGGGAGGTTATTCAGTATATTCTGGAGAAGCTGACTCGATACAAACCGAGAATTGTTTAGGGTCGCTTGATGTAAAATCGCATTGAACCATCTTTGGGATGTAGCTAAGTTTTATGAGTTCATTGTTTAAAGAGAACTGCATTTTATTGTGGTATAAAAAGTTTGCTCATTTTTTTAGTCTTTGCTTTATTTATCTGAGAAAATAACATTTTTGTCCGCCATTCTTGATGAAAAAGTCTCTAGTATATATATATATATATATATATATATATATATATATATATATATATATATATATATATATATATATATGTATATATATATATATATATATATATATATGTATATATATATATATATATATATATATATACAATAATAATAAATAATTATTTATTCTATAGACAGGCGTGTTTCGTCTTTTGAAGACTCATAAGCATAGATTTAACCAACTTACCTACCTACCAACGGGCTCGAACCATCAACCCTGAGTTTTGTAACACAACGTGGCCAGTAAATCAGTAGCGATCGAGACATGTAAACGTGGCTTTTAATACAAACCCATTTCCGTATATAAAATCGAAATTGTTCACCCAAATTGAGGGAATTAATTTAATTTTACACACACACACACAATAACATACAAATACTTACAGAGAAACGTGTTGGCTTACATATGAAACAATAAATTAATTAGCTGGTTGATTAATTTCTGAGTCATACATTTAATCGTTCTTTCATACACATAATAATACATGCTGTGGCGATGTAATTATTATGTCCGAATAAGAGTGACCTCCTTTATTACGAGGGGCTTTTTGACAATAATAATTAAATAAGAAAATATTATTTATGTATGTATAGACAGGCCTGTTTCGTCTATTGACGACTCACCAGTATAGATTTAACCAACCGGCCTATCAACAAACGGACTCGAACCAACAACCCTGGGTTTTGTAAATCAAAGAGTATATTTTCCTTTTTTTAATATAATCGAATGTAAATGTAGAGTTTTGGTATATTTACGACGTAACGCCTCTCCGCCTGTCTGCCTACCACTCTCTTTCTCTTTATCGCTCTCTACATACCTAGATCTATCTATCAATATACAGTGAGTGCAATAAGTATCCGATACAAAGCAAAAAGTGTATTTATTTTTATTACACCAAAGCAAAAACGATAAAAAAGTGATATTCTAATGCATTTTTGTATGATAAATACAATCCTCGTATCAAAAATCATATATAATTACGCATTCACTAGATAATTACATTAATGTCATATTTAAGGTTCAAAAAGTATCCGATAAAAAGAAAAAATAGTTTTAATATTTAGTAATATGCCCTCTACTGGCCATAACAGCTTGCAAATGTTTTGGATACTTCCTTACAAGATTGTTACAAATGTCAACTGGAATTTTATCCCACTCTTCTTGGCAGATTCGTTTAAGTTCTGTCAGATTCCTCGGATCTCTCTTTTGTACCATTAACTTCAACTCTCGCCACATATTTTCAATTGGATTGAGGTCAGGTGATTGACTTGGCCATCCTAATACCTCTATTTCATTCTTACCAATCCACCCAGTAGTTTCCTTAGCCGTGTGCTTGCGATCGTTGCCCTGTTGGCATATCCAATCATTAGGTAAGTTCAAATCATCTGCAGATTTAAGCAGATTATTTTGAAGTATAACTCGATACATTTGGGAATTCATTCTCCCTTCTATGATGTGAAGTTTTCCAGGGTCGGAAGAAGAGAAACAACCCCAAACCATTATACTACCGCCTCCAAACTTCACTTTAGGGATGGTATTCTTTGGATCAAATTCTGAGTTCTTTTGTCTCCAAACATGACTTACATGACTCAATTTTCGTTTCGTCTGACCATAATATTTTATCTCAAAAACTTGAAGGTATATCCAAATGTTCTTTGGCAAATTTCAAACGATTCTTGATATGAATTGGCTTTAAAAAAGGTTTTTTTCTTGGTGTCCTAAATTGGAATCCTTTCTTTCGAAGTACTGTCCTAATTGTATTCTTGCATACACCTGTCCCGGATGTTCTAAAATTTTTTTTGAGTTCAGATCGAGTAATTCGTGGATTTTTCTTAATTTCAAGAACCAAATGTCGAGCCATACGGTTAGAAATTTTGGAAGGACGCCCTGGACGTGGCAGACTTGATGTGCACTGGTATGACTTCCATCTACGAATTGTGTCACTGACGGTCGAAATTGGGATATTCAACATTGTTGAAATTTTTCTGTACCCTGAACCATCTATGTGTAGTTGAATAATTGATTTCCTTGTCTTTTCCGACAATTCTCCGGTTTTAGACATTGTATAAACGTGCGAAACAATAGACTCCTTATTTAAATGTCAGATTGTGGCTGGTTTTTATTTTTACCAATGTTCACCCCAAACAAGGCAAGACGCCACTGATGATCGCTACAGTAAGTTCACACAATAGAAGGTTCTAAAGTTTTGTAGTAACTATCTAGACCATCACATGACAAATAGTTGCTAATTAAAACTATTTTTTTCTTTGTATCGGATACTTTTTGAACCTTAAATATGACATTTATGTAATTATCTAGTGAATGCGTAATTATATATGATTTTTATACGATGATTGTATTTATCATGCAAAAATACATTAGAATAGCACTTTTTTATCGTTTTTTATCGTTTTTGGTTCGGTGTAATAAAAATAAATCAACTTTTTGCTTTGTATCGGATACTTATCGCACCCACTATATATAATAAAGACGAATACCTCACTGTCTATGTGCCTATCTGTCCTTAAAACTGAATACCTACTAGAGAGTGTAGGTTAAATATAAGTGTATGACAATGTATAATCTTTATGCGAACATAAAAGAAGTATTTCTACGTCACACGTTGCTCCTTAAAAGAGCTAATAACACTTTTTTAGCGTGTTATACAATAAAAATTAATCTATTTATAAGCGTAAGTTTAAGCGTATTAACATATATCCGAATAGCTCAGTGGCTAAGATATCTAGCTGAAATAATTATGGTTGCTATCAAAGTAAACTCTTCTTAATATTATGTTGCCTATATTGTTATCCCACAAACTAACCCGCACAATCCTGCTAATATCAAATGCTGCTGCTAGGGAGATTCCTGATTGTCTTATTGTTGAAATTGACACCTTCATTCACTATCGTAAGTTTCAAACCAAACCTCATTCTCCTCTATGGTTTTCATCTGTTTGTGCTTCTGTCATTGCCCATCGTAACAATTACTTCAATCAGTATCGTCAGAATGGTTTTGAGACTTCTAGTCAATCCTACAGAAAAGCTAGCAATGCCTGCAAGCGAGCAATCTCTGAGGTTAAGTCTAGCTACTCTCAAAGGATTTGTGACTCAATCTCATCTCAAAGGGTCGACCCTTGTGATTTTTGAAGAATCTACAAAAGTATTATTAATAGTAGCAAGTCTGCTATTCCTCCTCTTTTTTATGGTCTTCAGGTTATTTTATCTTAGATAAGGCTGATCTCTTTGCTCGTCGTTTTGCTGAAATTTCTTCTCTTTATGATTCTGGTGCTGTTGTTCTGATTTTCCTTTGAAAACTGATCAGTCTCTTTATTCTGTTATTATCACTCCGGGAATAGTTGCTAGGGTAGTTTCTGATATTGACCAGTCTAAGGCTTCCGGTTCTGATTCAATTCCTGTTGTTGTTCTCAAGCGTTGTGCTCCTGAACTTTCTTCTATTTTTCTAAATTATTCAATCTCTGTTGGTCTAAGTCCTGTTACCCTTCTGTTGTCTCTATTTTTTTAAATGCTGGCAATCGTTCTGACCCAACTAAGTATCGCCCAGTTAGTCTTCTCTCTGCTATTAGCAACGGTTTTGTAAAGGTTTGTCAACGGCAAGCTTGTTCATTTTCTGGAAAGTCTGGGCCTCTTTAGTCATGTTCAGTATGACTTTCGTGGTTTTAGTTCGACTATTAATCTTTAAACCGTTGTAACTGAGTGGATCTGTTGGTTTATGGATAATTCTGAAGAGGAAACAGTCATGACGCTTGACATTTCGAAAGTGTTTGACAGAGTGTGGCATTCTGATCTCCTACACAAATTTCAAGGTTGTGGTATTGGTGGTGAGGTTTTTGACATTGTTAGGTCATTTCTTTCTGATCGAAGCTTGCTAGTAACTCTTCATTCTCTTTTCCTATAAATGCTGGTGTTCATCAGGGCTCTATTCTAGACCCAACAGTGTTTCTTCTCCATATGAATGATCTTCCAGAAAATGAACATTTATGCTGATGAGACCACTATCATAGTACAGGAGATCGAAGTCAAGGGTAGCTCATTGAGAAGCTTGGTCATCAGCACACGCTAAATGTCAGAACATTCTCAAGTGCCATGTTGCGCGTAGATGTGTATCCTTTGAGGTATCTCCGGCATGGATGACTGGGTCCATCGCTGCCATGCTATTGTTTCAATTATTTTGCTTCAGAATTCATCACTGTTGGGTAAACAAAACTATCTAAGTTTCTACCTTCCTCTCCCTTTTTGTTATTATGCAACAATGTTAGTTCTTACATCAAGTTACTTCATACCTTGTCTGAAGCGACCTCTATAAAAAACAAAAAAATATTTTCTTCTTTCTTTCCAACATGTCGTTGCTTGTATGGTTTAATGGATAACATCGTAGTCTATGGAATTGCTTATGCCGAGTTCAAATCTTTTCGAATTTATTGTGATTATTTACGCGTGAATTCACTAACCCCGTGCACAAATACAAGTACACGTACGTACTTAAGTACACGTTTATTTCTACCTCAACTTTTAAGCTTATACACTCATTTGCGTTGAACGTATTCACCCAGCATCCCTCCGATTCTCTCTTAGTTTATGTATGTGTGTATCTCCATTATTTCCCTCTCTCTTTAGCTCTTTACTGTAGGACGTGCCCTCAAATATACACACAGGGCGTGAGGATATCCATTAAATAAATCACAGATAAGATAGCTCTATATATGTCCAATGACCCTTTATGGTGCCGCAAGCAGATGGTCTCACTGAGCCCTCCACCCGCCTCTCGTTCTCTTGCATCGTTAGGATCTCTACTTTTAGTTGACATCGGCTTGGCTTTACTTGGACCAAAGTCTTAACCGCTGTTGTACCATTCAACGATGCCGACTAACTACAATTTCTCGCTCTTTTTTGAATATATATATATATATATATATATATATATATATATATATATATATATATATATACTAGTGAATATATATATATATATATATATATATATATGTATATATAGTTCACCCCAAGCAAGGCAGACCGCCACTGTAGACGTAAGTGGCTACTGAGAATTAGGGTGTAAGTTTTGGGGGTCATCCTAAGTTGAGAGCTGTGCAGCGAAATGTCTATTTACATTAGTTTTAAATTTCTGCATGTCATACAGTTGGGGAAACAGGGAGCAAGGAGGAATTCCAGAGGCCGGCAGAACATGTCGGTACAGTCGGGGAAACAGGAAGCATATATATATATATATATATATTAAAAAGAAAAAATGTAATGGCATATTAGTGGGTTCCCCCACGTGTGAATTTGCTATTTTCTTTGTTTTTTGTTTGGTTTCACCCAAAAATGGACCACTGTATAGTGTAGGTTTTTTTAAAGACACTTTAATCCAAGAGCTTTTTACTCTTTGTCAATGTTTCTGATGATTTTGTAATGTTGCAGAGACGATATTCACATAAAAATGTTGTTTGGCACAAGACAAATGAAACGAACCGTAAAAATCTCACAGAAATGTTATGTTGTTTGGAAATGTGAAAAAAATAAAAATAAAAATAATAAAATAAATAATGGTTATTGGAATTTAATATGAACCTGACTTTTATATATATATATATATATATATATATATATATATATATATATATACTAGCAAAAAACTATCCGCCCTCCGAGTCGCACTCAATTTAGCTGTAGCCTTCTTTACAAAACAAAACAACAAAAAACAATTTTCATTTAACATTTTCTTAATTAGAAAAGAAATAGGTTATTTCATACGGTCTTTTCACTATTCAAAGTCAACGAATTTTATTTTGTATTAATATAAAAATAAACTTCTACTTAAAAACTGATTATATAATGAAAGGAATAAACGAAAAAGCGGAACCTCAATTGGTCAAATAAAACAATTATATATTCCTGAGAAATTTGAAATGATTACTTTGTGTTTTTCGCATTTATTATTAAAGATAAAAAAAAACTTAATAACGATTTTGAAATAATTTTTTTTCTTTCAGCAATTTAAAACATAAGGATGGTGGCTTTTCTTTTTCCTTTTGTATGGCCAATGTAATGGTTGTTATCAGCATAATCATAATAATGATAATCGTCATCATCAACAACAACTTAGTTTTAAAAATAAAGTATAATTATTAAAAGAAAAACTTCGTCAGCTATTTCACATTTGCTCATTTACAGGGTCCTTGAAACCTAATTGATCCATTAGGTTTCAAGAACCCCATAAATGAGCAAATGCGAAAGGGACGAATTCAGGTCTACACCGGTTTCTTTGACTTCCGGTTGACCATCGCACACTGTACACAAAAAGAATAATAAATCTGAATTGTTTTTTTTTTTAAAAGGTCGATTTTAATATAGTGAAAAAAAATTATCTGTAGAAAAAAGAGGGTGGGAGATATTAAATATTTAGTTTTAGTGCGTTTTTTTATTTACAAACCTTTTACTAAACTAACGAAATATTACAAAGATCGTGTCCATATTTACTTTCCTCCCAACAAGAGCGAAATGCATAATAAAATAAAATGTTATCGGGTGCGTCTTTTTATTATTCACAAAAAGTTTTATTAAACAAACGAATCATTGCAGAGATCGTGTCCCCATTTGTCCAAACAGAAGATTCTATTTTTCAGGTTATATACGCGTTCAGTATCTTAAATTCTCGTTTTCAAATCTCTTCATTCTCTACGATTATTCGATTTATATTTAAATTATTATAATTCTGATAAATATATAAAAAAATTTCTATTAATATTTTTTTAATATTTTCTTTAAAATATTTTTTTTAATATTTATATAATTTTTTGTGGGCAACGTTGGGTTATAATTACTCCCTACATTTATTCTACTTTGATTTTATTCGAAAATTCATAACATGTGAAATATCTTTTAAGATAATCTTCTTCAATTACTAAAATTTATAAGTCTCTTTACTTATATTATTATCATTTACTCACTAGGAGTTCCACACAGGGCATCATAAGTGATTGCTCACTGACAATAAACGGTGGTGTTGTCTGAAGTCTGATTGAAAACAAGGACCCTCAGATTTCTGGTATTATCTACCTCTTTTGATAACCATTGCAAATAATTTTGCGTTATCGCAACAGCCGGTTATCATTAATTTCTCGTTAGCCACGACCATTGGCCTTCTCTGGGATATGAGTGCCAATAAGCTTTCCCAAGGTCCCAGTACTCTCCACACCCTTCCAGTAAAGGTCTGTTTAGTTCCCTCCCTCTTAGGTCTTTCTATCCCCTTGACCCTTCACGACTATTTTGTGTGATATCAGTTAAAGCTGGTGCCATCACATTGTATTTGGGGCAGTTTATAAGATTTAATGCAGTTTCAGTTCCCTCGGCTTCACGTGGTGATGTGCTTTCTATGTTTTTGTTTTATTACTATCGCAACTGTTTAGCGTTTGTAGTTTATGTGTATTGATTTCAGCATTTGAGGATTTTCCTTAAGGTTTCTGCTGTTTTCATACTTGCCGCCCGTTGTATAGTCTCGATCTTGCCTTTGATTCCAATTTCTCCCAGTCTTTTTTTCAAAGTTTTTTTTTTATTGTTTCTAGTACTCCTACGATTATTGGTATTATATTGATTTTTTTCTTGTACCATATTCCTTCCAGTTCTCGGGCAAATTCCGTGTATTTGTTTCCTTTCATTGTCTCCTTGATTTTTACTAAGTCATCTGGTGGGACGGCAAAATCTCCGATTTGGCAGTTCTTTCTTTCTTTTTTGACTATTATGATATTCAGCTACCTTGCTGGGTAAGTATGTCTATTTGTACTTACTTATGTGATTGGGAAACAGTCCGTTGCTCGAAATGTAAAGACAGATAGATAGATAGAAAGACAGAAAGAAAGAAAGAAAGAAAGAAAGAGAGAGATGATAGAGGTGTCTTTTCTTAACTTGTGGATATATTGATAACCCGCTGGTCCTTGTTTTAGTTCCGCGTTAGTAAACGAAAAATGGATGAATTCGTCTTCATGTTCGGTTAGCAAACAAGTCCGAATTTTTCCTAAGAGACGTCTTTCGCCCAAGGAGAACACTTCCGACTATTTTCTTCAACTCACTTCTTATTAAAAGTCCTTTAAAAGTGTCGCCAAAGGTTTGGTCTGATAATGAAGACACTCTACTATACAGCCGCTTGTGTCCTTCTCCATTGTTTTACGGTATTCCGTTTCCGGTAGCACTTTTGATTCAACTAGGAGAATGAGTGGAGTGTAAACCTTACATCCGGTAATCTGCTGTCTCTCATCACAAGGGAAGGGGAAAATAAATAAAGGGAGGAGCGTGTCGTCGTCTCTGTTCATTCGCGTATGCCCTAACAGTCGTGGCAAAAGGGACCGAATAATGTGGTAGGGCTTTCTCCATATCGTAACTCAGTGTATTGTGTACGGTCATGTTTCCTAGTCTTCTGCTCCAGGTGTCTGAGTTCTTCTTTTGTCCAGCCAATATGACGGGTCCAGAATATCATACTAGGGATACTACCCTGGTATATATTTTTATGTCAGGTTTTTAATATATTATTATCATTAGTAGTAGTAGTAGCAGTAGTTGTAGTAGTAGTAATAGTAGTAGTAATAGTGGTAGTAGTAGTAGTTGCAGTAGTTGTTGTAGTAGTAGTAGTGTATCTGTGCCGTCAAATATGACAGTCTACTTTTTTAGATTGCTTCCCAAATTGTTTACAACTTTAATAATTTAAGTCAAATGGAAAACACGTTTGTCTAGTTTAAATACGATATTAATATTTTAGTGAGCTGCTACAGTTTTAAAAAAAATATATACTGAATTAACTCCCTTAGTGTTATAAGTAAATGAAATACTATTTATGTAGAGAGAGATATTAAAAGAGACATACAGCGTATTATTATTATTATTATTATTATTATTATTATTATTATTATTATTATTATTATTATTATTTACTCACTAGGAGTTCTCACACAGGTCATCAGTGACTGCTCACCGACAACCGGTGGTATTCCCTGGAGTCTGAGTGATAACAAGTTTCCACAGATTTCTAGTATTCTCCACCTCTTTTCGATAGCCACCGCAAATAAACTTGCAGTATCAAAACAGCCGTTTACCATTGAATTCTAGCTGGTAAAGACCATTGGTCTTCTCTGGGATTTGGGTGGCAATAAGCCTCCCCAAGGTCCCAGCAGTCTCTGCACTTCCAGTGGAGGTCTGGTTTGTGCTGTCCCTACTCGGTCTTCTCATCCTCCTTGATCCTATGCAAATATTTTGTGTGGTGTTAGCCTAGGCTGGTACCATTTTTTTAATTAAAATTTTTTAAAAATATATATATTTTTTTTTGGGGGGGGGGCTGATTATTTTTTATTTATTTATTTATTTTTATTTTTTAGGGTGGAGCTGATGGTGTTTCTTGTAATTTCTGTTCATTTTTGTGTTGTGTCACTTGGGGCTGGTGTATTTATAAAGCGATGTTGCTTGCATTTTCTGTTTCTTTGTTTGTGATGTGGTGTTCTTTCTGTGGTTTTAGTTTCTTCCTGTAGTAGATTCTGTGTGACCCTTCGTAACTTATGCGGGTTAGTTTCTGCATTCAATGATTTTTCTTAAGATTGTAGCTGTTTTGATCATTGCTGTCCTTTGTATAGTTCCAATGATCCCTTTGATTCCAATTTCTCCCAGTCTTTTTTCCAGGTTTTTGGGGATTGTTCCTAGTGCTCCTACGATTATTGGTATTATACTGACTTTCTTCATGCTCCATATTCCTTTCAGTTCTGTGGGGCTAGTTCCGTGTATTTGCTTCATTTTTCCGTTTCTTTGATTTTAACTCTGTGGTCTCCTAGAAAGGCGAAGTCTACGATTTTGCAAGATTTTTTTCTTGTTGATTATTATAACATCCGGTCTCCTTGCTTGTATGAGTTTGTTAGTTTGTATATCCCAGATGAGTTTGTGTTTTACGTTTTCCAGTACTGTTTCTGGTTTATGTTTGTACCATTTGTCTGCGTATTCGAAATTCAATTGTTTGCACAGTTCCCACACAGTCATGTCTGTTCTTGTATTCTTTTGGGGCTAGTTTGCTACATTCACTTATTATATCATTTACTGTTTCGTCTCTTTGTTCACACAGTCGGCATTTACTGTTTTCCTGGGTTTTATATATTTTAGCTTTAATGTAGTTTATCCTAATTGCATTGTTCTGTGCAGCCATCAGTAGAGATTCCGTTTCTCTGTTATAAGTGTCCTTTTCTTAGCTATGCCCAGCTATTTTCGTTGGTTCCGTCTCTTGTCAGTCTTCTGAAGTGCCCATGTAGTTTTTTTTTCTTCCCACTTTTCTTTTCGTGTCGTTTTGTTTCTGGTTTCGGTGCTTCCCGAGTTGTTTGTTGGAACGGTGTCTCTTGCTGCAGTGATAAGGATTTCCATGTGTTGAGTTATGTATTTTTCTAGTTCTTTTCTGAGTCTTCCACGCAATCTTCTATACTTAGCAGTTCTCTTCCCCTTCGTTTCTTTTCATATAGAGTCTGTCCGTATCGTCTTTTGGATATAGTGCATTGTGTATGGTCATTAATTCTCTAGTCCTCTGGTCCAGGTTCCTGAGTTTCTCTTTGGTCCAGCCTATGAATAGTCCAGAGTATCTTATTAGTGCTATTGCCCAGGTGTTTATTCCTGTTACTAGCTTCCTGCTATATAATTTCGTTTCTAGGAGTTTTCTTGTTCTTCGTAAATATTCTTTTCCAATCTTCTCTTTCATTTCTGTAGAGTTGATGGTGTCTGCTTCCAGATCTCCAAGATATTTGTAGCTATCCTGTTCGCCTATCGCCCTAATTTCCTCTTGGTTGAGGAGTTCCATGCCTTCTGTTGTCTCCAGTTTTCCTTTTTTATTTCTAGTGGTGCACACTTTTCCATTCCGAATTTCATTTGGATGTCTTGGCTGAAGATTCTGGTAATATTTATCAGCTTTTCCAGTTCCTTTTTGCTTTTTGCAAATAGGTTTAGGTTATCTATGCACATCAGGTGGTTTACTCTTAGTTCTGTGTCTGTAAACTTGTATCCGGCATCACATTTTCTGAGTATGTAGTTAAGTGGCATCATAGCTATTATAAACAGTAGTGGTGATAGGGAGTTTCCTTGGAAGATGCCTCTCTGTATCTTTATCTCAGTCAGGTGTTGTCCTCCGGCTATCAGTTTCAGTCTCCATGTTCCCATTGCTTTTTTAATAAGGTTAATCATCCTTTCGGGTATTTTGTATATTTTCAAACATTCAATCATCCATGCTTGAGGGATTCTGTCGTAAGCTTTTTTTGTAGTCAATCCATGCCATGAATATGTTCTTTTTTCTGTTCTTTCCCTCTTTCAGGATCTTTTGATCGATGTATAGGAGGTCATGCGTCCCTCTTTCCCCTTTACGGCATCCTTTTGTTCTTCGGGGAGTAGTCCACGTTTGTTAAGGGACTGGTAGATTTGTTCTGTCAGTTGTGCCGTCAGGAATTTCCACATTGTTTTTAAGCAGGTTATTGATCTGTAATTGCTTGGGGTCGTTCCTTTTTTGGCATCTTTTTTTTATAAGCGTTGTCCTTCCTTTGATCATCCACACTGGTATGTCTGTTTTGTGGATGCATCCTCTCAGTTTCTACGCCAGTCTTTCATGTAGGGTCGTGATGTTTTAAACAAATATGCATGTAGTCCATCATGGCCTGGTGATTTCCAGTTTGCCATTTTCCTTAGGGTGACCTTAATGGTTTCTTTAGTAATCTCTGTTTCTGTTCCTTCTTCTATTTCCTGTAGTTCATTTTTCATGTTTTTCAACCACTTGGCATTTTTGTTGTGTGTTTTAGGATTTTCCCATATCTTGCTCCAGAAGTGTTTTGTCTCTGTCGGGTCAGGTTGTTCTGATATTATTCGTTCTCCGTTTATGTTTTTGTAAAACTGGCTTTCATTGTTTTCAAAGGTCCTGTTCTGTTTTTGCTGTTCTGGTTTGTATCTATATCGTCTCAGTTTTCCCTTTATTGCTGCTATCTTTTGTTTTAATTCTTCATGTTTCTTGTTCAGTCTTTCCCTGTGAACCGGATTTCTGCTCTTCTATCTTTTCCTATTTTCTTTCATCCTGTTTACGGTGTAAGCTTCTTTCCGGAGTTTGGTTAACTGGGTTTCCAGTCTGATTTCCCATCCAGGTTTTTTCGGTCCCGTCTTTTGGGCAGGCTTTTTTTTTTCTTAGTTTCATACTTACTGATTTTTCCCCCGCATATATCAAGTTGTTTAGGTCTGTGATAGTGTCTGTTGGAATGTACGCGAGTACCTAGTTTACTGTCTCTGTTTCAACTTTTAACTTAACAATCTTCGTTCCTTAGTGATGGGAGATTTGTTTTGTTCTCAGACATGTATCATTTGATGTTTAATGTAGTTAGCCCTAATTGCTTTGTTCTGTGCAGAAGTCAGTAGAGATTCTGTTTCTCTGTTAAGGTGTCCTTTTCTTAGCCATGCATAGGAATGTTGGTTGATCTCTTCTCTGGTCGTTTTTATGAAACGTCCATGTAGCTGTTTTTCTCCCACTTTTCTTGTTTTTTGTTTGTTTTTGCTTTCGATGCTTCCCGAGTTGTTCATTGGGACGGTGTCTCTTGCTGCAGTGATGAGCGTTTCTGTGTTCTGGGTTATATATTTCTCCAGTTCTTTTATTTTCCACACAGTTTTCTATACTTACCAGATCTCTTCTCCCTTCGTTTCTTTTCACGTAGAGTCTGTCCGTATCATCTTTTGGGTGTAGTGTGCTGTGCATGGTCATTAATTTTGTAGTCTTCTGGTCAACGTGTGTGAGTTCTTCTTTAGTCCAGCTTATGCATGGTCCAGAGTAGCTTATTAGTGATACTGCTCAGGTGCTTATTACTTTAACTAGATTTCTGCTATATAATTTCGTTTCTAAAAGTTTTCTTTTTCTTCTCGGGTATTCTTTTACAATCTTCTCTTTCATTTCTGTAGATTTGATGTTGTCTGCTTCAATAACACCCAAATATTTATAGCTATCCTGTTCGCCTAGCCCCCTCATCTACTCTTGGTTGGACAGTTTCATGCCCTCTGTTGTCTCCAGTTTTCTTTTGTTCATCTATTGCAGTGAACACATTTCCATTCAAAATTTAATTTCAATGTCCTGACTGAAGATTCTGGTCGTATTTATAAGCTGTTCCAGTTCCTTTTTGTCATTTGCAATAATTATTATTATTATTATTATTATTATTATTATTATTATTATTATTATTATTATTATTATTATTATTATTGTTGTTGTTGTTGTTGTTGTTGTTGTTGTTGTTGCTGCTGCTGCTGCTGCTATTATTTTTTTTTTACTCACTAACTGTTCTCAGACGAGTGATTATCAGTGATCACTCACTGGCATCAACAGTTGGTGTTCCCAGGAGTCTGAGTGAAAACAAGTCTCCACAGATTTTAAGCACTCTTCGTTTCTTTCGATAACCGCTGCAAATCACTTTTCGTTCTCGCAACAGCTGTTTAGCATTGATTTCTCGCTGACACCAACCATTCGCCTTCTCTTGAATTTGAGTGGCAATAAGCCTCCCCAAAAGTCACCGTACTCCCCGTACTCTTCTACTGGAGGTATGGCTAGTACTTTCCCATTATGTTTTGTGACCCTTCCTGACCATTTTGTATGGTATCTGTCGAGACGGGTACTACTGTATGCGTATGCGCGCGCGTGTGTGTGTGTGTGTGTGTGAATGCTTTTTGGGGTGGGAGCTAGTAGTTTCAGTTTCCTTGGTCTCGTATGATGTTCTTTTTATGCCTCTGTTTTATTTCCACTTTAACTTACGTTTGGCTTATTAGCGTTTGTTGTTTATGTGCGTTGGTTTCGGCATGCAAAGATTTTCCTTAAGATTTCTGCTGTATTTATCATTGCCGTCTGTTTTATGGCATCAATCTTCCCTTTGATTCCAATTTTTACTAGTCCTTTTTCAATTATATATATATATATATATATATATATATATATATATATATTATTATTATTATTATTATTATTATTATTTAACAATAAAGTGAAACGGTTCAGCAAGTGTTACCTGTAAGCGACCACCCATGCTGTGTAGAGTCATTTTCTCTCTTTGTGCACGTTCCCATTCGACTGACCGCCCAGGTTGGACTTCCTTGTATTTATGCGTAGGAGAGTGGTGATAAATAAATTGGCCAAGCGAGCAATTTGTCTGCGTTAATTACCTTTACACAAGGGTAGCGTCCTTGTATCTTCGTATCTCTCGGGAAAATCGTCCCAAAACATTTGATCTTTAACCGGATTCGAGTCTCATATAAAAACCCGGGCATTGATAATTGGTTGACTTATTCGGAGTGATTTGATGAATGTGCCGAGGGTAATCTATGGACAGCAAAACGACACGGATGGAAAATGAACTTCGGAGATTGCGGAACGGGGCAGAACGAAAAGGTTGAAATGGGGAGAAGAAGAAAAAGAAAAGAAGGAGAAGAAAAAAAGAAGAAAAAGAAAAAAGAAGAAGAAAAAGAAAAAACAAAGAAGAAGAAGAAGAAGAAGAAGAAGAAGAAGAAGAAGAAGAAGAAGGAGGAGAAGAAGAAAAGAACGAATAGAAAATAAAGATTGGTTTACATTGGGAAAATAAAAAAGAAAACAGGTTGATGTAGACGTGAATAGAAAGGAAAGAAAGAAAGAAGAAATGGATGCTGTGAATTTTAAAAAAAGAAAGAGAAAAGAAGGCGCAGTTAATATGGCATTAGAAGAAATAAATATATCAAAGACAGATTTTTGTGGATTGGAAATTAAAGAAAAAAGGAAAGAAAGTGCGAATATATGAATTAGAAAGTATAGTTAATGTTAACGGAAAGAGACATAGAGATAGATATAAAGACAGAATATTATGAATTTGAAAAGAACAAACGAAAAAAGAAAGCGCGATTGATGTGGAATATAGAAGAAATTAATTTAAAAAAGACAGATTATGCGGACTGGAAATGAAAGAAAGAAAAAAGGAAGGAAGAAGAAAGGAATATTGATTATGTGGATTGGGGATGACAAGAAACAACGAAAGAGAGAAAGGGCAATTATGTTTATGCCAAATGAAAGAAAAAAGGAAAGAACAACGGTGAATGTACATTGAAAGATAAAGAAAGTAAAAATAGTGGCTGTGAATTGGGAAAGAAAGTAATCACGATCATTTGAATTGGAAAACATTGCATAGAAGAAAGAAATTCTCCGTAGATTAAAATAGAAAACAATTAATCTGAATCAACAAGAAAATAAATAATTTAAATGAAAAAGAAAATATAATATAAATAATAAAAAATAATATAAATGAAAAAGAAAAAAATAATATAGAAGAAAATTGATATAAATTAAAAGAAGAACTGATCTAAAGAAAAAGAAAAAAAACGACAAGAAAAGAAAAATAATCTAAAGAAAAAATAATATAAATCAAAAGAAAAGAAAAATAATCTAAATAAAAAGGGAAAATAGTATAAATTTAAAGGAAAGAAAATAATTTTAAAAGTAAGAAAACGAAAGAAAGACAGGCTTCTGGGATTAAAATTAAATAAAGAGAGAAAAAAAGGAAAGAGCGGCTATATTGATTGAAAAAGAAAAAAAAAGAATTAAAAAATATTAAAAAGTAAGAAAGGTTGGCTCAAATACAATATCGGGAAAAGTCGTGTATTTTAAAACTGAATGATTTGTTTTAATTGAAAAACGACAAATGACAGCAAAGTCGTTAACGAAGAACATTACGATACAAAAGTAAAAGAAGAAAAAAGACACAAATCTAATACATACGTGGGAATACTATAAATGTTGCTAATGTGTATTTAAGGTAGTCTTTTACGAGATTTGAATGATCCGGACATGGCCGGAGACTTTTATTATCATTTTTTTAATCAGCTACATTAATTTACGTATCTTTATTTACCACAAGCTGAACCTATGTCCTGAAGTTGCCCGGGAAAATAATTAACCCAATAAATTCCTGCACCCACCCCTAAAAACTATATGACCATTTTTCCTTGTTTTTTAGAAATATATATTTTGCTGTTTATTGATGTCGGACGCCATCACAGACACTAACGGATTTTAGCGTTTTAAATTCGCATTTTAGTCGATGTAAACCGAATTTATGGCGCTGAAAATCAGACAAAAATCAGTCTAATTCGGTTAGGACGAAAGTTGGTAAATTATATATAAAAAAAGTGAAAGAAACAATGTAAATAAATTAAAATATAAACAGTACCTTTCGTGTTACCTTTTGTTATTCTGACCAAAACTACAATAACAAAAGTAACATATAAAAGTTTGGGAAGGAAAAATATACAAGTCTGTCCTTGTTTTGTTATTGATTTCTGCAATTTTTGAAAGTTAAATTTACATAGTAATATAAAACAACACGGGAATATTTATAAAGTTAAATAATGAAGACACTATTCGGTGTTTGCTTATAAGTTAAATAGATAGCCTTGAAACATTTTAATCAAATTCGTAAGGCATATGTGTAAAGTAAGAAACATTGAAACATTTTAACTATAATGCGCACCGGTGGCGTTAGCAATATACACCGCATATGCCCATTGACAGTGAAACGACGAAAGGTTTTCAAACTGTTATGTCACCATTATTCATCTAACGCCAATGAAGAAATACTGACCCCACCCAAAAAATAAGGATTTAATAAATAATAATGTGGAAGCACGTCAAGGAGTTTTAAGGATAGGTTTTACGTGCACACATTATCATTCAGAAACAAAAAATACAGTAACACTTCGTTGTCTCGATATTTCTGGAAATTAATAGATGATAAAAATACAATAATTAGATGGAACATAATCAAAAAACCCGGGACGGGTAGATCACTTAACTCACATTGTTTCTTATGTCTTGGTGAGAAACTAGAAATTGTAAGGTTTAAAGACAGGGACAAATTACTAAAAGTCAGACAGGAAACTGCTCTGAATTGCAAACATTTCAAGAAGCCTACACCGAGTCGATTTTAAAATACAAACATTGCTGTCCACTAATAGCTAAAACTACGCTACATTTGGTTTTATTTTGTTTTATTTTATTTTCATTTTATTTTATCTTTTTTATGTTTATTTATTTTACTTTATTTTATTTCTATTTTATATTTATATTTCAGTATTTTAGATTATTCTATGTCAATATAACTCACCCTAGAGCAGATCTAATTTTAATCTTTTCTTCTAGTGGTTACTTATTTATTTCTAGAATTAACAGTTATGGTTGTTTTTTGTCCTATACTTAGTCATTATTAAGTACATGCATGCATTAGTTTTATTTTATCGTGTTCAATTTGTTTGCATTAGTAATGCTTGCTTTGTGGGTTCCTTGAATTAATGCTAGAGCCGGTCTAAATATACACAAACAGAATAAGGAACCCTAGAAAAGATGGATAATGCGAGATACTGAGACAGAGAATGTTATCATTTTATGCCTAGAAGCAGTATAATATATGCAAAATATTATAGAATTAAAGTGCATTGAGAAGTATGAAAGGAGAATGACAGGTATAAACGTGTATTTAAATAATTTTGCAGGGTACATTTCGGTAGGGTTACTCCTAAATTCATAGCTTCTGGATTTAGAAAGAACCGTGTGTATTGATTAAGGACGGTGTGTATATGGAAGAAAGTAGACGTATGGCGTTGAGGATACTCCGATGTATGAGGTAGTAATGCTCTCTTCGATAGAAATAGGTACATATCGAAAAGTATATATATTATTTAGTAACGTAACGATACGAATGTTTGTACATATTAAAATAAATAAATGCGGTACGTATTAAAGTTTGATGGATGCATATATATGTGTTAGATGTAAAAAATATATATGTACATGTTGATATGTATATATATATGTGTATGTATGTATGTATGTATGTATGTTGTATGTATGTGTAGGTTAAAAAAGAAGAAAGAGAAAAAATCGGCAGTTAAGCTTATGAACGCTGTGAGTTGACAAGGAGGATTAGTATTTATTTGAAATTGATAACAAGGAATTCAACAACAAAGGAAGAGGAGGTGGAGAAGGAGGAGGGGGAGAAAAAAAGGACTAACAGTATATATATGTATATATATATAATTTAAATTAAAAATTTTTTTTTAATATTTGGATATGTTGATATTTTTTATATTTTTAATATAAAACTAAAACTAAAAATACATTAATCACCTAAAAAGTAGTGTAATGGATTCGTCTACACACTTTAAAATGCAGCAACATTTTTGTAAGTAACGGATAAATTTTATTAGACAGACGAACAACACAGGTAAGGAGGACTTTATTTATTTTTTTTTAATAACTAATATAAGAAAGCAAAACATTTACACGGAACAAAACTTAGGTTTAGTATACGGAACGTTTATGTTTTTGTCTTTTAAGGGAAGTGGAGTCTGATCAACTCTGCTGGGAAGCCATGAAATTAAATACTGTCTTGTTTTTAAATTCCTGAAACAGTTTTTCATGGTAAACAACTGATGATCCCTTAAATAATGTTAGAAGCAAACTAATATAATAACTGTAAAAGTTAAATTGACTTACATGAGTGATTTTCCACTGAACGACTTGGGACTTAAGGTTTTTTAAAAAAATATAGTTTTAATGGTTGAGAAACTTCAAAGACTATAAATGTATAAAGATATGTATCTAGGTGTGTGTATAGTTATAAGGATGAGTGCATATATATATATATATATATATATATATATATATATATATATGTATATATATATATATATATATATATATATATATATATATCAATATGTGCTTGTTTATAGTTTTATATATATATATAGTAAGTTATGAAAATATATTTATGACAATTAAGCAACACATAGGCTTCCGCGTTTTATCCCCGTATGGAATTGTCAGGCTAAAAGGCATGGAGTTAGTGTTACCGGGTGTTTTTATATATACATTTTATTCCTTTAGCGAATCGTTGGGATTCTCACAAACAAAGGTTCCGTTGATTTTACTTCCTATTTCATATTCTATTGTTCTGTTTTCTATAGGGTGGTCCATCCACGTTTTTTTTGTTGTGGCGAAATAATGGGTTAAAAATAACACGTGCTTGCTTGTATTTCTATTTTAGGTTTTAGCTTTGTTTAGTTTTTCATTTATTTGTTTGTTCATTTATTTATTTATTATGTATTTTATACTGAACTGATTTTTATTCTGTATATGCAGTTGTCTGCTATTTCACTTCTACAGTTTAAAAGATTTTAGGGGTCTTTAAAGTTTAGCATTTCAAATTTCTCATTTTTTTTTCTTATAAAAAATAAATATTTTTAGGATGGTTGGAGTGGGTGAAACAATTTTTTTTTGTTTAGGGGGGTGGGTGAAAGAAATTAATATGAGTTCTTATGCACGTATATAGTATGCGCACCGAGGCGGCGATAGGTACGTATATAGTATGCGCACCGAGGTGACGATAGGTACGTATATAGTATGCGCACCGGGGCAGAGATAGGTACGTATATAATATGCGCACCGGGGCGGAGATAGGTACTATATAGTATGCGAACAACAACAGAGATAGGTACGTATATAGTATGCGCACCGGGGCAGGGATAGATACGTATATAGTATGCACACCGGGGTTGAGATTGGTATGTATATATAATGAGCAACGTGGCGGGGATAAGTACGTATATAGAACGCGCAGACACAGGTTGCACTTTTACTAGAAATTTGTCATACTTTTGCCCTTGGCAATGATAGAGGAGTGGTGGGGAAGAGACAGCTTTTGCCAAAGGCAACAAAGAGAAGGTGGCAATGGGAAGAGGGGGCGATAAAATGGGGAGAAAGATAAATAACGGCTCTAGAGAGAGGGAGATAAATAGACGTTGGAATATAAAGATGTTACACGCACTATTTTTCTTCTATTTCTTTTTGTGATCCCGAGCAACGCCGGGTAGCCCTGCTAGCTAAATATAAGACTTGACCGTTGAATTATGAACCAATAATCTCCCAACCAGGGACATATACTGAATAAGGAAGTGTACAATTTCTCATTTGAGCTTCTCTAAAGGTATGAGGAAATTGGCTCTCGATTGAAGAGACAACTGAAACATGTATGCACATATTTAACCAATAATCTTTGTATAAAAAATTATACTATATATATATAACAGGAAAATAAAGTTATAATGTATACCTTTAACGTAGAACTTATCATAAAAGAATTGACGCCTGATACACGAGATAATGCAATTATATAAACAAGTAAAAAATGAGAAGAAAGATTGTAAAAATACAATATCTATTAAGTCATTAGTTGCCAAAAAGGGGTTTCAAATAAAGAAATTTATTTTTCCTTCTTAAAGCCACGACTTTTCAAAGAATGAAATCTTATCGTTTGAGGAATGCAAACAGATAAGTTCGTAATTGAATTACCAAAATACTTTTGATAATATATATATATATATATATATATATATATATATATATATATATATATATATATATATACAGGGTGGGCAAAAATAAGGGTCCTATTTTTAAAAATTCATAACTTTTTTATTTATTGATTTTTTTTTTTTTTAGAATAAGTAAAGGACCCCTTCCGAAGCAAGCATGAGCCGTATTAGCCCTAAAGAACGTACCCTCATTTAGAAAACATTATTTTTGCTTAAAAAACTCAAAACAGTGTAAAAAACAATACTTTAGTTTTTGTAAGTTTTAAGAAGTGTTTTTCGGCTAAAATTTGTTTTGTTTATTTCAAAAGATCTCGGAAGGATCAGTCTACACACACATAAAGTTTGGTGAGTTTAACTTTTATTTTGTGGAAGTTATTCAAATTCAAGTTATTCAAATTTAAAGATAGGACCCTTATTTTGGCCCACCCTGTATATATATGCTACCTTAGCTGAGACAACTCTAATGAAAGACATGGTGGTTTCTAGTTAGCTAATACGTAACATTCTTCTATAAAAACACATTGATGGTATATTTCTCCTGTATTCTATCAGCTAGCAAATTGGCAGAGAAAGTTGGTACGTTGGCCATTTTAAGTCAGTGGTGACTAAAGTTCAGGATTTTGAGTTTTGAGGTCGAAACGTTAGTTGTGTATAAGCCAAACCGATGAGTCATAAGACGAAACACATGTTTGTGGATTATATATATACATATATATATATATATATATATATATATATATATATATATATATATATATATATATATATATATATATATATATATGTATATATATAAAGTTCGGTATAAGTATATGTTTATGTTCACGGATAGGACTCACTTCTAAAATATACCGATAGACTCATAAACGTTATTAGATATAAGCTACAAATGGAAATCAAAAACAAAAAAGAAAACTTATTAATTAAAGATTTGTTAATACCGATACTTCCAGATCATCAAGTCAATACATCGATCAAAACGTCTAAAAACAGATTCTAACGTCAAAAGCCATCCGATAATTAAAAAAGATTAGTTGACTACCAGAAAAAACCATGTCTATCTTAATATATTTCATTTTAAATTACCCGAATATAATCTGTGTGATTTCCGCGCATTAATAATTAGTTAGCAATGTGACAGTACAAAATCAAACATAATATAAACATCCACCTACATTTCCTGTTTTCATTAGTTATAAGACTTAATTATTTTGACATCTCATCTAATAACTATTCGTTGATATCAGATTTGGTTAAGGTACACCTGATATCATACTTCTATTATTAAATAATTAATGAATAATAACAAAGGAGAATTGTATATTGAAAAAATAGGATAACGGTTACACCTGTATGGAGGTGCTGTTATTAAAATAATGACTGATTTCAGAAACACACATTTATTCATGTAAAATCTTTTCATCTTTCTAATACTATGCAAATGACGTGAAATTGTTGCAGTGCTGACAGCAAGTATCTGAGACATTTCCTTGACACTTTGACGTGGATTTTGCTCAACAAGTGCTTGCAATTGTTCATTATCAAGATTATACTACCTTCTTCATCTTCCAGGCTCTGATCTCCATTACGGAATTTCTGGAACCACCTTCGTACTATCTGATCGCTTGTTGATACATCTCTCCGTGCTCTATTTAGTTTGAACTTATGCAACATACGAAGGCGAAGATCATGCTTTGGTATGTTTATCAATGCTTCAAAAATACTTTCTATCTGACAAAAGTTACAAATTATTATTGAGAACACGTTGATTATTATGTATGTTAAACTTTACCAGAAATAAACTACAAATACTGTATAAAAATATTTTTGGAGCCCAGCGCTTCAGGGGAGGCATCATCTTTGTAATGACCTAATATTTTTATTTTTATTACTATTGGTATTTTGTTTCTTATATTCAATTTCGATATTATTATGCCAACTATTTAAAACATATAATGTTCCCGACTAATTACTAAATTGTAGAAGCGAAATAGAAACTAATTGCAGACAAAGAATGGACTTTACTTTAGAGTAACTATATAAATCTGAATATATATATAAATTAAATACAAAAATAGCGACGGGTAACTAAATAAATAGAAATGTCTATTATTTTAGTTCCCATGTGTTAGAGTAATGAACTTTTATAATTTGCCCCACCTAAAAGTTTGGAGCGTCAAAACCTCCATCAAATAAGAAATATCATTAGCCAATAAAATAGCTACTGAAACTAGGTATAATAATGACAAAAACACATTCAATAAACCAAATACCGATCATAATAGAACCATTACTGGGAGCTCAAAAAAGGCGGTCGCTCGCCAATATTCGAGTGGAAACTATTACGATCTGCCAGGATATGAATATATTTAGACGAGCCCTGTAGGTTACTATTGAATGAGAAATTAAAGATAAAAAACTCTCAATTACAGAATTGGAGAAGCGAAATATCAACTAACTGTAGACACAGAATATACTTTATCCCAGGATAACTATAAAATATGAAATAATTGTACAATGAAAACCATAACCCGTGAGGGGGTAATAAAACCAACGAATCAGATTGAATAGTTAGCTAGAGTAAACACTAATTAGATATAACAAAAATCGCGAACAGTACATCCACGCATGTAGCCTGATGATTTTTTTCGGGATTGAAACATGGACGTTTATGTGTAAGTTACTTGCAATAAATATATTTTCATACAACAAAAGTGTTCTATCTTATTATGGTCCTAGTTACAATATCATTATTATTGTTGTTATTATAATCATTATTACTTTGATATTTATAAATTATTATTATTATTATTATTATTATTATTATTATTATTATTATTATTATTATTATTATTATTATTATTATTATTATTATAAGTAGTAGTAGTAGTATACATTCATGAAGAAAAATGAAAAATATGGAAACGCGGCCAGAAGCCAAAAACATTTTCAATTATTAAAGGAAAGTTAGGACGACAATAATATTTAAAAATTGAAAAGTGTTTTAGACATACGAAGAAATGTAAGTCACTTTATTTAAAAAAAACAACACTATTTATATATCGGTTAGGGTATTTAGAATAATGAAAGTAAAATATAAAATATACATATATATATATATATACATATATATATATATAAATACATATAAATATATATAGAATATATATATATATATATAAATACATATATATATATAAATACATATAAATATATATAGAATATATATATATATATATAAATACATATATATATATAAATACATATAAATATATATAGAATATATATATATACATATATATATATATATATATATATATATATATATATATATATATATATATATATACATGGCGCAAGAACAAGACCCTGGTGTCCCTGCTGTTCAGCACTACAGACGTCACAGCCCGCTGTATACATGGCAATGTAGCGTTTCATTCATTACATAAACTCTGGGGCCGACGAACCAAGATCCCGTTGAAGACTAAACTCCGTCTCTATAACGCGCACTGCGTGTCCATCATGCTCTACAATAGGAACAGCGGGGCAATAACAAAAGCCATGCTTGACAAGCTGGATGCGTCTCACCGCAAACACCTCCGTTCCATCACATGTCACTGCTGGCCGAAAAAACCTATCAGCAATAAGGCACTATACAAGCTGTGCAACGAAAAACCCCTCTCCACAAAGGTCGCTGAACAAAGATGGTCTATGTTAGGCCAAGCCCTACGAATGGACCCTGACACTCCCGCACAGAGGGCACTAGACTTTGCCGTTACTGGCTCGCAAGCTTACCAACCGCGACTAGGACGGCACTGCACAAATCGGCTGGGCACACTACGTGCTGACCTCAGCAGGCGGAACTAAGACCACTACATACAGCGAAACAACTTCATTGCCTACGACAACTTGCGCATGACAAGGCCAGATGGCCTGTGACTAGCATGGAGGACTGATTACAGCTACGGGATGTCATTTGACTACCGTAGCCGCAGAACACAGTTTTAAGAAGAAGATATATAATGATATAAATATACAAATATATGCGTATGGCAATATATGCGATTTTTTGAAATCCATGGATTAAAGGTCAGTTGATTATACTGCTTGCTTGAACACCTGATAATTTAATAAACTTGTAACTTTTCAAATTTAATTTTTAAGTTCTCCGAAATCAAGGGCCACCTTTCTCGGACTAACACTTGATCTCTGTATGAGATACATAGATATTAGAATATGCTAGTAAAGTTCTGCTTTACCTGTCAAACGTTTAGTTAGTAAAGAAGTGAAGAACATTCATTTTCCTCTTCCCAATTGACCAGGTAACTATGTTATAGTATATCTTTCTTGTAGTCTCTTTGTCTTACCGGATTCCAGGACAAGAATTCATCTAGTCTGGTAGTAACATTACTTGAAGTAACATTACTTGGAAAATGTGCACCATTCGTCGTGTGAGCCAGTGTGTAGCTGTGTCAAAGGGGTCTTATTATTTTATTTTTAATATTTTGTCAGAGTTTACTTGAAGGGTGAAGTATCCTCATGTCAGGTTGTCATGACAATCCCTTGTACAGAGAGACCGAAGACACTCGAGGGGGATGTCTAGTAGGTAATCTAAACTCTTCAGTAGGTAATTCAATCTATCTTTATATATATATATATATATATATATATATATATATTGTGTGTGTGTTATGTGTGTGTGTGTGTGTGTGTCTGTGTGTAAAAACTGCACTTGGTCTATCTAAACATTTTACTGTAGTATTATGGATTATGGGAAGTGTATTAATAAACTTCTTAAGGTGTTTATACATTGGAATGCAAATTACAACTGATGGGGATAGCTAGTTGAGTTTCGTACAGTTTATAGAGTGCAGATTATATTAGTGAATATATATATATATATATATATATATATATATATATATATATATTTATATATAGATATTTAGGCAAACATTATTAAATAAAACGAAGTGTTTTTGCTTGATCAAACTTTTTTCTTTTTTCAATTTTCCGAATTGTCTATTTAGTGTTTCCATCAAATTTGTGTATGTAAGTTCCGTGGGTTCCTTGTTCCATTTGCCTTTCTTTTCCCGCGAGCACTTTAAATTTGTACTCGGAAAATTGAAAAAAATAAAGAAAAGTCTTATCAAGCAAAACACCCCGTGTTATATAATAATGTTTGGCTCAATGAAAATATGCTGTATAAATACTCACACACACACACACACAATATATATATATATATATATATATATATATATATATATATATATATATATATATATATGAAGATTGCGTAAGCATGAAACATAGATGTCTGTAGGTAATAAATAATAAATATTTGTTTATAATATATATATATATATATATATATATATATATATATATATATATATATATATATATATATTCATGAACAGATATTAAATTATATTTACCCACAGATGACCTCGTTTCGAGCTTATTGCTCTCTTCATTGTAAGGAAATTATACTCTCAGACGGTCATAAAGTACGAACCCGGTTCACAGAGCCACCTTTGGATCTGCACGATTTCAACTGTCCAACACGGTCATTTCAAATTACCACGAAAATGTTAAGTTATATTCATGCCATTACAGCATAAACATTAAGACTAGCTAGAGGAGTCGATGACCTTACTTGCAGTCTTGCTTTGTAGCTAAATGAATGTCTATTTTCAAAAAATCACCTAACAGTGCTCAATAATGGTTCTAAAGATTTTTATTCATGCAAACATTATTTTGCGACACATTTGCGAAACATGTTTCAGTCAGCATTGACCATAACACAACTATACTATATATACATATAAACAGTAAGGAATTTTTTACCCTGTGCATGTAAACATGACCTGTATATATATATATATATATATATATATATATATATATATATATATATATATATATAAGGTGAGTCAAAATGTACAACAATTTTATATTGTTGAAAATTATTTCACCAAGCATATATTAGTTTTATATATGTTATAGATATATGCATGGCGTTTGTATAATTAATGTTTTTATAGTTTTTAATTTGGAAACTAGACTAGAGCTAGTAAAATTGTATTATAAGAATGATGAAAATGCAGCTGCAACAATGAGAGCATACAAAAAGATAAAAGCCATGCGAAATAATCCATTTCTTTTATCTACTCTGACACGATTGATAAAAAATTTAGAGAGCACAAAAACACTCTATGATTTACCATCAAGCGACATGCTGTTACTGGAGGAAAATCGTGTGGGTGCTGTTGTAGAGGCAGTCACAAGCTTACAATCAACTAATCCACTTTACCATGCAAGTTCCAGAAGTGTAGTTGAACTCACAGACCTTTTTCAACGCAGTGTTACACAGATTTCTCAACATCAAGATATGCAGCCTAGTCCAATCTATCGATGATGCAGATAAGCCACAACGACTTGCTTTCGCATATTAGGTTATGGAAAATCAGTTGGTTTTCAAATATGTGCTGTGGTCAGACGAGGCTTATTTCTCACTTGACGACTTGGTTAACCACCACAACTGTGTAATTTAGAGCTTTAAAAATCGATAAGCGGTTTTATCTAAAAGTCTCTCTCCAGAAAAGTTGTGTGCGTGGATGGCATTTAGTGCTGAATATTGATTGCAACCATTCTTTTTCGACTTGACAATTGATCGAGTGAATTATACCGCCCCGAGAACGCGTAAAATGGGGACTGTTGTCTTTCAACACGACGGAGCGTCTCCCTACTATTCGTTGTTGGCTCGAGATTTTCTGGCTATAAAATTTCAAGAACATCGTGCAATTGGCCGAGGATACGGAACACCGTAGCCACTAAGGTCGCCTAGTCTCAGCCCACTGGACATCTATTTTTGAGGCATGCCGAAGGTCCGCGTATTCCATCAATTTTGGCCTAACAATCTTAATAAGCTCAAAGATCGCATCATTTCAGAGGTAAATAAAGTTTCCTGTAATGAACTTGGACGTGTCGTGAATAATGTGATGAAACGTTCAGATCTGGTGATTGAAGAAGAATGCGGTATAATTGAACATTTGTTGTAATGTTACAAACCCCATTAACTCTGCTTTCTATTGATTACATTTAGTTTCATTTAATATGATTTAATATACATTTAATAAATACTTTATAATTTGCGTACATTTTGACGCACTCTGTATATAAACTAATACATTATCTCGCAACAGTTCTTTCATATTTTGTAATGAGAATTGTAAACGCATTCCTTTATATCATCTTAACCATAACCCTAACACATAAGTCATTATTGTAAAAATTAGCATTTTTAAAAATACGGAGCAATTTACTTAGTTCGGTCTATTGATCATTCTCGTTTGAAAAATCTCCCTTTAAGTTTCCTGCATTTAAAATCACATCTTGCCGAAGATGAGAATTCCGCTTCTGCTCGAAGACTGGCGGAAGGCTCGTTATCAAATTTCCATTGGAAAACACGGTAGTCTAATATTGTTACATTGAGAAGAACTGATCATTCTGTTGACAATTACTCGATGAAGATTCTGCCAATTAGATGCGTAAAGGATTGTAGGAAGGTAGGGGGAGGGGAGAGACATTTATGAATTGCAGCAAATATTATTTAAAAAATTGAAAAACAAAATCGTGTGGGCTTCTTGTCATGGTTGAGAGGGTAATGCCCTATTATCTGATGATTTCTGAACCGTAAATTAAATCTGAGAGTTTGAGCAAATGTCGTTGAATGGCGATACAAAATCTAGCAATTATAATGTGGTCGACAGAACAAAAGACGGCAATTGTAACTACTATGATAGCAGCTGCAAATCATTGTTATCTTTAGAGCGAATATCGCCGTATTATTTTTAATTTATTGTCCTTTACTCGCAATTATGCGGGACTCAGAACGGAAGTAACTGCCCATGATATTCCCTCCAATTCCTGTTTCAAACATGGCGTTAATTTCCGACTACTGCGTGCGCCGATATAAAGCACGATAACGGTGATATCGCAATGAGCGACGATGCTTGCGGCCGACGATGCTAATAGCCCTGCGTCGAGGAGGTTACCCTGTCTGCGACATCAGAGAAGAATAATAACCATGCAATTGATGCCCTAATTAAATGATGGAGTGGCAGTTGAGGGTCTTGGAGAAAGGATTGGGAAAGAAAGGAAAAGGGCGTAGGGCGTGAACTTAGAGACCGTGACGGAAAGGTTAGTCGACTGTGTCGCGGTGCCCGGGTGGAAGGCGCCTAGAATTACGGCTGCATTGAACGTAAGAGTAAAAGATTGACCGCCATATGTTTGTGTTCGGATTCTTTGTTCATTGTAATTCCTAGTCGTTTACGCTGTGTCTACACATTTATATAAGATCGATCAATCGACCGATTGGTCGGTCGGTCACGCTTTAGTTACGCCTGTCACGCTTAATTATTTTTTTTATTAATGAGTCACCACTTATCGAGGCGAAAAGCTACTCGAAGATAAGCGTTACTAAGATGGATTGATCGTATGTTGTATGATGTAAACTATTGTGAGAGTATTGAAAATATGAATGGAATAAACAAATTTGATTATTTGTTGAGTTCGAATGCGACCATCGTGTAGCTTGCACGGAAGCAGTATCGTGATAATGTCTTCCACAGATGGTAAGTTCTTAGAAAGAAACTGTATTTATTATGAGAATTTTGTTTGATGTTGAGCGCAGAAAAGAACAAAATTAAGTTTCTTTGTAGTTGTGGTAGAGATCCGAGTTTTTGCTTTGCATATTTTACGAAGAGGAACCAAACAGAGATTGAAACTCAGTTTAGCACCTCCCATTGAAACAACGATAATGTAGAGAAAGACCAGCAATGTTCCTTCATATGAGAAAAGGACTTTAATGAACAAAATATATCACCCCACTAGATTTTGTATTCCGTCAAGGAAAGAAAGAGTGCTCTGAGCGGCACTTTCCCAGATGTGGCAACAGTACACGATCTTAAAAATAACAAGGCGCATCTTAATAAACCTGTGTTATCGAACGATGATGTATTTGAATTTTATGTTAAAGTAACACTTTGATACTTACCTGTTGATCGCCGAAAAGAAAGAGATTTTCTTGGGAATATCAAACTTACAGGCGGCCCCTTAACGAGAACCGGTGTGCCAACGTTATTATGCGGTATACACTTTGATAGCGTAAACAAATATTGAATGAACCTGTGCCAAAATAGGTTGGTTGATTTATAGGGGTATTTCCTAAATGTTGTCCACCTGGTCTAAGGTGGACAAAATTTGGGAAATACCCCTATAAATCAACCAACCTATTTTGGCACAGGTCCATTCAATATTTGTTGCTAATTGTTCTTTTTTATTAGAAATTAGTTGTTACATAATGAAAGCCGCTAGTTCAATGGAGGAGTGATTGACCGATGAGAGGTCAGAATTTAACCTCTAGTTAACGGAGGGCGATGAAATCACGTGACTTCCGGGTAGAGAGAATTCGGTCACTTCCTGGTGACTCTTCAAGTAGAGCGGAAGCGCAAAAGGCCCATCCCCGAGCGAGGGGGGGGGGGGCGCACAATGTAGCTAAGTAAAACACTACACCAGCTCTCTTTCTTTCTCTCTCTCTCTCTCTCTTTCTCTCTCTCTTCCTCTCTCCGACGCTCAGTACACATATTAAAGTCATTTGATCTTCCAGTGAATTTATGAATGGTTCAAGTTATCCAAATTAATAAACATTCTTTTGAACTAACATCAGCGTCCGAGTGATTTTGTCTCCGAACGATCAAGAACCTCAGTTCACGGCGACGACGACAACGGGTGTGTATAATTGTTTATAGACGTCACGGACAACTGCAACTGTTACAGTTGTACCTACTGGGTGTTGCCAATGATTATTTTTACTTTCATTTATACCATTACTGAAATGTAAAAAAAGATGTTGCGTCTTATTTAAAGAAGCTATCTATGACAAAAATCGATGAACAGAGCTGGATTTCCATTATTATATATTAACGCATATGTTGTTTGTGAAAGTAATCATTGATAACTGGAAAATAGTAATTGTAATATTAGACGTAGCAAAAAAATCTAACTGTTAAGCAGTGTTGCGTAAAATCGTTTTAACATAATACATTTGTTGATTGTTTTGTCTTTAAAGTAAGTTGATTTTTCACTTATGTTCTAAGTAAACAATGTATTCCTGGTTATATTTTTCTTCAAAACATCATGTATTTATTATGAATAATAAATGTGGAACTTTAATGTAATGTTTACAGTATTGGTTTTTTAATTACTATAATTATGAGTCCTATGGATACAAATTCTAGTATATTAAATTGTTTTAACGCTAATACGTAGTTAAAGCAAAATAAATCGTTTTGGGCCTAATTAAATAATTTCCAACGCTATTGATAATGTTTACACATTCATTTATTCATTTTTTATTATCTATGAATCTATGACGTCACACATAAGCTATAATTATTTTTTTCGTCAATATTTTAAGCTCTATTTATAAGTAAGTCCAAATGTTACGCTTAAGCTGTCTACTTGTACGTTAAACTTCGGGTGTTTGATATTCTCACCCAGTTCATACAGTCAACACTCACACACGCAAACCAACCGTCTAGTGTCATTATAATTGTTGTTGTTGTTGTTGTTGTCGATCCTCGCTGCAACGGTGTGTGGTGCTATCCTGCTGCTGGAACGTGCCCGTCGTCCGCCGCCCCATACTCGCATACAGTGCGTCACCAGTATCATCATCGTTGTATTAGGCTGTACCACAGATTCTCATACACAGCGAAATATAAGACAGACTCTCTCTTTTAGATTTGATTACTTTTATTTAGGCGTCAATTTTCTGTCGCTCTAAGAAATATTTTACTAACGAAGAGAGAGGGATTAATTTACCACTTTTATCGTAGTTAATTCCTAGCTATCTATAGTCCATTAAGTCTTTAGCGATTCGAGGAGGGTGGAGGAATTTCATCACGCCTGTATTCTCTTAGGGAAATAAATTCCCCTTTTCATTTGCGGACTACATGGAGAAATACGTCTGTTCAGCTTGCTTCCAAAAACCAGACTGGCAAAACTCAGTTTCCCACACAATAACCCGTGACGTCACAGTGCATTTTGACCGTTGACCTGAGGTCTCGTCAAACGTGGTGGTCCTGTCAACGCTTGTGAGCTCCGACTGTGATAACAAGCTTTATTTTGCACTTGATTGTAGAGTCCACCCGCAATATATCACGCAAGCCAAACCAAACGATCCCTCACACATACGTCCACTCAACATGCGTCCATTATCCAACACAAATAGCTCAATTGCTAAAAATTCAGACTGAAGATCTTAAGGTTTCGACTTCGATTTCCGGTCATGGCATGCGCTTTATTTGTTGGGAATTTATTATTTACTATTAATGTAATATTTTCCATTTCTAAAAATAGTCAAGGTATCTGATGTTTCGAAATAAGACACATTCTGCAATGTATTTATAACGTTTAAAAATTGTGATTGACGGAAGAATTGTGACGGACAGACGGACAAAATCTCTATTTATATAAGATTACACTTTCGTAAGTTTATGAGATTATACTTTTTATTTAGAAATTTGTAATGTTTTTGTAAGCTTTCCGTTATTTGATTTTTATAAAACTTTTGTTTACCTCAAACAAGGCATATTGCCATCGAAGCGTTAGGGGTTACTGTGATAGGGGCCAAGTTATTTTTTTTTCACATTTCATATAAATTTCTGCATGTTGGTATGGTCGGGGAAACAGAAACAAGGGAGGGAATTCCAAAGGCAAGCGGTTCGGGGAAAGCGACATCTAGGGACCTCTACAGAGCAGGGATACATTTTGCTGCTCGTCGGGTGGCTAGGGGATATTTACGTTGAAGGTGTTTCCAAAATATTATTTTTTTCTTGTTAGCAAATGTAAGAATATATAGTAACATCCCGGATCACGCTATGCCTGGTCCATTAAATAAGGAATGAAGGCACACAAGGGAAAATAACACACCATAAAAAGTCTAAGAACACACCTTCAGTGTTATTCAAAAGTCAGCCTATACCTCCTCCTCCACCTTCAATGGAAAGCGTCTGGTGACGAAGTCAACAATGATATGCGAAATAAGTTTACCTCATATGGGTAGAAATATGTTTAATAGAGTTAGACTTTCACTTTAAAAAGCAAATAAGTTATTGGTATTTCGTCCTTAGTGATCGCTAAAACAAGTATTTTTAAGGGATTTTTTGTTAAAATACCACCCTTAGAATCGTTTATAAATCTTTACAATCCTTTCGGCAATCCAAACATATTAGACTGAACAGATAGGAACAAACTACGTCATTAATTTTATTTCACTCTTAACTGTCGAAAATGAAGCTCACCTAAATCTCTCTCTCTCTCGCTCTCTCTCTCTCTCTCTCTCTATATATATATATATATATATATATATATATATGTGTGTGTGTGTGTCTCTGTGTGTGTGTGCTTCTGTATATCTAACCAAGGGTCAGACTGCGACAAGATAACAAAAGAATGAGTCACAGAATTATGTGTTCTATTATTTTAATTTTTTTGTAGGAAGATTCCACACACACGCACACATATACACACATACACACACACCCACCCACACACACACACACACACATATATATATATATATATATATATATATATATATATATATATATATATATATATATATTGTGTACTTTGGGCAGCATTCCTTCATTTATGTAGATATTGTAAAACGCCACAGTCCTTCTGTTTAACTATACCCTTCTTAATCTTTTCAATCTTTCTGGTAATATTTTTGATTTCATAATCAAATAGATTAACAAACAGTCAAAATTTATCACGAGTACTTTCAATTCTTCGACGAATCATCTTCAAGTTAAATTACAAAACGGTGAATTGAAAACTGCGAGAAAAAAACCAATTAAAGTCAACAACGAACCGGTGTTCGTGCCAGCTAGGAATTTACAATTTATAATCCGGGCGAGCGATAGAAAATGGCACCCCGGAATAAATTGTATCTACTTTAAACATTTCGAAACATCTTTGCTAGTTTCGTATATATCGTTAATTATTGTGGGTCACTAGTTTTTAATATAAAGCGGTTCAAGTATTTTTATAAAAAAAAATAGTTTCGGTATGTAATATGATTCATCCAAACATCGAAAGTACTCGTGATACATTTGATATTATTTATTAATCTTTTTAATAATGAAACAAAAAGGTTATCAGAAAGATTGAAAAGGGTAGAGTCAAGCAGTAAAATTCTGTGATGTTTAACAATGTCTTATATATATATATATATATATATATATATATATATATATATATATATATATATATAATAGTTATTATAAATATGAATATATATATAATAGTTATTATATATATATATGTATATATATATATATATAATCCATAAACCCATTTTCTCTCTCTATTTTCTTTAGAAGACACATTATTAACCCTCAAAACAGTAACGGCCAAATATACACTACTTGTAAACATTGACTCACGGGATTTATATAGAAATATTTTTTATTTTTCATATCTTTTATTTTTATATTTTTAAATCTTTTCCATTTTTAAATCCTAACTGTTACTTTTCACCCCCCCCCCCCTTTTTAAAACTTTATTAAATCTCTCTTACACTAAATTTAAACAAACATACATAACACTCTAAAGAAATAACGCGTCAACACGAGAGTGACACGTGGCTTCACATTTCCGAAACAGATGACAACATAAGCTGAAGAGAGCCGGATGGCTAAGTTCTCCTGTGCTTGAAACCGATGGTGCTAATGCTGTATTAATTTTTCTGTACCAATATATATATATATATATATATATATATATATATATATATATATATATATATATATATATATATATATATATTAAAACCGATGGTGCTAATACTACATTAATTTTTCTGTACCAATATATATATATATATATATATATATATACATATATATATATTTACAATAACTATTTTAGTTTTTTATCCACATACATATATGTACCATTTTAATAAGTCTCATCAGTTTGGCTAGAAAAGGTTATATAACTGGTCGCTGGGTTCGAACACCGGGCTAAAGTAACCTTTTTACCTATCCAACGTCCCATCGGAAGGGAAATATACCTATTTAAGATTCTATACGGTGCTCATACTTCCTGGTAAGGGAAGCGAATGGTGTAATATTGCTTTAATTCCGAAGCTTTTCGTATTTTCCCCACGGAGTGTTTTACCTTTAAAAGAAGCAATTACATGATTTCATAATAACTATTTTTTTTAATTTATCCACACTCATATAGGTTTCGTCTAAATAAGACTCCTCGGTGTGGTTAGATAAGGCTATACAATTGATCGCTGAGTTCGGACGCCGGACTAAAGCCACCTATATGTTACTGTGTGTATTCCTTTGTGTGTTATTTCTACTACTACTACTACTACTACTACTACTACTACTACTACCACTACTATCACTACTACTACTACTACTACTACATCATATTTTACTGTTGTTCAGGGAATTTTGACTGGAGTGATGCTTTTTGTTCAGAGAATCTTTATGCCTGATGCGCAGTAATAAAACGATATTCTATATTTCTTTATACAAGTAACTATAACTGTCGACGTTTAAATACGTTTTACCTGGTAAACGGGGCAGAGAATATAGGTGTGTCATGACTCATAACGATTACTAGAACTATTATACAAATAATGCTGAGTGTGATCGTTTCTTTCGAATGTTGTTTAACAGCTGTCGTAGCGGAACGCTAGCACAATGAGAATATTCTCTAGCGAGGAAAGGCGGATACGACTTATTCACTTATTGATTATTGGTTAACTACAAAATACAGATACTTTAACTTAATTAGCTAACTCCATTGTGCGTATGTTACATCTTTGATGGGTTAACAAAATAATGTACAAATATTTTAAAAAACGATAAACGATAATAATAAATTCTTACCAGCTAAAAATACAATCAATAGAATAATACATAAGCAAAATCAGCTTCTTGTCAATGAAGAGGGGAAGAAGGAGGAGGAATATGAGGAGGGGGAGGAGGAGGAGCGAATCAGACTTCTGCACACAACCCACAAAGGTTGTGACTCAGGATTGTCCAGACCGCACAAAGTCCTCCTCGTTGGCCGTATCTATTCGTTAGACCCGCAAGATTGAAGGTTAATAAACGATAGCCAGAGCAGTAATGCCCAAGGCTGGCATACGAAGTCGAGGAAGGTTTAGCTCAGAAAACACAAAGGAATGACGGTTGACCATGCTTAGGATCAACGTTGTTATTCTGTCCCAATGGATTTGCAGTTAAGTGTCTGGCACGCCCTTGCTAGACACGGAGAGGCAGAGGACCAAAGGACGAGGGATCCTGATGTTGACCTTCCTGGATTTAACCAGAGGTCTGATAGCCGGGTATCTCTGAAACTACCAGACGTGATACGTTGTTTTGTATAAGTTCCCGCTGAAGTTAGTGGCCGAGGCTTGATTCATGTAAACGTGTTCTATTACAACAGTGGCAATACTTTTAAGTCAGTAAATATTTTTTTTATAATTATGGCTTGGAAAACCTCTGCACTATCTGTGATGTCTAAATAAATATTTCGATTAAAAGGTATTTAATTTTTAAAAAAGTTTTCTTCGAATCTGTTATCTTTGATTTACCTGGCTGCATGTCAAAGCTAGATAGCGCAAGCTTGATTAATAAGACTATTTAATAAAACACACATTTGTGTGACACTGATACCAGTCGAGGATACACCCTAGACAATCTGTCCGACTGTGGCTTTTTCATTGTATGACTGAAGTATGGTTCTGTTCAGACCTAGTAGTTTAACCTTCCCAGGCTGTACCTTCTCTCTAAGAAACACTTAGTTTATTGCTAATCGCCCAAGGCGCCCCTACAGGGGAAAGTCGACGGAGCTGCTCAGGCATCTTTTGTACGCCAGAGTGCGCTTATCATAGTGCGTTAGCTTTTCAAAACCACACCTGACCTTGTGTCTAACCTCTTGGAGAGGATATAAATAAACACTAGTGTGACATTGAATTATAATAGAAAGAAAATTTGAATCCACATGTCTTTGTTTTATTTTTTATAAAGATGACACACGCAGTTCGGAAGCTTCTATCAATCAATATAAAATTGAAACAATTTTAGACATTTTTTTTAATGAAAATTGAATGAAGATGAAACTTTTATTTTTAGAATTTTTCAGATGAGGATTGATAATTTGGATTGTTTTGATTATTCGGATTACTGACGCAATGGATAAAAAGTGTTAATTCATAATCAGTTCTAAGTGACAGTCTTCTGCAGGTTGAAGGTCAAATCCTCAGTTGTTGTTTTTTTTGTTTCTTTTGTTTAACGGCATATCGACCTCTTATGGGTGATTTAATGCCGAAACATTAGTTTTTAATGTTCATGTATTTTAATATTTATTTTTAATCTTTGTATATTTTAATATCACTTTTTAATGTTTATGTATTTTAATATCATTTATTTTTAATGTTTATGTATTTTAATACCGTTTTTGGTGTTTGGTTTGGTTGTTTTGTTGCATATCAACCCTTTTCGGGTTATTTAATGCCGAATTCGGTCATTTTGGTAAAAGCTTTAATGCTTCAAGTTGGTTATATGTTTAATTATTTATTCATGGTGTTTGGTTTGGTCGTTTTCTAGAACATTTTTGTTTGTTTTTGGTTTTGCAGAACGTGGTTGAGTTTTGCAAAACAAAAGGAAAAAAAACAATAACATCAATGTTTGATGCATTTTTGGTCAGGAAGCCAGTATATTCAGACAGCCTGATTACGTAGCACCAACTAATCCTCAGTACGGGCGATATTAAGAATACAATTACGATTTACTAAAGACCATCTCATGGCTTACGGAAGGAGAACAAGCTATCACCGTGGAATAAATATAAAAGGTTCCGTTCCAAATTTCGTACAGATTTCCGAGTTCCAAATTCGACAAGGTGCACTTGGAGAAGGTCGGATATTACATCGGCCGAATCATTTTGAGAATAACATTTAAGACGATAACAGTAGGCTAAGTAATCCAAATGATACAAATTAGGAATCTTTTATCAAAAACTGGACATGTTCAACTTTGTAAGCCAGTTTTTAACCAGTTACAATAAGGCAGTATAAAAAAAGGTCCAGATAAACTTACTGCCCTTCAATTCTAAATGGCAGAAAACGGACTTATGAGCTGGAGTTATTAACATAAGCTATTCTATTATTTTACTTATGAGTCACCAATTATCAAGGTTAGAAGCCACTCGAGGATAAGGGTTAATGACAAATTGACAGTTGAATGATGGTGATTATCATGAGAGGATTGAAAATAATGAATGAAATGAACACGATTTTATGACTGATTATACCGATGATCTATGACAAGTGTTTATTGACACTTGATTTGAAGATGACCATGTTGTAGTTCTTAGGGAAGGAATCTTGTAGCAACGTGTTCTTTTCAGTGGTGGTAGGAAGACGGGTTCCGTGAAAGATTTTCTGCGTACAAAATATATTTTATTTTTTCTGAAAATTTAAATAATTTGAAACTCGATAGATACTTTGGTCATACAGTAATAATCTGGTTTTCCTATACATATTAGAATTACATCGTTGCGATTTCCAAGAAAAATTTGAATTCTTATGAAAATTTCGTATGAAAACATATTTCTAGGGGAAGGCAGAAGATCGGAAGGGTTGGACAAAGCTGGTTGTCAGGTAATCTTTGGCGCCTCAACGGCTATCCAGACCATGTGATAAATGATGATAATCATTTTGAGTTCCTATGAAATGATTACTAAGACATATTTTAAGCTTAATAAGAAGTGCTTCGATCGATAGTTAATGTTTATTTTTCATGTAAATAGGATTGTTTTAATAGCATTCATTTTAAATAGACTTATTTAAACAATACAAATTTAACAAAAAAACACTATCGATTTTGTTTAATAATTAACTCATTAAAAATGGACATAGGCACTCTTTGCGCAACGGATAAAAGTGTTAGGTATGATCAATTCTAAATGGTAGTCTTCTGGAGGTTAAAGCTTCAATTCTCACTACTGGCGATACTAAGAATACACTTACGAATTATTTAAGACTTCTACTCGGTCATGGCTGACGGAACAAGAGCAATCTACCCACGTTGATTAAATAAAGGGTTCCGTTCAATATTCCGTACCAATTTCCGTGTTCAACAAGACGCACCTGAAAAGGGTCCGCGGTTACATCGCCCGAAACGTGGTGAGAATAACATCCAAGATGAGAACAGTAGTCCGAATAATCCAAATAATACAAATTATCATTCCTTACCCAAAAAGTTCCGAAACATAGATTAGTTTCATAGATAAAAAAAAAACATTGACATTCGTCTGCTGCGAGCACGCTGACTCCCGTTTCAGTACAAAAGAAATGTAGCTAGTCGGGAAGATAAAAAGGGCATTATTGGAAAAGTCGAAGTAGAAAGACAACAAACAATGCGAATAGGGATAATGACAGAAATAACAGTAGAAAAAAGCCGCCTACATTTGTTTTTTTTGTTATTTTTTTATTTTAAGTTTAAAGGAATTTCGCCGGCTGAGATGTGAAGAAAATTTCACATCTGTCCCCTGAAACACTTTCAAAAGAAATGTCAGTTAGGCCGTGTTTTCTGTAGAAAAAGCAAAACGACCCCCTCTGTCTGTCTGTCTGTCTGTCTGTCTGTCTGTCTGTCTCTCTCTAAATACATATAACACACGTGTGCATAAATATACGCATGCGTGTGTATGTATGTACATACATATATATGCATACATATAAAGATATGTTTGTATATATGTATATATGTATATTCATGTATATGTATGTATATTTGTATTTTAAAAATTTTAACACGTGTTTTCAGCGTCTGAAGCCTAAAGCTCTACCACTGAGCCGATTTCAGCTAGTGTTGGAATGTATCGCTGAAAACACGTGTCCGTGGATAATTAAAATGTAAAAACATATATATATGACGCTCCCCATCTGGGGACATCACATAAGTGAAAGGAAAATTATTCCCAACTAGCATTAAGGCAAAAAGCTCTTTCGTATAAATAATTGATTTTTTTTTCATGGAAATCACTCCAGACAAGGCATGAAGCCACTTGATGTAATTCGTTTAAAAAGTATCACAGACAAATTAAAAAAATAAATGATATATATATATATATATATATATATATATATATATATATATATATATATATATATTGTTACTGTAGATAATTTATTTTTCTTCCCTTATCGTTCATTACTTCCCTATTTCCTCTCTTCTTTCCTTTGTTCTTTCTCTATTTTTTTCTTTCTTTCCATTCTTTTTTTACTCCATTCTTTCTTTATTTATTTCCTTCTTTCTTCCCATTCTTAACTTCTTTCTTTCTTTCTTTCTTTCTTTTCTTCTTTCTTCCCATTCTTAACTTCTTTCTTTCTTTCTTTTCTTCTTTCTTTCCATTCTTTCCATTCTTTCTTTTCTTCTTTCTTTACTCCCTTCCTTCTTTCTTCCTTTCCTTGTAATTTTTTAAATTTCTTTGCGGCGTGCCCCACTGTCATTTGATCGGCCTTTTATTGTTGATTTGTTTTTCTATTTATTTACCCCTCCCCCTATCCGGAGCCCCACCCATTCACCCTCCAATCCCGTCTTTTGTGGAAACTGTCTTTTTAGTCGACCGACTGGCAGCTTCTAGGCGTGGCTCGCTCAACGACAAGCGGTCGGCAGTTAAAGCCATCTTGCTAAAAAAAAAAAACCCTCGCCGGCGTGTTTTTAAGCATCCCACAAAGACTCCACGAAATAGACGGGACAGAAATTTCTGAATGAAAAAATAAATAAAGTTATTGTGCGTTCAAGGCTAATGACTAATACTGACCTAATACTTAACTTTGCCCCTTTTATATATTGTAAAAGATCGTTGCAAATATAATATCGCCATTTGCAATAAAATTTTAAAAAGCCTGGTGTTACGTTACCATTGGACTCAGTGGACCCAGTGTTGTTAACATTTATTGCTATGTTCAATTCTTAAAACGAGTCTGAGCACAGGAATTTCAATAACTGCACAAGATATACTTTTGATTCTAAAAAACAGTCTGAGTAGAGGCTGCATTTGAAATATGGAATTCAGACAATACAGAAGCTATAGTTTTGATTCTGAAACATTCTGAGCAGAGGGATGTATTATGAATATGAAATTTAATAAATATAGAATCTATAATTTATATTCTGAAAAACAATAGTCTGAGAATAAGTAGGTATTCTGAATATGAAATTGAACAAATACAGAACTTATGATTTTGATTCTGAAAAATAATTGTCTGAACAACAGAATGTTTTCTGAATCTGAAATTCAACAAATATAAAATCTATAATTTTGATTCTGAAAAATAATAGTCTGAAAAGAAGAAATCTATTCTGAATCTGAAATTCAACAAATACAGAATCTATGATTTTGATTCTGAAAAATAATTGTCTGAACAACAGAATGTTTTCTGAATCTGAAATTCAACAAATATAAAATCTATAATTTTGATTCTGAAAAATAATAGTCTGAAAAGAAGAAATCTATTCTGAATATGAAATTCAACAAATACAGAATCTATGATTTTGATTCTGAAAAATAATTGTCTGAACAACAGAATGTTTTCTGAATCTGAAATTCAACAAATATAAAATCTATAATTTTGATTCTGAAAAATAATAGTCTGAAAAGAAGAAATCTATTCTGAATCTGAAATTCAACAAATACAGAATCTATGATTTTGATTCTGAAAAATAATTGTCTGAACAACAGAATGTTTTCTGAATCTGAAATTCAACAAATATAAAATCTATAATTTTGATTCTGAAAAATAATAGTCTGAAAAGAAGAAATCTATTCTGAATCTGAAATTCAACAAATACAGAATCTATGATTTTGATTCTGAAAAATAATTGTCTGAACAACAGAATGTTTTCTGAATCTGAAATTCAACAAATATAAAATCTATAATTTTGATTCTGAAAAATAATAGTCTGAAAAGAAGAAATCTATTCTGAATCTGAAATTCAACAAATACAGAATCTATGATTTTGATTCTGAAAAATAATCGTCTGAACAACAGAATGTTTTCTGAATCTGAAATTCAACAAATACAGAATCTATGATTTTGATTCTGAAAAATAATTGTCTGAATAGAAGAAATCTATTCTGAATATGAAATTAAACAAATATAGAATCTGTGATTTTGATTCTGAAAAATAATTGTGTAAACAGAAGAAATGTATGTATATCCTCGGCACTGTGGGTTGCGTCCTGGCCTTGGTTTTCCGACGTCTTATCTGTTATCACAGATAAGACGTCGGGAATCATATTTCCATCTGTGATTTGCTTCACCATGAAATCACCGCAATTCTGTGAAAAATTGAATTGTCAAGCTGAACAAAAGATAGGGGATAACTTTTGCAACAGAATTGTTCATTATTGGTTGATTAAATATTTAACAGCATATATTTTTTTGACTTTTTATTTCTTTTATAATTCAGCACGAACTTTACGGGCAACCATGGCCAGAAATTTAGTAAAAAGATTGATAACTCTTCACTATTACTGACTATTTTTGTTGAATATCGGTTGTCTGTGTAGGGTTAAAAAAATGACTCAACTATGCATTACGCCAATATTTTTGTATTACATCCTTAAGTCTAACTTTTGACTGAGCTTAAACGGAATCACATCTACGTTTCTTTTGATATCGATCTGTCTGGTGTCGGAGATAAAAAAAGGATTGTTTTAGTGTTCTCTTTTTATGTTTAACACGCACACGCACGGACTGCGATTAATTGACCATTTAAACACCTTCGTAGTTACGCTCGTATACACTGACTTTTCTGCTCATATTCTGCTTTAAAGGTGAATCTCAATTTTTGAATATTTCGTTTATACCGGCATTAGTCTGATACGAAGCCGATGGCTGTGAACTCTCCCCTCGATTCATCTATTACCCACAAACAATACAGGGTTCTTCTATTTATAGAGAACATTTATACTCAGTGGTAATTACTTCACGGAAAGGTGTCCGTAAAGTCTGCACAACCGGTATAATGTTTTTTTTTTCAAGAATCATGTTGTTTTCAAGTCATTCTTTATATACGGCATAATCATGTTGACACACAGGTTCTCATTAGATCGTCAAAGTTAAGCAACGTTGAGCCTGGTCAGTACCAGATGGGTGACCATTTGGGAATACCAGGTGCTGTATGTAGGAGGACGTCGACAACTCCCTACAAGAACTGCAAACAACCTAACGTCGTCATCTCCCCTAATCGGGATGTACATGCGAATGGCCATCGTTTGTGAATTTGATACTTCGAAGGAAACCAGTTCAACCCGCCCAGGGTGAATGCCGTAGTAGATACATATACAGGTACAAGTCGTTCTTGAGGTCCTGATATTTTGTGGGTTTTCACGTTCGACTCTATTGAGAACACAATCATTCGGGACGGTTACCTCAATAATGGGGGCAGTCCTTCTAGGTTTGTTCCATAGGACAATTTCTTGTTTGATGATCGTGTCTTTCATTATCTGCCCGCCTGTATATCTTTGTAATAAAACACTGCGTAGATAAGAGCTAAAATGTCGATTAAATACTGGTGGAATTGTCTGGGACAGTAAAACCTACAACATTATTTGTGTTCCTTCCAACTTACAACCTACCCGGCACTCTGCATTTCCCTCAGCCTTCTTAAACATACTACTACTATTCCCAGCAATGCTTCAAGCAAACCACTATATTCTCTCTCTCTCTCTCTCTCTCTCTTATATATATATATATATATATATATATATATATATATATATATATATATATATATTAATCTGTAAACACCCACAAGCAGTTTTAGGTATTACTGATTTACATATTTATTTTTAAACAGTTTCTAATAAATTAATATTCTGTAATATACATTTGTAATTGGCATTGTCATATTTTCTTATATATATACGACATATTTTCGTCGATAGTAAAACGTCTAAGGTCTCCGTAATGCTGAGAACAGATACTACACTTTGATGTTAGCTTAAAGGTAAACTAACCATAAAAATAATATTTTTATGACTAAGCATTTTTAAATAAATGCAAACAAAACTGATTTAATCTATTATTGTATTATCTTTGTATAGAGGATGAATAGTGTATTATCAATTCTGTTGTCATATGACCGCAATCCCAGTAATTACATCCTCCTTTTTAAGGAGGTGCGGTCATCTTCCCGAGTATTTAAACCTTCTTGAGAGAGAGGGTAATTTAGTATCCGTTATGTTGTCATGACCATCGTTTTTTGTTGGGGGTAAGTGGATAATAGTATAGTATACATAATGTATTACCTTCTCCCTTCTCCTTTTATGGGGGATCTGCTCAAGCATTGTCTCCTCTATTTTGGAGTAGTAGTGTAATATCTGTTCTGTTGTCATGATATCATCATACCAAGCATTACTTTTTCCTTTCGGGGTTATTGTAGTATATGTTCGTTCATCATGATACCATCCTCCAGGCATTACCACTTCCTTTTTTGGGAACTCAATCGTCTCAGGCTTTCCCTTCCCCTTCTGGGGTGGGGATAGTGTAGAATATTTTCACTCGCAATGATACATTCCACCTAGGCAGTACATTCTCTTTTTGGAGGCAGTATAGCAAATGTTTGTTCTAGCTTGACTAGAATAATTCAAATCAATAGCTCAATCCTAATATTCTAACATGAATTTTGTGTGCTTAAAATATATAGGAGAAAGCCTTAAGGAAGCAAACGTTCAATAACTAATCTTCAGTATAATAATAGATAGATTGATAATCAACTGACAGACTGCTTCGCTGTGTCACATCTCTTCAAAATGTCTAGAGAAGTAATTATTTCAGGTTGTGTTTGAAACTCAACTCTTTTTTCGACATGCGGAGCTTCTATCATTGCGCCATCTTACTGTTTATATAAACAATATCAGCTACCGAAAGAGTTTTATTCATTTACAAAGCGGTTTTCATTATCGCTTACCCTGACTGATATCTTTTTTTCTTCTGAGAATTACTTAATCTAAATTAAGGCACACCAACCTCTTTTAGAATAAAGATGTAGTAATACTTTCCCAAAGGTATTAGTGGAAGTGACTTTACGGTCCTAATATAGCTAGAACACTGCATGTCAGCCTCATAGTAAACATTGCGAAACTTTCACGTCTGCATTTAAAAAAAATGCAGTCTTTTGATCACGGGGTTGACCATACAAAATTATCAGATTATCGCCACACATAAATTTGTGGAGAATACGATACACTTTTTCTACCAGATAAATGATAACTGTTCACGTGACAAATGCTGAGACGCTCGTAGGTGTTATGTCTGAGTTTTCTTTCTCCTAGACTAGTGCCCTTTTCTAAGAGGCTAGTCTAACCTACTATTTCACTCAGAGCCGGAGGGGGGGCATATGGATTCGTATCTTTAGATGAATAACATAGGAAACCTCTTAAATCAACACGTGTGTTGATTTATTTATTTTACCAAGCTTTCAAATAAATTAAGTCATCATTAGTGTAAATTGCACAGTTTAATTAAAATAATAATAATAATATACATTAAATAATAATAAACCAAAATAATCTCATATCAGTTATACTACGACAGCCCTTTTGACAAAAAATCACGTGTCATTTATCATATCATAGCGCAATCAGATAACGATTAACATCCTAGTCCTACTACTATTAGAGAATTACTATTAACACTAAAATATTACAAAACACCTATCTTTATACAAACTACACATACAACTTTAAACAAAATAAAGTAAGTAAAGCGAGAATAACGAATTTCTGAAGAATATCGTATTGTTTCTTACGTTATTTCTAAATGAAAAAGACTACGTTTCTTCCTGGGGTGAGCAACAGGCCTTACGCTCTCCGATTTTTAAGGGCCTTAAATAACATGTAGCTCAGCTAAAATTCTGGCAGCAACTGAATCTAATTTTAATATAACCTCGCGTGGTTGAGCTAATAAATGAATTGCTGATTTTTATATTTAGTTCTAGTTGAACCAAATAATATCGGATAAACAATTGGGAATTATTTCTACGCTTCACTTGAATACGAAACACCTCTTTTTTTTTGGAGACAGAACTTAACTTGAAGAAGTCTATACGTCATATCGAAATACCTTTACTTCGTATGCATAACATTACGGAAACTAAAGAAAGACATTTATTTATCAAGCTATGTTGTGTTCGTTTCTTTTTCGACGAAAAACTGGGCATTTAAAATGAATATTAAACCCCATTATGTTTTGAAAATTTTTAGATGAGGATTGCGAATTTGTATTATTTGGATTATTCGGACTACTATTCTTATCTCAAATGTTATACTCACAACGTTTCATGCAATGTAACTTCCGACCTTCTTCAGGTGTGTCTTGTCAAACTCGGGAATCTTGATGTTAAACACGGGAATCTATACGGAATTTCTTAGTATCGCTCGTACTGAAGATTGCATCTTTAAGCTCCAGAAGACTGTTTCTTAGAAATTATGAAACTTAGCACTTTTATCCGTTGTGCCATGGGTGCTTCTGAAGTTTGACATAAATATTTCCAAGTTCGACAAGACGCATCTAAAGCGGATCGGAATTACATCGGCCGAAACGTTGTGAGAATAATATTCAAGATGAGAATAGTAGTCGTACTACTCCTTATAATAAAATATTAATCCTTGTTTGATAATTTCGTACCGCTAACCATCAAGCTAAACTGAAGCTAGAATGATTTGAGATCATAGAAGGACATTTTTTACGCTTCTTTCATTTTTCTGTCAATGTACATAAAAAACAAACATTCCCTGATTTTTTTTCTGCATAAATGTCGAAAACAATGTAATTGTGTTTCCCAGGAATGAGATAATTTTTTACTTATTTTATATTTTACTTTATTTTGTTGTTTAACCGTTTGCGTTTTGCTTTTGCTTTTTTGGTCGCACGAATAGAGTCAAATCGTCCATGTCTTTGTGAATCACCTCACATGGAATAAAGGGGTAAACAAAAAAAACTCTGGAGAAACTTAGATAAAAACATTTTGCGTATTTCGATTCCACCGATTTGTGCTTCAGTTTTTTTTATTATTAACATGCAGAACCAACATTACTTTTACTGTGATGAAATCTGTCTATACTCATTTTTGAGGCACCTTGTATATTTCTATAGGAACTAATAGTTTAATGCACATTTGTAATTATGTCACACACACACACACACTCACACACACACACACACATATATATATATATATATATATATATATATGTATATATATATGTATATATATATATATATAAAAGTGAAAGTTTATTTCTTTTATCACACTTATGTTACCATAAAAACGGCTCACTGTCATTTAAATCAATAATACAACATAGCCTTTTGAGTAAATTTACATCCCTCCCATCGCGAGAAGATGTAGCACAAAGTCGGAACGTGGGGATGGTAGGCCAGCGCACAAAACGTAGCACACTCTGGTTACGTAAAAATGCCTTAGCAGCCTCGTTGACATTCTCTAGGAGGGACGCTTCAAGCGATTGGCCATATACCAATCCTTTCTCAAAGACATAAGGTATAGCCTTGGAGGATAGACCCCCGAAGATCACCCAGAAAAAATACATCAGCTCGACAAGGCAGGACAAGAATATGCTACAACGGCTCACCCTCTGTTGGACTGATCCTCGACTGGTAACTCTGTCGAAACATAGTCCTTTAAAATAGTGTATGCATAGAACATAGTAGAGAGTTAAAATCTAAACACGTCTATCTGTGCGTCTAATTGGCATAAATATTTTAACAGTTTATAGTAAAATGATGTTTGGTGTTATTCATTTATAGTTTTGAATTTATAATGTCCTATTTCTTATATACAATAGTTTTGCCGATATTAACCGTAACTAATTGAAGTGATTTAATGAACAAATGATAAATTACCAAAATATTTCTTAACATATTATGTTCAATAATTTTCAAGGAAGGTAATTTAAATGAAAACTATCAGTTTTTGAAATTTCAATAGATTTATATAAAAAATATGGTTGCAAGTTATGAATTTAAAAATAACACTCAAAGCTAGATTAATATTTTGATTTGCATATATATATATATATATATGTGTGTGTGTGTCAGTGTGTGTGGGGGTGTATTAGTATAATTTATATATAGAGAGAGAACCCTCGCTATTTGCGGTTCACTATTCACGATTTCACAAATCTGCGGACGTTCAGCATAAGTATTGACTTAACATTTTCTTTATAAATTGGGTAGAACCTACCAATATGATAATTATTTAAGTCGAACTAAGGCTAATGTGACAACAAAACGGAATTAAAAACGCTAATTATTCCTTAGGATTCATATTAAATTTAGCTCATACAAAAGTATTGGTATTCCAAATTTGCGCGAACTTTATACGAAACTGAAATATCTCAAGAAAATCGACCAACTTTTAAGCAGAATGGGCTAATCTACGCTAATCTGGTGGCTTTCACGCAAAAATAAACACATGCTAATGTACATGGACGACCTGAAACTATTTGCAAAAAGCAAAAAGGAACTCGAAAAGCTGATAAATACGACCAGAATCTTTAGTCAGGAAATCCAAATGGAATTCAGAATGGAAAAGTGTGCACTACTAGAAATAAAAAGAGAAAGACTGGAGACGACAGAGGGCATGGAACTTCCCAACCAAGAGAAAATGAGGGCTCTAGACGAACAGGATAGCTACACATATTTGGAAGTTCTGGAAGCAGCCACCATCAAATCGACAGAAATGGAAGAGAATATTGAAAAAGAATATTTACGAAGAACAGGAAAACTCCTAGAAACGAAATTATATAGCAAGGATCTAGTAGAAGGAATAAACACCTGGGCAGTATCACTGACAAGAGAAGAAACCAGCGAAAAAAGCTGGACATGGCTAAGAAAAAGAAAACTTGAACAGAGTAACGGAATCTTTACTGATGGCTGCACAGAACAATGCAATTAGGACAAACTACATTAAAACAAAAATAAATAAAATACAGAAAATCAGTAAATTCTGACTGTGTTGACAAAGAGACGAAACAGTAAATCATATAATAAGTGAATGTAGCTAACTAGCCCCAAAAGAATACAACAACATATATGATTGTGTGGGGAAAGCAGTACACCAGAAACTGTGCAAACAATTGAATTTCGAATACGCAGGCAAATGGTACAAACATAAACCAGAAACAGTACTGAAAAACGAAAAACACAAAATCATCTGGAATATGAATATACAAATAGACAAACTCATACATGCAATGGGAGATCGGATGTAATAATAATCAACAAGTAGGAAAAATCTTGCAACATCGTAGACTTCGCCGATCCTGCAGCCACAGAGTGAAGATCAAAGAGACGGAAAAACGAAGAAAATACACAGAACTAGCCAGAGAACTGAAAGGAATATGGAGCATGAAGAAACTCAGTATAATACCAATAATCGTAAGAGCACTTGGAACAATCCCAAAAACCTGGAAACTGTGATAACTTCTAGTGAGCAGAAATTATATATTACTCAATTTAGTCCTAGAATGCCAACGTCCGATGTATTATCTCCGGTTTCGGGAGGGGTGGTTTATTGACTGTCGCCTTAGGTGCCACTATCGGAGAATGCCAGCGAGTCCGTTCAAAGCTATTATTCTACTCTTTCGTGGGACATGGTTCCATAAATCACATTAAACTGACGTTGTGTAACATCTTCCTTCCGTGGGAGCACGTAAATAACGGACCTTTTTCGGTTCTTCTATTCATACTAGACTGAGAATCCTTGGCACCTTTGATTCTAGTATCTGGTTTGCAAAAAGTAGAACATCATTTAAGAAGATCTGTGTTTCTTATGTTTATTCACTTCCTCTGCAAGGGGTTAAACACAAGGTCAGGCGAGGTAGTGAACTAAGTGAAGCACACTTTGACCTACAAATCTGCCTAATCAGCCACATCGTCATTTACCGGTAGGGGTGCCTCGGGCATAAGAAATAAAGTAACTCCTTCTCAGAAGGGTGTCCATCTTAGTTCTGAACAGAACCATGCCCCAGCCCGACAACAACACAGCCACTGGCAGACTGATTGCCAGAAACGTAGAACGGAAAGTTAGAAATTGTAAAATTTAAATAAAGTAACAAAACAACTAAAGCGTAGAGCGAAATAGCTACACACTGATATAGAATACTATTTTTGATACTAAATAAAACATCATTATAATAATTATTTTAGTAAACATGAACTTTAGCAATAACATACATATCTGATATAAGAATGTATGTTTTACTTACTTGAGAATGAGATGTCAAAACATTAGCGTGAATTAGTTAATCAGTTAGATCTAATAGATTGACGACAATAGACAATAAAACTAATAGCTTTAATTGGAAGAAAGTAAATGTAAAATACTTATAAAAGGGATGGGAAATGTTGGCTTGACGTGGAATGAGACACACTTTTCTGTGTAGTTTACTATTCATATGTTTTATACTATATATATATATATATATATATATATATATATATATATATATATATATGTATATACACCTCCTCAGTGTATAGCTGTTTGTTTGTCTTTTTTACCTCATTGTCGAAATCTTACGATGTCGCCACCGAAGATACCCGATTTCTCCCGATGTTGTTGGAGAAACTTTTATTTTTAAGTCATATTTGTTTTACACTACTATTTTAACTATGACTATAGATAGATGGGAAGGATTAAAATCTGTATCAGGGTATTAAATTCAATATGGATTTATCTGCTCTTGGCAGAACTTGAACTTTGCTTATCGGCTCTAGAAAGTTGTACTATGCAATTTGCGTATTTCATTTATAATTTGTCTGTTTTACGGCACATCGACGCTTTTGTGGAGTTATTTAATGCCAAAACACAATACAAATACAAATAGATATATTATAAACAGTTAATTGAACACAAGTGGCAATTTTAAGAATCCATGTTGATATCCTTCCAAGCGGTATTGCAATCTAAATGAATGCAATAGTTCTGAAAAGATTTTACGTTTGCTTAGTCGTCTCCAGAGTCAGATTTGGCATTCGTTGCATCACCCATTCCCCATCTCCACTCAGTTGAATGACCCTTTCACATCCTGATGCACACCATTAGCATGTAAGTAATTGCAAACATTTCACCTATGATCAGGAATAAAGCCTTCTTTTTTAAGTATCATTCTCTCCCGCCCTATCCAATCTTAATCGCATTAAAAACATTTGTCCTGTAGGTTGAAAAAGTTTGCGGAATAACATTATGTAAAACGTTTCATCCGGATTTTTTGCTCCTTTCATTCAATTTGTAGCGACTTAAACACACACACACAATATATATATATATATATATATATATATATATATATATATATATATATATATATATGTGTGTGTGTGTGACTGTGTGTCTGTGTGTGTGTGTGTAAATCAGTTAGAAACCAGATAACACGATGCGAGAGATTTTTAAGAATACAACTTGGTAAGCATATGCATCCTTTTGTAGATTATTTAATACCAATTGTAAACGCTCCACGTTGATATTTTGCCTATATGATCAGTTTTCATAACTTTTAGTTGGTAATTCAAAACACTAAATCCGATAAGATTTGAGCAAAACATAGTCGATTGCATAGCCCGCAACGGTATCCATTAGGCCAAATTTCAAGAGTTGCTTTGAAGGTGGCTGAAATAGAAAGTAAGTCTTTAAAAGTTCAAAAGTTCAAATGTGACAGGCTTAGTAACAAGTAAACGGAATATATAAAACGCGAGTGATACTTCGTTTAGAAGCGAAACAAAACGCACGTGTTAAAATGTGAGTTCTTAAAATAGATGTTATTGTACTCTCTCTCTCTCTCTCTCTCACTGCACTAAAAATGTATAATAAAATAAATAACATATATTTACAAGCAAACTTTATTTATTGAGAAATTGTATTTAGAATAGCTGTCTTTCTCTATATTTATATACTAGCAGAACCCGCGTCCCGGCGTTGCCTGCGGGAAATATAGCACAAAACAAGAGCAATTTGGTAACGGGGAATCCTCCCCCCCCCAATATTTTAAAATCGATTTTTTAAAATAAGTATTTTTTCTGTTGTTTAGAAGCACCCAAATCGACTTTTATAATTTATTTGTAGCGTGGGTTTAGGTTCTCTCGCCTTTAGTTTTAAATAGGGCTAAGCCGAGGAATTGTAAAAAGCAACAACCAAAAATAAATGCTGTTCATTAGAAAAAAAAATCAGCCCTGAAAACTTAGTAAGTGATTTTTTGGTTTAGTGAAAAAGAATCTTAGTTAGCGGTTAGGTGTTTTTAAATAAAAAAACAATAGTAGTAATCGATTTTTAAAAAACAGTTACTTACCTAGGCGTTAGGCTAATATAGGGCTTGTTATTAATAGAAAAATACATTGTTAAAAGTTAGTAACGTAGTTACATTTGTGTAACGGTTATGTGTTTTGTTTTAGTTAAGAAAACAAGATTTGTAATCGACTTTTGCTTGTTGCTTACTATCTTTAGTTAATTGAGAAAAAAGCAGAATGTCTACAAAAAAACAAAACAAATTCAACTATTAACTATCCCGTGAAAAAATATTTCATGGAATTTCTTCGTAAAGAAAATAAATTGTCATAAAAAGTAAACATACGATGACTGTTTTTCTTTCAGTATTTTTCGTGTTGAAAACTTGCCGTGTTTTGATTTTGACGCCGGTTCGTTTTCATTCGCCTTTTTTCTAGCTGTTTACGTATTTCTTCGTCAGCAAAAAGGGGGTTTGTCTAGTTTAAAAACTGTACAAGTGCAGAATACTGTAATTACTTTTTTAAATAGAATATTTTGCGTACATCTTTACTATCACACCCAGTGTAATTAACCCACTCAAAACATAAAATTCTACCTTTTCTTTTGCGATTACATATAAACAGCCTGAAAAATATACGCAAAAAGGAATACAAAAACAAACACTAAATATTTTAACGTAAAATGAGCACCCACTTCCGGCTAAGTTAGCGATAAATCGAGACGTATAACTGAATGGTTTATCACTTTTAGATCGGGAAAATTAGGTGTGTAGCATTTTTTTATTCGTATAATTGAGTTTTCTTCTGTTTTGAATATAAATGGAGGACTTTTAATTTTTAAATCTTTTTAATTGTTTAGATTTAAGAGGGGCTTTTAAATTCCTAAATAAGCCACCAATTGGCAAAAAATCGATCAGAATGAAAAATACTCGTATTTGGCTAAGAAAAAGTGACGATTACGAACGTTAACGAACTTCACCGAACAATCTACACAACACAAACCGAACTGTTTTTAAAAGCTTTTTGAGCTACCTTTTCTCTGAAAGTTTTGAATGACAGAGTTCGGGAGGACGGATGAAATTTAATAAATATGAAATGACGATGAATTTAATACAGAATTTCTGTAAACATTCATGTGTGGTTTAGGTAATTGGAGTGTGGAACAGATTAGTACATGAAGTGGTCGGTTATTTTCCTATAATGACTGTATACGCGTCTGTATATATATATATATATATATATATATACATATATATATATATATATATATATATATATATATATATATATATATATATATATATATATATATATATATATATATAAAAAATAAAATATTTGTTATTGTTTATATCTATGGACGTATACGTTTCGTCTTTTTTCAATCAAGACTCATCAGCATAGAAGTACGACTATTCATCACCGGTCACACGATTCGAAACCCTGGACAACAAGTATTTTCCAACTCCCGTCCAACGTCGCTAACCGTTATAAACAATAATAATTTTAACACGTTAACGGCGGCGAAGCGAAGAGGCATTCAAACTTCTATAAGTGAAGGAACGATGCATATAAAGCAAGTGACGCTACGCTTTGTTACTACTACCATTTTACGGTGCTCTACTTTTTAACGAGGAGCTTCAAATATAAAATATTTGTTATTGTTTATATCTATGGACGTATACGTTTCGTCTTTTTTCAATCAAAACTCATCGGCATAGAAGTACGACTATTCATCACCGGTCACACGATTCGAAACCCTGGACAGCAAGTATTTTCCAACTCCCGTCCAACGTCGCTAACCGCTAGGCCAGTTCTGAACAGCTTATAAACAATGATAATTTTAACACGTTAACGGCGGCGAAGCGAAGAGGCATTCAAACTTCTATAAGTGAAGGAACGATGCATATAAAGCAAGTGACGCTACGCTGTGTTACTACTACCATTTTACGGTGCTCTACTATATATATATATATATATATATATATATATATATATATATATATATATCATTCCGGTCGCATATTTTTGCTAGTTATTTTAAGTTACATATTACATACATTACATTTTAAACTAATTAAAAAGTAACCACAGGGAAAGTGTTTAGAAAATAAAATCTTTAAATTCTTTTCGATAAAGAAAGTTGTTAGTTGGAAGTTATTTTATTTTTTCAGAAAGCCGGCGTAATAAAATTCATATTTGGAGAACCTATAGATGACCCACCCTCCAGTCTAAAATCTTGAATTGGACAAAGATAAATTTAAATAAATAATTAGATATTAAATCTGATCAACTATAATTTTTAATTTTATTTTCGCTAAAAAATAATATCCATGATGGAACCATTCATCTTTCTGGAATTCAAGTCATGTAAGTTCGCACTTAAGGATAATTCTGCTAGTCTATTGTTTACATTAGTTATCATTTTAAACTAAACGTATTTTCGTATTAAATATTTATATAAATTTGAAAGTTTTCTAATTCATTATGTTTTAAATGAAACAATATGATTCAATAAATTTGTGCTTTAAAACATAATTTCTAATAAGATAAAAAAAAACCAACCCAAAACGTTTTAATATAAAAATCAAAGTAAATATATCATTTTTGAGCGACTCGTACGATAAATCTCAGGAATGTGTTGTTTAAATGTTATTAATCAAATAATTCTCTCTCTATTCCCCCCCTCTCTCTCTCTTTCTCTCTCTCCGTCTAATCTGACGTCATGTTAACACCTGTGGACTTCTTGAAATAGAAAACAATTATGAGTGTATATTTGCGAATATTAATTTAAAACAAATTAATAATGTAAATTTGAAAAATACGTAGTGTTTGGGGAAGTTTTGCAATCGCTATTTATAGGAGCTGATAAGTAGGAATAAAAAGAGAGCGATCAAAACTAATAATATAGTTTCGGCTTCAGACATACATACAGACAGACATACAGACAGATACATAGTCTCTATTATTAATAGATTTCATGTATCCACATGAAATGTTATAAGAAGATATAATCTTTTATGTATCGATTTTCAGTATTTACTTCAACAGTACTCAATACATGAGTAGAACTAGGTAGTAAGTTATGAAAATATATTTATGGCAATTAAGCTACATTTACGCTTGACGATTCCTTACGGGGATGAAACGCGGAAATAGCTGTGTACCGTCATTGACATAAATATATTTTCATAATTTACCACACATACATACATACATACATACATACATACATATATATATACATATATATATATATATATATATATATATATATATATATATATATATATATATATATATATATATATATATATATATATATATATATATATATGGTGATTGCCGTTTATTTACAAAAGAAACACATTTCTAGAAGGTTACTCCGGAGACATTTTTTTTTTACAAGTCCTGCATGACACACTAAATAGCTGACTTCCATTTCTATGTTCTTCTCCATATTGTATCTTTCGTAATTGGTTGTTGTCATGACATTTCAAATGACTGAGTAGTCTAGCTCTTGACAGACACCACAGGCACTACACACAAGATCAAGGTCACAGATGTATTGGACACACAACATAGACCGCTTTCACAGAGAACGTTTCAAGATCAAGTACTATAGTCGCCCTGTCTCAGATATCTCAGAAACATCATAGACTTTACCGAGCGCTTCAACGCTGTCCTTTCCAGTCCTTCAGTTCCACGTAAAAGACCTTCAAGTTGTCTTTAACGACATCCATAAAGCGTCTATTTGGCTTGTGTTTCGGATGTTTGACTTTTTGCAGTTCCCCATGCAACAATTGTTTAGGGAACCCCTTGTCTTCCATCCTAGCTAGGTGTCCTGCCCAACACATCTGACCTACGTATAACGTTAACTTCTATGCCAGACACACCAGCCTACTGTAAAACAACGGTGTATAATATGCGATATTGCCAATTAACGCTTAAGAACATCCTAAGATATTTGGTGGGATTTTTCCGTAGCATTGATGTATCGACCGACGATACGTGGTCAACGTTTCTGAAGAATAGTAGAGTATAGGGGCTAAGCATGATTCATATACATGTAACATGAAAAATCAACTTCTCAAACTCAGAAATGAGTTGGATCGATGCAGTAGTCTTTGCGCACACTAAGGGCATGATATAGTTTCGAATGGCGCTTCATGATAAACAAGCCGCGCGTGCGTGGTCCCCCTCTGTATGTGACTCGAGGTGACGAGTGTAAAATGCAATAAATTTGGGCAATTTGTGGCATTTTTGACCTCCTTTTGACCCCCTGGGAGCGCAAACCAGAATTTTCCTGAGGTCAAAGATGCTCATTTTATATCCAGAACAATTTCCTCTACATTTCAGAAAAATTGAATTGATGGTTTAAACGTTATGGGAGAAAATGGTCAATTTTTGCCATTTTGGGGGCTTTTGACCCCCTGGGGGCGCGAACCAGATTTTTTTCCAAAATCAGCGATACTTATTTTCTATTAGGAACAATTGCATCCACATTTTGGCCAAGTTTCAGAGAAATTGAATGGATGGATGAAAAGTTATGGGGTAAAAAATGTCATTTTTTGCCATTTCGGGGGCTTTTGACCCCCTGGGGGGCTAACTAGATTTTTCTTCAAAAATCGGAGAATGTCACTTTCTAACCTGACCAAAGTTACAACTTCATGCAAAATTTCAGAGAAATTCAATAGATGGTTGTGGAGAAAAATCCGGACGGACGGACGGACGGACGGACATGCCTCAAAACATAAGTCCCCCGATTTTATCAATCGGGGAACCAATAATGAACCTCGAGATAATCCACTTTTATTTTTAATGAATGAATAAAGAAAATATAATAATTAATAAAAAAAAATAAAGAAGTAAAAAATAAATAAAAAGTAAAAAAATATTCATATAAACAATATATATATATATATATATATATTGCTTCATTTTACTTCAGTCGAAGTTCTCAGAAATCAAGCGGCCCCGTCCTGAGGCTAACACTTGATCTTTCTATGAGATACATAGATATTTGAATATTTCATTAAAGTTCTCCTTTACTTGTCAAACGTTAAAGAATTAAGAACATTAACTTTCCTTTACCCTAATTGACAAGTAAACTATGTTATAGAATATCTTTTTTGTGGTCTTTTGGTCTTACCGGATTCAAGGACAAGAATTAATCTCGTCTGGTGGAGTATCCAGCTAAATGCTGTTCCTTGAGGTAACATTACTTAAGAAAGTGCACCATTCTTCGTATGAGCCAGTGTATAGCCGTGTCAAAGGGGTCTTGTTTGAGCTTCGAATACTATGTTATATTGAATATTTGATCAGTATTTTCTGGTAGGAGGGAAATCCTCATGTCAGGTTATCCTGACAAACCCTTGTAAAGAGAGACCGAAGACACTCGAGTATGGTGTCTAGTAGGTAATTTAAACTCTCCAATGTGTGTGTATAATGAAAAGATATTATATTTGGTTGATGTAGTATGTAGTTTATAATTTGTAAGTTATATATATATATATATATATATATATATATATATATATATATATATATATAAATATATACATAGATGTGTATAATGGTGCATGTATATGTGTGTTGTTATGTGTACAAATGTATATATGTGTGAAAGCGATAAATAAATGTGTGATCGTGTGATTTTCCTCTCTCTCTCTCTCTTTCTTTCTCTCTCTCTCTCTATATATAAATATATAAATATTTATATATATATATATATATATATATATATATATATATACCCACACGCGTATATGTGAGACTGCATGAGTCTGAAAAAGAAAACGACGCCATTTCGAAGGTTTCCCCTCTACATGTTCTTTATAACATTGACAGTCGTCAGTGACGCTTGGGCAATTTATGTGATTAATGTACAAGAGGGTGGGGTTGGGATGGCGTCATTTAACATTTTCCCCTATCATCTATCTACTCCGAAGCCACCAACAGAAACAACAACAACAAACAAAAAAAGAAAATACAAAGCACACGTTAAGCAGTAAGGCGGGCAAACTAGCTGACAGATTTGAAATACCCTCGACTTTTCTTCACGCCTTTTTTGATTATTTCAGAAAGCCAGAGACGATTTTAGACCACCTATATATATATATATATATATATATATATATATATATATATATATATATATATATATATATATATATATATATATATATATATATATATATATATATATATATATATATATATATATATATATATATATATATATATATATATATATAAGTAGCCATTCAAGGTAAGTTCCCAACAGACAAAACACACGCAACAATAACAATCGCGACCCTCTCCGACGCAGAGAGCGCGTTCCGACTTATAATTACTCGTATGGTCAGCTGACGTCCAACCGCGAAGGTAGACACGATCCTTTTGATCTGAACCAAGTATACAAAAGGGTTTCAATAAAAACGGGTCACTTACCCGACTCTACAGTGTGAAACCGCGCCGTCTTTATGGGCGAAAAGGGTCAATTGGCTTGATTGATGGTAATGAATGATTTATATGCCAATTGGTTTCCAAATATTAATATACTAGCTGAGGCACACGAATTACATCGGGTAATATATATATATATATATATATATATATATATATATATATATATATATATATAAAGTTATACTTCCTGTTTGTTTGTTTGGAAACTCCTTATAAGAGTTTGAACATAGACCCCTATAACCGCAGATATTAGGAAAGTACATTACCCACATTATATTTGATTTTGATCAAATGGATTAATAATATCTTGAGGTCTTCGTTCACGCTTGACATCCATAAAAATATAATTATAGAAATTAAACACGAATAAAAATGGTAATCTCTGGTTCATGATTTTGTACAGGAGTACACACTGGTCTTTATTCATTTTCATAGAAAGCTGTGTGTGCCACGAGTGGGATTTAACATATACTTACCGAAAGTTATTTCAATGAATGTCAGTGTACTTATACTTGCTCTATCTCAATAAATTCTGAGTAAATCCTTTAGTCGCATAAAAAGAATAGAAAGTATTGAAATTTAAAAAAAAGAATATGAATACAAATTGTAATAAAATGTTATAGGATTGTCCGACAGTGGCTTTGTAGCTGTCGGACTGAGGTATTATTGTGTTCAGTCCTAGGAGGTCCACCCGTCCAGGTTTTACTTTCTCTTTAATAAGGGGTTAGTTTATTACTAAACGTTTGAGGAGCCCCTACCGGGAATGCTCAGGCCTTTTTTGTAGACCAAAGTGCGTTTATGCTAGATGGTTGTCTTCTCAAAACCACACCTGCCCTTATGCCTAACCTCCCGGCAATTGATCGCTTTTATTTGCCATCTGGTTGCGATTGCGGATATATATCAGTCGAGGTTCCGATCTAGACAATCAATCAGGCAGAAGCTGGGTCATTCTGGTGGCCTTTTATCTGTCGGGCCGACGTATTCGTCTTGGATAGTTCTAGGAGGTCCACCTTCCCAGGCCTTGCCTCCTCTCTTTGGGGTTGAGTAAGTTTATTGCTAACTACTTAAGGCGCCTCGACTGGAGAATACCGACAGGGTTCTATAATTATATTTTTTATGGATATCAACGGGGTTGCCAAAGCAATCTTTTAAAAGCCAGAGTTCACCTTCTCCCTAGTTTTCGGCCTTGTGTCACATCTTCCTGCGTTGGGAAGGAAGTAAATACCACAAGAAGGAGAATAATGTTATTGGGTAATGGAAAAACAACATAGATTTCCACATTCAATCCCGGAAAATGTCGGGTCTTCCTGATACTATATTATAACAGTAACTATTAACCTCTTTACAGAGCTCTACTAAACATAGTACTAGTTGGAGTACCCACCCTAGGTTGTATTAATATAAGGGCGCCATTTTTTTCAGATTTTTTCAGTTAAATTAAAATCAATTACTTAAGGTAAATGTTACTTTAATTTGAAAGATAGCATAAGAATCATCAGTACAATAAGCAAAATAATATTACATATCTCATAAATTCTTAATTCATTTTAAACATTTAAATTCATAAGTGACGACCATGACATCTATTCTAAAACCAACAATATATTAAAAACATTTTTTAATTTAAATTTCAAAACCCTTTCATATTCTTTTTTTATTGAAATTATTGAATAGAATAATGAACAAACATATACATGTAAAAATATTTAAACATGCCGAAAAATAAACCACTGTAAATACATTGTGTTACATCATACTCCAACAGAGCCTTGTTGTCTAAAATCATTAAGGCGAGCGTGTAAAATTTCGCGCCCAACTTTTCAAATAGACAAGCGCATAAGTGTAAAAAAAGGTTGTTTTTAATTTAGCGTAGAAAATCGTATGAGTAGTATTTTTGTTATTTGATCATTAAAAAGAAACCTAAGCTCTTTAATATTGTTTTCGAATGTACAATTGACACAATGAATACAACTATTCAACAAAAACTGAGTTCATTAAATAAATATATACATAATATGGAGAAAAATAGAATAGAATAACAAATTTTACTATATAGATTCATTTTTACCCTTCTACAATTAAATCATATATATCCAAAAGTAAGGTTAAAGATTTAGAAATTTCAAATAAGTGTTGAAAATCCTGTAAAAGAAATTATATATTGGAGATTTATAATTTAGTTTTATATTTGTATGTATAAGGGAGATAATTCATTACTATTTTGACAGAGTTGTCCTACTTTCTCGGAAGGAAAAAATTAAACTAAATTAGAATTTGAAAAAAGAAAATCGTTAGTGAATTAAACTATGAATTTTAATAACATTTTACTAAAATCATAACAGCATTTAATAGTTTCGGATTAAGTAGATAATATTATAAATAAATTAAACAAGAATTGAAGAATTAGTTCCGTTCATTAAATTTACTGCGTGCTACACACAATCTGGCCAGGGTATCAAATCAAAACATATTTAGTCGTTAATCATGAAAAAAAATTTGAAAAAAAAAATTAAAGAAATAAATTACAAACATTTTTTTTTCAGAAAAGCAAAGAAGTAAATATTGTTAGAATAAAATAAGATAACAATAGTATATATTAAAAATATTAAATAAATATTAGAAAAAAAATTAATTGAACACCGCTTTTGGTTGTTATCCCTACCTTCCCCCTCCAAATAAACAAAAAATGTGTTCTTCTTTCTTTTCTCTCTTTTTGCTTTTCTTTTTATTTATTTATTTTATTTATTTAAAGAAAAAATGTTTTTTATATGAATATGTAGCACTTCATCGGTGGGTTCAAATATAAATATTCAGAAAAAATTAAATAAGTAATTAAAATCATTAAAAAAATCAGTCATAGTTTTAGTTTTATTACATTTGCTGCGGATATTAATATTTACTGCGTTATAAGCAATATTGCCATCCACACGTGTTTTTGAGATTTGAAATACCTACCATTTGACAAAGAGGTCTTCCTTGAAATATATTATGGAACACGGTCACACAGATTAAATCAGTGTTGAAGTCTTGCCTAATCAAGTATAATTTGCTATATATGAAATAAAAATATTAAAAGAGTTTTTGAAAAAATATATAATTAAAATCACTTGTTTTTGTCTTACTTCTCAACGCCGACATATTTCCATTTCTTGAATTGTGATAGCCTTCTAATACTCGTCTCTCTCTCTCTCTCTCTCTCTCTCTCTCTCTCTATATATATATATATATATATATATATATATATATATATATATATAACATCAGTTAGCTGCATATTAAACAATTAATATAAAAACTTATATGAAACAAGAGTTATCTCCCCTCAACTACAAAAAAGAAACACCTATATGAAAGGAGACCTTACACTATACGCGATCAGCCGAATATAGCAAAAAGTAATTAATAATAAATTTAAAAAATCACAATCAACAGAGATAACAATAAAAGAAAAGCAAATATATACGGACAAATACATATATTTTTAAACAATAACAAATAATTCAACTGCTGCCTACAGAATTATGGTTAACTTCGGTGTCCAGGAGAGGATATCTGAGGAATCGGTACACGAAATCAGAAGTAAACAAAGCGACGATAGATTCGCCATTTGTTTTGTGTTTTAGACCGCCTGACGATTGCTTATGGAAAGAAAAACTTATGTAATGTCTATTAAAAACCCGTAATTTATTTAAGTACTATATATATATATATATATATATATATATATATATATATATATATATATATATATATATATATATTATCTTGACAATAAGCAATTGCAAGCACTTGTTGAGCAAAACTTTATCAAAGTGTCAAAAAATGTCTCAGACACTTGCTGTCAGCACTGCAACAGTTTCACGTCATTTACAGAGTATTGGAAAGGTGAACAAATTTTTATGAATAAATGTTTCTCAAATCGGCCATTATTTTAGTAACAACTTTATATATATATATATATATATATATATATATATATATATATATATATATATATATATATATATATACATTTATATATATATAAATGCAATGCTCATTTAAAAAGTCAAACACTCTACGAAAGCTACCGGTGTGAATAATTCTTCTCTACACTTACGATTCCCGTAAGGCTGAAACGAATAAGTATTTAGATAAAAACTAAACTAGGCTGTAGAGAGAAGTATTAGCACATCCGTCATCGTGACGTAATTGCAATGTTCCTTTCAAAAGTCGAACTCTCTAGGACAGCTGCTTTTAAATAAGAAGTATCTCTCGCTGATTTACCGAGTTGTTGACAACGGTCGTGCCGCATAGACGTTGGAATTTGAGTTTGAAATATAACTCGTGTTCCGTGGTTCGTGGTCAGCGACCGGTATGAATAATTCTTCTCTACACTAACGATTCCCGTAAGGATGAAACGTATACGTATTTAGATAAAAATAAATATTTATAATTATATATATATATATATATATATATATATATATATATATATATATATATATATATATATAAAATATGTAAAAAGGTAGAGCACTGTAATGGTAGTACTAACACAGCATGACGTCACTTGCTTTATAATGCATCATTCCTTCCCTAATAGAAGTAGAATAACCTGGACGTCAAGCCTCTTTAAAAAGTGTTAAATTATTATTATTTATCAGCTGTTCAGAATTGGCCGAGCGGTTAGCGACGTTGGATTTGAGTTGGAAAATACTTAAATCCAGGTTTTCGAATCGCATGACCGGTAGTGAATAGTCATATATCTATGCTGATGAGTCCAGATTAAAAAAAGGACGAACCGTATACGTACATAGATAAAAAACAATAACAAATATTTATCATTATATATATATATAAATATATATATATATATATATTTGCTTATATATATATATATATATATATATATATATATATATATATATATATATATTTATAATTATATATATACGTTTCGAATATAGATGTTTTTATTTAGGTTTAAAATTACAGTTTTATAAACTTGTGTAAAAGTTATCTCTTCATCGATGGCTAAAACTGTTTTTCGGTAGTGAATAGTCATTAAAAAAGGGACGAAACGTATACGTACATAGATAATAAACAATAACAAATATTTATCATTATATATATATATATATATATATATATATATATATATATATATATATATATATGTTTATAATTATATATATACGTTTCGAATATAGATGTTTTTATTTAGGTTTAAAATTAGTTTTATAAACTTGTGTAAAAGTTATCTCTTCATCGATGGCTTAAATTTTTTTTTGCTTTCAAGAAAAATGTTACCAAATAAAAATATTCATTCAGAAATCCATGAGATAATTTTACAAGGATATCCAACAAAATCACTCTCTATTGTCAGGTCACAATGTGACAATATTAAGTGGATGCGACAATATTAAGCGGCCCTGCGAAGGGCAGGGCCTAGAATACAGCGCTAGTGCGAATTAGCCACGAGCTTATTCAAAGTCAAGTATCATCCTTTGTTTCTAGTATAAACAAAGTAAGAATAAGAGTAGAGAGAGTCGAGATAAGTCAGTCAGTGGGGATACCAACAAAGTGAACAGATAGACGGAAGTTAGACGGAGAAGACGCGGCCGAGAGGAGAGATCGGCGCGTGTACGTCCCCCGAACTCCTCAAACCACTTAGAATAAGAACAACGACTTAGAATAAGAGACGCCCGACTATAAACACCATCATCCAACTAACCACGAAATGAACTTGATAAGATCGAACGGCCTGTTTTTGTAAACAAAACAATGTATATTATTTTTCCTTGTTTCTTCTAATATAATTATTTTTCCAAGAAAAACAGCAAACCAATTCGTTGGGGCTTATCTTTGCTTTCTTCAACTGTTTATATGAAATGACCCTCTCTTCACAGCGAAACAAGGTTGCTAGCCTACCCCAGTTGATTGCTCACTGATCTAAACAAACACAGCGTGGGAGTTTGCAGTCACTGGACCGGGCGTTTCAACATCGGCAACCTTCATCAGAACGGCAACTTTTCCCGAACAGTGCCGGGTGACCAACCGAACCCGGAACGGCCGAACTGGTGACGTCACGGCTGGAGGAGTGGTGCCCATGTTCATAACAACGTTCTTGGTTTGCCTTGTTTGTTTTACAGCCGATCAATCCATTTTCAGATTATTTAATACTCAATGCCTATGATAATTGATTATTCAAACATTGTTGCTATTTTACCCATATCTGGTGAAAAAGTATGTACCCGTAGCTTTTCCAAATTAGTTCATAATTCGATGTTGATGATTTTTGTACCGTGGAGAGAATTAAAAAAGAAAAAAGTCATTTTAATTTAGCTTTAACTCCAGGCTACTTTTATTTTTATTAAAATATAAAATCTTTTTCCCGTTTCCATAAATATATAAAATATACATTTCCTCTTTCCAATTCCCTCCCTGAATTCGGCAACGGTTAATGGCATGATTAGGGGCAGTGTTTTGTACAGCTATATTTAGTCCTCGTGTTCATTGAAACTTTTTCACACCTAGGTGCGAAGGACAGACTAAGAACAGTTTGGTTTGGCTAGCGCCATAATGTCTGATGTTCAAAGAAAATCTGGTCCCAATTGAGTGAGAATCACTTTAAAAATGCGCTCTTCTAGTTTCCTTGTTGGAATCAATTTCTATTCAGGAAAACCAAAATGCGGAATGTTGACTATCATGTGCACCGCTTAGGTTTTTTAAAAAGTTTTTAATCTGTCTAAAGAAATATGAGTCCGTTGCAAGGGAGTCCCTAAAAGTACTTTTTAAGCCGTACTATTCTATCTATTATCACCATCATCGACCAAGACGTCGTCTAAGTGTGGAACTTGAATCAGCTTTTGTAAATGATGCCAGAGATTGCATTTTGGATTTCAGAAAAGAAATCCGATGTTGATCGAGAGAAAATATTCGACATCTTACCTGCCAACTATTTGAAATCCGACTACACCGCCCCCCACACACACACACATATATATATATATATATATATATATATATATATATATATATATATATATATATATATATATATATATATATATGATGATAATAATCCAGAATAGGAATACAAAGAATTTAAACCAGGCTAATAAAATGTGCTTTATATCAATCAGCTTTTATATATGATTATATTTTTTATTTACACAGATGTATAAAAAATCTGCCATACTAGCATGTCGATGTTATCGATCAACAGCTGTTATAAACTGAGATCTCATCAGGCAGAGTTAGAATCCGATCTTAACCTTAGATCATATTCTTTCTAAATATGATCTACGGTTAAGATACGATTTTAACTATGCCTGATGAGATCTCAGTATATAACAGCTGTTGATCGATAACATCGACATGTCAGTCTCGTAGATTTTGTACCCGTGTGTGTAAATATGAAAATAATCATATATATATATATATATATATATATATATATATATATATATATATATATATAGGCAGCATCTTCTCTTACAGAGATATTGTTGAATATAAAAGACAACTTATGTCTAGATATCCTTTGGTAGGCCCTTTCGATAGTCCGAATCAGAATCTTAGTTTCGGAGGGGAATTGGCTGATGAATTTGCCATAGTTTAGATTTGTGTATCAAATACTTTCAGACCCAGCCGGGTCAATCGTCAGGGGAATGAGGATAACCAGGTACAGACCATGGGTTAGTATTATAGATGGTTTTGGCGGGAATTATGTAATGAGTACGAAACTATAGGTATAATTATAAAATGTCTATATGTCTAATTATTTTATCAATAGAGATTAAAATAATACGGTTACAACATTAGTAATAGCTTTATAAGAATTAATGATTTACAATCAAACGATAGCGTAATAAGTAAATTTAATATTATATCAACAACAACAACAACAACAACTACTACTACTACTACTACTACTACTACTACTACTACAGCAGCAACGGATAAACAATAATAATAATAATAATATTAATAATAATAATAGTAATAATAATAATAATAATAATTATTATTATTATTATTATTATTCCATAAGTTTTAAACCTTTCACCACTTGGAGTGGAGTCGGGGAAAACACACACACATGCAGTGACACCAACCTCGGCTGATACCACATAAAATGGTCCTGAAGGATCAAGCAGGATAACACGACCAGGGAAGGAGAGCACAAACCACCAAACCTCTGTTAGATAGTGTGTGGGGGGTGCTAAAGATGGGAAGACGCCCTGGAGAGTGGGATGAGTGAAAGCGGTAGTCGGAAATGACGTCACGCCTGTTCGAGGCTTTTTCGGTCTCTCGTTCCCGACTCACCAATAAAAGCGGACATGAAGAACTCGAAGTCCTCGCCAGCCCGGGGAGAAGGGCGAGGACATTGGATACAGATGGCAAAAAGTGAAAAGGTATCTTCATCCAAGTAATTCCTTCTTTCTCTGTCTCGCGTATAATACGGTAATTATGTCTCTTGGTTTGTGTTAAATAAAACTGTTTTATCTGCGTGGTTTTGTCAGCAGCCGGGCTTACAGCGATGATGACGATGACAGCAACGACTACAGCGGGCAGACCGGTGTCACCGCGTTATCGTTCAACGGTGAGTTATAACAACGACAAACTGGTCGAGATACACCGGGCAAAGTTGTAGACGAACCCGCGTGCCACGGTTCGAAGGTAAACCGAAATCTAACACCTCCACTAGAAGAGTGCCAGAGTACTGTAACTTTGAGGAGGCTTATTCTTCACTCAACTTCCAGAGAAGACCAAGGGTCGTTATTAGCGAGAAATCAATGGTAAACGGCTGTTGCGATAACACAACACCATTTTCAAAGTTTATCGACGAAGGTCGAGAGTGCCAGAAATATGAGGAGACATGTTGTCACTCAGACACAGGGGAACATGACAGATTATCGTCAGTTAGCAATCACTGATAATAACTTGTGAAAACTTCATGAGTAAATGATAATAAATGCCCCGTTTAAAAATAGTAAAAAAATGTTAGTTAAAAGACTCTCTGGCAACGCTGGGATAGAAAGCTATTAATAAATAACTAGATCCAAAAGGATTTAAACTCGGAATAACCGATTCGTTTTTCTCATCTTCTGCCAGCTCCCCGGCTTCTCCTGAACAACCCTGTTTTCTTAGTTGTCCATTTACTTAGTTTATCATGTTACCCCTGATCGGTAGCAGAAAGCAGACTTACCCGTAGTTTTATCGTGTCAGTCTCGCCTTTTCAGGTTCCGCCAATTGGCTTGATCGAATCGAAAGACTGGCGCAAAATAGCCAAATCTTTCGAGAAAAAAAAAAGAACATGAACGGACAACTTCAAGATTTAACAAGGATATATACGCCGTTTCATCGAGATTGTCTTTTACTTGGACGAGAGATATTTATCGAACGGGCCAATTTCCGGTGGACATGAGAGACGAAGTATTGACGAAGACCACATGATCTTCGGAGTCGTGCCCGGAATCTAATGAGCAGTAAATAACCGATAGACGGTCGACGGCTGGACAATGTCCGTCTTCATTTGTTTTGTTCTGGGGATCTAAGCAGACTTGTGGAACGGTCAATGACAATCCGCGAAAGGAAAACGAAAGGAACCAACGACGGAATAGATAGACAACGCCACCACCACCACCACACACTACTTCCGCCCCATAATCAACCGGCTAAACCTTAACAAGAAAAAAACTAGATTTACAGCAAGACAATCGATTATCTCACATTGCATGCATACTATGCGTTACTTCCTTTGCTCTGATCTCGATCATAGAATTTGAATGTCTTGTTATCGAACTTCGAGTACTTCACTTTCTCCACGTCCACCCACAAATGCCTTAACCAAACATTCAATTATCCAAACAGCTTCTATCTTATTAAAAGTCATTGTTTTATCATATTGCGTTTTATTTTTGTTATAATGTTCAATGTACGTGGTTCACTTTACAGACAATCTAAAGGGGCAGATTATTGTATACGGGATACTTATAGGCGATAAAGTTCGGTTATGCTAGTTACTCCTGGAATATTATGAGTTTCATGTGTTAAATCATGGCTTCAAAAGTAAACCTGTGTTTTTATACAAGTTCCATATTTTTATTTTGAACTTTTTACGATTTTCTGTGACGTTATTGGCTTTATTAACTATTGTCCTCATCCACAAAAATATCCTTGAATACCTCATCATACGTTGGTGTTTTAAAACGCCTTATTTGTTTAGGTTTATTATTTATTTATATTAATTTCAGCTCCCTTCAACAGTAGCAAATGTAAAAAAGACGTGTGTTCGAACCCACTTCGGGTGAGAAACAAAAAGTAGCAATGTTCGATTTGAAAATTATATTTCATGATAGTTTTTCATAGAGCCGTTAATTTTAAGTGATAACCTTTTCTTCATTTAATTTTAAAAGATTATCAGGAATGATGTAAGAATGGATGTAATATTAAGCACTCAATAATTAAACGATATATTTTCATGGTTTACACTCCCTATTCTTTATTTTAAAAATGTTTGGTTTTCGGAAGCTCAAAGTTGATTCCGGTTGCTCTTTTTGCAGTGCTTTATTCAAACTAGTACACGCCGAACCATTAATGAGGACTCTTTAATACATTTCGAAATAATTTATTTCAGAACACAATTTTGAAGTACACCATGAATAAATATTTGAAAATACATAGAACTTGAAGCATAAACACTTTTATAATAATGACTGTATTCGGCATTAAATAACCCGAAAAGGTTGATATGCCATAACACAAAACAACCAAAACAACCAAATATTCACGCAGTTCAGTCAATGATGCACCCAATACACAAAAATATATATTTATAATAATAATTCTATTTTTACGGTATGGACGTTTTGTAAAAGATCCACGCCACAAAAATATCCCTGCTACTAAAAAGATAAAATTCGGTTTGTAGTAAAAATGTTTTATTACTTACTCAAGAGGATGGAATCCATTAATCTCATTGCCTAGAAAGGTACATAGAAAGGTCGTTTATCTTATATGTCTGCCTTAAAATCAACTCACACAGACAGCTGCCCATCATTCAGCGATGCATTCAACAGTGGCGTTTATCATGCATTTTGTACAGATGCTAGAAAAATTAAATGGTTTGAGTGTGTACAACAGAACCATTCTCGATGAAATTAGTCCCTGGACCCCTACCTTAAACCTAATCCTAACCCTAATCAAAGATATGAAAAGACAGGGCTAACAAAAGTAATTCATAGGCATGGACGTACACAGCAGGGCTTTTTTATTTTTGAAAACTTAATTTTTCTACAAATGGCCTGGGTCTTCTACAAAGATATTACAATTGTTTAAATATAAAGTTTTTGATCACTAAATTGAGGGGCAATCGGTTGGAGGCGTAGAGAGAGGTGAATAGTTAGAGGGAGAGGTAGAGAGAGGCGCACAGTCGGAGAGAGGTAAAAAGAAGGGACAGTTGAGGGAAGGGGTAGAGAGAGGGGAACAATCGGGGTGATAGTTAGAGAGGGGGTCAGTTGAAGGAAGAGGTAGAGAGAGAAAAGCAATCGAAAGGAGAAGTAGAAAGTAGAGAAAAAGGACGGCAGCGGTAGAGAGTGGTGGACAGTCGGAGAGAGAGAGAGGTAAAGAGAGAGACAGTTTTAGGGAGATGATGGTGTTGCGTATTCCGGCCTTTTTCAGGTCTATTGTTTATTTTGATTTTCCCATATTTGAATATAATTGTCGTTTTCGTTTATGTTTCTTATGCAATTAAATCCATTGAACTGCTGCGTTTGTCATCATTATTTTAATAGTGCGACGACATAAACACTCGCAGATAATGATGTTTCACAATCTAATTTAGAACTAAGCGAGGAATATTCATTTCTATTTTTGTTACTCAATATTTTGATTATTTATCTTTGCAAGGGAACACTTTAGAATATTTGTTATTGTTAATTACGTTATAAAAACTAGTATGTAAATATTTTATTCATCGTGCAAGATCATAGACAGCGTATTAAATCGTCCCCATACAACATGTTTTTTTGTATACAATCAAAGTACGACACATACATCTACTGTTTTTTAAGCTTCTGCTCGAACTCTGTTCATATCTCTATCCCTACCCCATCTTCTCTATCTTTCTACTCTTTCTTCTCCCTTCTCAACATATTCTGTAATTTGAAACAAGCAGGACCAGTGGTCAAATCTATTACAATTAGCCAACCAAAACGCTTTAAATAGGAATTAATGCCAGTAAATCAATGAAAATTTATCCTACTAAATATGTTTCCGGTATTTTATGAGTTGAATTGTTAGTACATAATTCTGTGTGGTGAGTTCCTTCACTTCCACTTCGATAACAATACATTTTGAGGTGGTAATAAGAAAACTATAATACATATAACACTGACAAGAATACTAACTTTATTTCTCTGTAATCACGAGACAATCTCTCGTGGTCTCAAGGACTAGGTGAACGCTTACAGATTCAAGGTATCTCTGTGAACCGAGTTCGCGCCATGTGGCCGTCTGCGATTGTCATTTCACTGCGCTGATGATATCTGTAGCTTGAAACGACGTCGTACGAAGATAAAATAATGAAAAATATATAATTTATATATATATATATATAGGGTAAAATGCGCGATATGTAATGAAAATTAACTTCCATGATAGACAAAATGTGTTTGTCTTTATATATATATATATATATATATATATATATATATATATATATATATATATATATATATATATGGAAAGTTAAAACGAAAACCAAAAATTATTATTTATGTCTTCGTCAATGTTTCGTCTTCATTTTAAGACTTCCTCGGGATGATTATCTGAATAAAGCAACACATAAGTACAAAGTGTTTGAAATGTATAGGGGGCGGCTGCCGACTTAAAACCTGCGGCCGCTTCAGAAAAAATCAAATTATGAGATCAAAATAGATGGTGGCAGCGGCAAACGGCGGATGGAGTATAACATCATTAGGAAGTGGGAGAGGTATTACAAAAAAATGTCGAGGGGGTGAGGGCGAACGTTCGTAGCGGCTCGAATTAATTAAAATTATGAAGGTGAATATGGGATTCAAGATATTTTTATTGAATCTTTTTTAATTTAGCCTTGAGATGAGAAAAGCGAGAGGTTAGGATATCAGTAGGACGGTGTAGGATAAGAACAAGGTGAGATGTTCTGAACGCGTTCACATTTGACACCTACATATATATATATATATATATATATATATATATATATATATATATATATATATATATATACTTATTTATACACACAGATATATATGCACATACACATACAGAAATTACCACGTCAAATCGTACCCAATGTGTGAAAACTAAAAATGAAAAAGGGAAAAAATATTTTTGTTCTTACGTGCTCGTGTGGATGATTTCTAACAAGAAGTTCTAAGAATATAAAATTGTGGTTTTGTCGATTATTTTAAAATAAATCCTGAATGTTGGTTGATGGGATGAGTAAAAGGTTTACGAAAAATAGACGGATATATTTATACCCCTACTAAGGGAGAGCCCCTAGACGCGTCTTCTCTCGTTAAAAAGAAACAGAGAGGTTTTCGCCCGAAAATCACGTTTTCAACTTACACCTAGTGTAACTTTCTAACTCTTTGACCTCTACACTTTCCCACTGAAAACACGTCTCCTATTATGTATATATATATATATATATATATATATATATATATATATATATATATATATATATATATATATATATATAAAATACACGATATGTGATACATAAATATTTATCCCCATTTTCCCATTTTAACGTCTTTGTCACACTCGCTTAATTATTCTTTTTATTATTCTAAATAGTTACGTATGTGCCCAAAACCTCCCGTTGTGCGTCTTTCTTTTTTCCTATGTTTTTGCAGCTATTTCAATGAATTTAAAAGGTTCACTTTTTATGAAGACCGTTGATTCGTAGGACACCGTTGTCTTTTTTCACACAGACACATGTACGACATTGTTAACCGCTTAGAAAGTAGAAAATACTAAAAAACCACACTGTTCTACTGCTCCCAAAATAATAACAAAACTACGTAACTTGATAGGCGATAAAAAATCGTAATATTATGGCAAGCATCATAGTCGGATGGTAAATCATCAGACTGTAGAAATTTACATCGAAGGTCTGATCGTTGCCCAGGGTAGCCATGCTGATAACAGCTGATAGCCAGAAACGCGTGTCCGTGAATTTCTTTTATGAACGTTAATTAATATATATATATATATATATATATATATATATATATATATATATATATATATATGTGTGTGTGTGTGTGTGTGTAGGTATACACATATGTATATATTTTTTTATATATATACATATATATATATTTATATATATATATTTTTATATATATATATAACAAGTAAAAGATTATAAAAAAAGATTGTATAAAATACAATATCTATAAAGTCATCAGTTGTTCAAAACAAGAATTTGTAATAAAAGAAATTTTATTTTTACTTCCTTAAGCCATGTGTTTTAAAAAATGAAATCTTATCGTCAGATGAGTACAAGCGGTTAAGTTGGTAAAAGAAAAATTAACAAAAGTCATAATTTGAAAAGATATAAAGATATTATAAAATAAAAATTAAAAATGTCCAATGCAAAAGAAAATGTTTAGAAAAAATAAGAGAAATTTAGTGTTGTAGCAGCAGGTTTGAATAACGGTAAAATATAGGAATAAATGGTATCATAAATTTTAAAATCCATTGAATCTTTTGCAAAGCAAAACCATTAAATGATCTAAATGATCCAGTTGAAAAAAGATGCAATGTAAAAGTTTAGGATGTAAGTGGTGTATTAAAGACCATTAATAAAACTTCCATGGACTGTTCAGGTACTTTCAATCGAAAGCGCAAGCCAAATGAAAAGCTAGCATTGAGATAAAACTCAAAAACAAAAGTTAGTAAACCGTTAAAAAAGTAGAATCTGAAATTCTACAGGCTGAAGTAAATAAAATAGGAAGTAGCAATGCGTGAATGGGAGTCGAGTAAAACATCAACCACCTTTCTTTACACGTTAATAACAATCTTGCCCAAACTTCTCTACCCCATTTAGTTTCCATATCAAACAGTTTTAACCTCTAATCAGAACTTAAGCATACAGAGCCATGACGTATCTACTACTATAAATAACACACCTAATGAATAAGCACACCATATAAAATACATACTTACATAGGAGCCAGTGCTTTCCCAATAAAAAGCCGCATATTCAATCACATTCCTTCTTTAAAAGTAATAACCACCAAATTGCAGGGACTTCCCTAACTAATTGAATGAAATATTTAAACATAAAAATATCCCTTACTCTCTGCATTGGTCTATGTCCTAAACCCCAGGATCAAGGTTTTACCAACTATGTACTTCGGAAGCCGTTATGATAATTACTGCTGACAAGAGTAAAAACATTATGAATTCTAAAAATGAATTTCTTTCGGCATGCAGGCATAAAAGAAAATATCTATTTTATAGCCAAAATTGATAACCCCCATCCAATACCCAAGCCCTTCTCAGCTAACAAGGGACCAGTACTACATCAACTTCAATTACATTAAAACATACCTAACACAATTTATTTACCTGTTTTTTTTTTTCGAATCTCTATTTTACTACTTACTGAAGACCACAAGAATTTTTTACATCCCAAATTTTAGAACTTTAAAAAAAATTTGTATGGAGTTTTTTAATTAATTAAGCTTGATCATAAGTACATCCCCCCTCTTTTATTTTTCAATTCAATCTTGATATTTTAAAATTTAGTCTGTGATAACACGCGACCTTTACGCACCATTACTTGTATAACCTGCACATTAGGCCCTATTTCTTAAATTTCACATTTATCTATCTTATAAGTATGCCACCCTTTATAATCTTAAATGTTACTACTTTCTTATCTATTCATAATTCTTTATTAATTTATTTTTTATTTTTAAAATCTATGTATGTTACTCTTATTATTAACTGTTACTCTTATTCGTTTTCTCAAAGCATTCTCTTCAAATTTTGCTATTTTAATATTTGTAACTTATCGTCAAGTTTTGTTTTCCCTTATATTTTTCTCATCTAATTTAATCACGCTAATTAAGTTAAGTTTATTTAATGGTAAGCTAATCCTTTCATTTGAAGAACTTAATTCTGATTATCATAACCCTGACCCTGCATATCGATCTCTCTAGCATCGTTAGGCTAATAATCTACACCTAAATATCAGTAATATTTTGAAATACTTTTATATGTCCAGTTCTTCCACAAAGAGATTTTATTTATTTTTTTTGTTCTTCATTTATTTAAAAACTTTCGACAATATTTTTCTTTTCATTTTATATTTTTAACTTTAATTTTGTAACTTTAACTATTTATATTTGGCCTGTTAGTTTTTAGCTTTCTTTTCCCTAACATCTGAAAGCAGTCCTAACCATTGCCTATCCGAACATTTAGTTATTAATATTAGCCTAATAACCTAACCCCTCTACCTTTAGATACTACTTCGGTTGCCTTTCCATTCATATTGCCACTCCGTTACCTGTCTTTCCCCCATACCACTCCCACTTTATTGTCTTACTTACTCGCCGTTTCCTTTAAGATCTGTTTTAGACATCTCATCTGGAGTGTATATATGCAGTTCCCCCATCATTACCGTTTTTACTTTACTCGACTACCACTTTTACATTGCTACCTCCTATTTTATTTACTGCAGCCTGTAGAATTTCAGATCCTACTTTTTTAACGGTTTACTCATTTTTGTCTTCTATTTTTCATCTCAATGCTAGCTTTTCCTTTGGCTTGCTCTTTCGATTGAAAGTACTTTTTATTATTTAACTTTGAATTTTACACCATAAAAACTATCTCTGAAAAGTCCATGAGGATTTTCCTAATAGGTTAAATACACCACTTACATCCTAAACTTTTAAATTGCAAATTTTTCCAACTGGATCATTTGGGCCATGTAATGGCTTTAGCCTTACATAAAATTCAACGGATTTTACAATTTATGATCCCATTTTTTTCCTTAATGTTGCTATTCTTCGAATATGATGCTAGGAATGTTTATGACGCCTTTAACGGTGAACTTTTTCGATATTTTCAACCATTTCTTTTCGACCTAGACATTTTTTATATATTATTTTTATATCTTTTCGAATTATCACGTTTGGTAATTTTCCATTACTAACTTATATGTTTGTACTACACTGACGATAATATTTCATTATTTAAAAAAAAATGGCTTAAGGGAACAATAAAAACATTTCTTTTACTTGAAGCCCCTAGTTATGAACAACTGATGACTTATCAGATATTGTATTTTATACAATTTATATTCTCATCTTTTACTTGTTTATATAATTGGTCCATTTCGTATATCGAGCATTAATTTTTCATGATAGGTTCTACTCTAAAGGTACACATCATATTTTTATTTTCCTGTTCTTTGTATATATATATATATATATATATATATATATATATATATATATATATATATATATATATATATATATATAAAGAGAGGTAGTTTGCTTGAAGCATTGTGTGTAATATGTATATAGAGGAGTATTAGAAGGCTATCACAATGCAAGAAATGGAATTTTTTCTCCATTTCTTGCATTGTGATAGCCTTCTAATACTCCCCTCTCTCTCTCTCTCTCTCTCTCTCTCTCTCTCTCTCTCTCTCTCTCTCTCTATATATATATATATATATATATATATATATATATATATATATATATATATATATATATATATATATACTAGTGTTATCATGCCGTATAAGAATGACGGCATACTTTTTCCATAGCGTTTTTACTTACATACAACTTTTTAAATTAAAGTCATTTGTTAAAGAAACAGCTGATTTTCAAAAAATACTCATACTTCAATCAGCTACTGCTGATTGGTAGTAGCATTCATTAGAATATATATTGGATCACCGGCCTTAGTGTAACAGATAAAGGTATTGGCATTTATATAGA